>CM060838.1:33232500-33785000 GCA_030762175.1 Metallyticus violacea
AATTTGGTGTAGCTCTCATTCAAAAAATTGTTTGTTATATTTGGCTCTCCTGTAATTTCCAGTGAGTACTACCGAGGCATAGCAGTGTTAATTTTTATTGATTTTGGTTTTTTTAAAGACGCTCTTTAACATTTCAGGTCATCAGCGTCCCATTCAATTCAGCGCGTGAAACGGCCGACAAATTTTGCTCAGAGGCCTCTCTTTCAGGCTTGAGGTTCTTTTTCGTGCCGTAAATGCACGACATGGGACCCACGGCTTTACTTCCGTGCCAGATGCCTTTGACAGTATATTGTTTCAGTATGTCCGTATTGCAAGTTGAAATTCTACTTTGACAAAGATATTATTTATACTGCCAGACACCTCTTACGTTTCACTGGTATTGGGCGGGGGGGGGGGATTCACATAAACTATACTTGTTCATCTTTATAAATCCAATATAAAAATATATATAAATAGCATAAAATGTCTGGTATAGATACTCTCCATGTGTTTAAGACCAGACACTACTGCAAGCATAGAAATACACTAAGATGAGATGCGATCTGACGCAGAAAACGGTGTAGAAAACATTCGGAAACTGAAGTTGAACGGCTATAAAGCTTTAACCATGGAGTTGATGATGTATAGGTGGTTAAAAGGAACATAAATAATTCTCATGCAGTTCTAAGTGAAATGATCCAAATTTCAAGCATAACCTTATTGGCTATACAGGGTGTACGGAACAAAAATACAAACGAGAAAAGTTCATAGCTCGGGAACCAATATATTTACTTAAATTCTGTTTGCTGCAAAGGATAGAAACACTAACCACTACGTTAGTCAATAAATCTCAACATGTGCACCTCTTACAGCTCGGTAAATGACCAGATGGTATTCTCTCTCCCGCCAGGTGTTTCCTCTCCTGTGTGGCATTTTCTCAAGCACCGATCAAATCCGCTAATGGAATTCTTCGGACATTGCCATTTAAGTCCCTCAAAGAAAAAATCTAAAGAGGTTACATCTGGGGATCTTGGAGGTCATGATATCTTTCGGGAAAACAAAATCCAAGGAATTTCACACATGCAACATAATGTAGGGGTGCTCCATCTTGCTGAAAATATACCAAACTGCTATCATGAGGAATGCTATAATTCTCCAGCATGTCGAAATAACCACTTCTATTGATTGTGTTTTCAATGAAAAAGAATGGACCATTACTTGTTACACCATAAGACCGCACCAAATTTTGATTTTAGGGCTGTCTCTTTCAATCTTTCTTAATGTGCGTGGATTTTCGGAACCCCATAACCGGCAGGTACATCTGTTAGTAATCAGAAATGTGAAATGTGCACTCCTCGGAAACGAATAAGTAATAAAATCATATCAAAATGGAAATTTAAGCGAATGGAATAACAGGGTTGGTAACATAAAACTTAACATCATCAAATAATTAAATATCTAGCGGAAATGCTGCCACATAAAAACTAGAGCATTTCTTTGTATTTTGAAGTGCGTGACACTAAAATACATTTATTAGTTTCTGAGTCTTTTAAATTTTCTGACGAAATACCCGCGTCTAAAGAGAAATTGGCATTTTTTTTTTTCTTCTGAATTCACTATAAAATTATTAGAAATTAGACTGCTATGCTGGAGGGATATCTGTGTTAAAGACAGCTATAACTTGCCCTACATTCATTTTATAGCAGCAGTTATATTGCAGATACGCAATTGTTTCACTTGGAACACGTTATACATACTTGTACTACTTGCAGTATACAAAACAATGCCTGTTCATGTCTGTTACGTAAGTAGCCGACATACTCGTATGTGAAGGTTCTATCAAGTATGTTTCGCTTGCGCACTGAGTTAGCGCGTGTACCACAGAGAGATGTATATAGCCAGCTCACAAATTCGAACCATCCAGGTTAAAACTTAGCCCAAGTTAAAGAATGTTTATATGCAAAATATGAGCGTTACTATCCCTGGAAACGCATCAGAATTTGATCGCGTATAAAAATAATTAGCATGACGATTAGGTAAGCACATTTGAAGTAAATTGTTCCCAAGTGTCTGAAAAACGTACACACCTCTAACACTAGCATTGAAATTGTTGGTACGTTCCGCAAGCAAGAACAACTATCATGCGTGCTGTGTTGTCTTATTTTATAATGTCATATATCTGTTAAAGTAATATAATATTCCCGGAAATCTACAGACCTTGACATGAACATTGAAGGAAATTACAAAGAAAAAGAAATTAAGGAATTAAAAATGCTGTACACTTCAAGGCGATTTACTATATCAAAAATATTTGTTTTGCTTCCTTTCCATTCTTCTTTCTTTTCCTCATTTCTTTCATTAATTTATTACTTCTTTCTTTCCTGTATCATTTTGACGTACTTTTAACATTTTAGAAGCTGTTTAGTGTCTAAGTGACAATGAATGAAATAAATTAATAATGGCTAGAGTACATGTACCAAAAATGTCATCCAAGGAGAAAGGCCAAGAAAAGTATTGATAGGTGGTAGTATTCTTATGCCGAGACCACAATAAAATACAGTCATTTTTGTATTCTTTAAGATTTTTTGTTGCAAATGTTACAGAAAACTAGTTAATGAAGTGTTAGATCAACGGCTCATAAGCTTTTTATTTCACGGCAATTTATTTAGAGTCGTTGATTTACTCTTCTAATCCCTAATACTTGGTTGTGTGTGTAATATGCCGTGGCGCGCCATTTGTATCCCAGTTATTCCTGTTCTCTCCAATTTCATGCCACTCCCAAAGCAGTTGTCAGATCATATCGACTGTTCTATTTCAGTTCGCGGCATAGCCGTTCACTCATTGGTCGCCAGCAAATCTTCTAGAACGGCAGATATTTTATTTCTAAGCGTAAAATGAAATTATGATTTATCTTTGAAGTTTATAGCTAAAATACAGGGAACTATTTTTGGTCTGGGTCCGCAGCTGCACTAAAGTTACGCTGGCTAAGATTACGCCAGTTGCCCAACCCCGTCAAGTTCCTCTCGCAGTTTTACACGGTACTTAATCTCTAAAGCACGCATGAATATTTGTTCATAGCAGGCGTCTTATTTTTACAGATTAATGTCCCTAAAAGCAACGAAGGTCTAAAGATAAAAATGAATGAATGTTTTGATGAAACGAGTCCTGAGCCCGCAACGCTTAAAGTTACCTAACTTTACAGTGTATGGGGCAGTAGTCCAATCTACAATGACTTATAAGGATCGGAATTTGGGGTTGCGAACGAACTGAGTAACTGGATTGGCTTAGCATGGATTTTCTGAGAGGTATTTTAAAAGCGGGAAGGAGTACAGAAAATTGCAGAATCCTTAGACAATTTGGTGTCTATAGCGAGATTATAGAATGCAGTATCCCAGCGTGAAGTACTGACTACGAATTGTTCAAGGAGATTAGACACAAATCAGGGCGATCTGTTATTGGGACGAAATAAGATGTGGGTTTAAAAATTAAGAAGGGGTCTGGAAAATATAAAAAATGGGTAACGTTTGGATCGCAGAGCGGGGAAACATGAGAGGGGTTTAGAGAGAAATTAAGAAACGTTTGAGGGACATGAATAGGCAGCTGACTCTTTCGAAGTGTGCAGAAAAATTTCCTTGGTGATATAATCGGAACTGGAAATCGGATGGGGATTGGAGCGTTACATGCAAATAGGGTCAAACGCTGCAATCAGGAGCAGGCTTGGTTTAGATTAGGCGCGTGGCGCATAACGAAAGTAACAGACAGAGAGGGTACGAGAATCTGTCCTATATGTGCGGAGAAAGAATCTTGGGGAACATAGGTATTCGTATATTGCAAGGGGACGGAAGAATGGAGAAAGAGATATCTCACGGACCCGGGAGGAAAGGGCAGTAGTAGTGGTTGACTTTGCTAGCAGATAGAAAGGAGGAAGAGGGAGTAGGTAAATTTTTAAATAAAGCGAGACAGCTCAGATCAGAAGAGGCAGACAACCGGGAAACGGGGTAGGGAAGTGTGAGTCACAATACTTCTGGAATTATTTGTACAAATATACGTGGGATTAATATATTTTCTTTTGCATTGTTTGATTTTCTGTTCATTTTGAAAAAAATCTGTTATTTTATATCTTTTTCGTTTAATTATTTCATTATTATACATACTGTTTGTCTCTTAATAGTTCTATATTACTTTGTATAATTTCATGTATTTTCTAGAGTATTGGGAAAGCAGGTATGGTCCCAGGACCCATGCGACATGAATGAGCTAGATTTGTAACAAATATATTTTGTAAATACTACCTTTTCAGGTTAAGAATTGGAATCGGAACCTCCGGATTTGCAGGCAGACACGCTGAAGATCATGAGTTCGAAGTAGTGTCTATCTATATTGACATGTTTCTAACATCTTTTAATACAATTCGCATTCATTTGCTACAGTTGCTTCCCTATTATTTTCTCCCTTCTATTTCTACTATGGTTTTTTCTTCCTCTACAGCACCGCCACGGATGGCCGAAGTCGTTAAATCGCGGATTCGTGAGCGGTAGGTCTGGGGTTCGAATCCCGCCAGGACCGCCTTCCCTGACTGGGTTTTTTTTTCCAGGTTTTCCTCAGTCCTCATAAATGGCAAATGCCGGGGAGGTACCCTTTCCCTATATATCATTTCATTTTTCATGTATCATCAGTGTCCATCGCCTGTGGTGCCTCTGTAGCAAAAACGGGCGTTAAACACTATTCATTCATTCCTCTACAGTGCAAGGATTATTGCTTAATACTTTATTTTTCTCTGTTCTTGTGGTAAAATTTCACACTTTCATACACTGCAATAAAAATCAACTTCATTAATTACTACAATGTAATTAATGAAACTAGCGCAACAAAGGCTTAAGTTATACCTACTGATTTCTTAATCGCAAACTTGATTTGTGTGGCGCACCTTCCGTCGATCGATTTTTGTTGGTTCACTTTCTGGGAATATGAGCGTGTTGATGTAGCCTGAGACGTTACTTGATTGGCTACTACAGGCCGTCTTAATACGCACCTTGGTCGCCGCGAGCACTCTCTGTCACTTCACTTTGTCTTATCTCTTTCTTCTGAGCTCGAGCAGCGCTAGGCTGATAGGTAAGAAGTTCCCGCGGAGGAAATACTTTTGGATTTAAAATTTGGAAATAGAGCGTTTTCCTTATTATGATGACCCAGGCTTAATATTTAGTTTCATGCTTTAAAGATATGTAAGGCCGTTCGCCTAATTTAGAGACAATTTATAAAAGGTTATAAGAGTAATCATGGGTTGGGACAAAAATTGCTACTAAAGACAGATAATAGTGGTGGCTTTGCTTGTTATTTCTTTCACGATGCATTAAAGTATTGCCCATTTATTGACAAAGTTATATTTGCAAATCAGTAAGGTAGTATTATATTTTTTATTGTGCAAGGTTTTAAGCACATTCTCTTGGCATTAAAAGAGTTACAAAAGTTTATTTTTAATATTATTGTTATTTAATTAATATTGTAATCTTTAATCAATTATTAATGTAAACATTTTTAACTTTTTCAGTTTGTCGTAACATATTGTATTTTCTTTCTAGTTTTTATTATAACTATTCAATAAATAAACTTAATATGGCTAAATCCTTATTGTTTGCCTTTATAAAACACACAACAAAGCCATTTTACAGGTCCTATGGGACAGTAAATGTAACTACAAAGAGCTAAGAAGCTGTTAGCAGGGCAGGACATGGCCGCTATAATGACACAAAGACAAGAACAATTCTTTCTCTTCTAACGGAAAATTGCGAATGACCATCCATGTGCAGCCATCGGATAGGAACAATCCGTTTAATGACAGGTGGCTGGCGTGACATTGAACCAGTTCGCGCTGCGCTCAGCTGCGGATGCAGCCCAAAGAGAATGAAAAACAAAAATATCCTTATGCAATCAACTGTATTTCCAATTTGTAGTTTCGTTTCCATAAAATATTCAACTTTTTGCTGGTAGTTCAAATATCTAGGCAAATAAAAATTAAATAAAGTCTGATTTAACAGAAAAACACGTTTCATTTTGAAAAGTGATGACCCTTCTGTAGAAATGATGTGAAATATGATCTTATTGAAGTGATGGTTTAGTGGGGTATTTCACTTTTTTCGTCTGATAGCATATGAATGAATTATAATAAAAGATAGAAGTGCTTTCCCATTGTTTAAGACATTTTTCATAAAACATCTTTTTGGTTATTTCAAGCTAGAATATATTATTTTCTACTTGGTTTCAGTGAATTCTGGAGTAGAATAATTAACCTTAACACAGCCTGTTTGCAGTTACCTACCAAGTTAACACAGGCTTGAAGCTATATCCCAGTCAAACTGACTAGAATTTTGTTCATGACTTTTCTTAATCGTGAATGGAAATGCTGGTTTAGATAATTCGTGAACACAAAGTTCCAAATAAACTTTACTCAGTAAAACAATACAAACCAAGGTGACTACAAACTGAAGTTATCTGTAAGACAGAAAGGTGAACTAAATTCTACATAGTTTCATGTATCCATTATTGAAAAGAGTCGTATTAAGACAAATGCCGCCGAAACTATAATAAAAATATTTAAAACTCTAGAGTTATTATTTATATGCTAGATACAGTTGATAGCCTGCCCTCTGCTTACATAGAAAGAAAAAAAAATATTTCAAATACTAAACATTATTATTAAGCAGTACCCAAAGTTACATAAACAACTGCTGTATCTATATAACATCGACATTTGTTTAACAACATATCCTAACCGGGTGAACCTTCTACAAAGGAGAGGAGACCCCAAAAATATGCCATTTGTTTTACTTGCGTCAATCTCAAGCACCTGTCATCATTTCTTCAGGAATTAATTGTAAACCCACTTCTAACTACTTGCAAATAATACACAGAAAATTATGGTGAATGCAGTATACATTGTCAATGAATGTTGATTTACTGTTATCCAGTAAATGTATTTTAAGTGATGAACATGTTCATGTTAGTAACTCCCATGCTGATTGCTAGGAAGTGAAGAACTAAAGATGATTATTTAAAGGAAATAGCAATGCTTACCTTAGCTTAGTAAGGGAAAATTTTTTCTATTTTATTGTTTTCACAATTACTAAAATCAAGTACCACAAACCAATAATTCGTTTAAGAAGGTTTAATTGAAGATACTCAATTTCCTAAGCGTTAAATCATATTTATTTTAAACTGCGTGTAGCTTATAAGGTTCGTGTAATAGTTTTAACGCCCATTTTCATTACTGTGGCATCAAAGACGGTGGCAAAGACTGATATATGAGATGAAACTATAAATTGTAAAAAAAAAAAAAAATAAATAAATAATTGGAAAGAGAGCGTTCCAGGGCTAAGTTTTGCAATACCTCCCCGGCATTTGTCATTGATGAAGAAGGTTGAACCTGTCTGGACTCGAATCCCTCACCTCTCCCTCACAAGTGCTTTATGATAACTACTAGGGTTACCTGTGTTGGCGGCAGATAACAATGAAGTATGATAGAATTGAGGAATACTTTTAAAACATTTATTTATTTACTCGTATAAATTAGAGGTCTCGTGGTTATTTACAGTTTTATATGAAACTGTTTATATTGCAACAATAATGCAGCAATGGCTTGCTGCAGCAAAAAACCTGGGGGTTTTACTATTTCTGCTGCTGTTGCTGAATATAGAAGGTTAATAACTAGAATTAATACTAAATGTGCTTGATTGAATTTGATAAAAATTCGCAATAACGCACATGTTAAAAAAGGGACATTCCTAATTTTCATGCAATAAACTAATTAATGCATGATTCTGTGATTAAAATCCGCAGGATGGAGTGTTTCTATAGAGAGCATTGTATGACTCCTATTTTTGAAATTGCGGTTTGACTTTAATTAATATTCGCCAGTTTTTTAACATTTCAAGTTATTCTTCCAATGGTCGCAAAGAAAAATGCTTAGAATGTAACCTTGTAATATTCATTCGATTCCAGCAAAGATCAATCTCCTTGACTGAGGTTTTTACTAGGTTTTCCTCAGCATGCCGCTGAGGAATCCTAAACTTAGATCTGAAACATTTCCTTCCTTAAAAAAATAATTTTCTAATTTATCCTTTCATCTCATGTATCATCCGTGTCCACCGCCTGTGGTTCTCAGAAGTAAAAATGGGCGTTAAACACTATTAAAAACATTGATTATGGGTGATTAAGAGCATCAGCATGGTTCAAATGTAATATTAATTGAGATGTTATATATAGCCATTTTGCCATTAATGTACTGCTTCACTATAATTATGTAATAGGCTTTTAGTCGGTCCTGCTGGTCTAGTGTATCTATACTTGCCTCGTAAACCCAAGATCGCGGGTTTAAACCCGGTCAGGATCAATGGATTTTTCCGGACGTGAAAATCCGAAGTATGGCTTCCTTCGGAAGGGAAGTAAAGCCGTGGGTCCCGTGTCGTACATTTACGGCATGATAAAGAACCTCAAGTCTGAAAGAAGAGGCTTCTGAGCAAAATTTGTAAGCCGTTTCACGCCCTGAGTTGAATGGGACGCTGATGACCTGAGATGTTAAAGAACGTCCGTAAATAAACAAAATCAATTAATCAATATTATACTTTTAAAATATTTCATTCGTAATGCAATCTAGAGGATTTTCTTAAAACGTACATGACGAGAGTTCACTTTTCAGGTGGTGCATGCACATCTTGTGGGCGAGAGACTCCTCCTACCGCTTTCTTTCATCTCTCTTGGTCAAAATACTTTAATGAACTTACCAGGCATTCATTTACAAACCAACAAATACAAATATTAGGCGTAAAATAGACTTCCCCTATATACATTGAGGTTTATTATTTTCTTTTACACGTAAGAACGTATTAATCAAGTTAAATGTTACACTTTATGGAGGTAGCGCAAACTTGCAACACCCTTAGGGGAGCCGCCCCTGAATAGTGGTAGATAAAATGTGCAATCAATGAAAAAAATAATTTCGGGGAGATAAAGGTTTCATAAGGCGTCGTCTTTAAAAGAGCAAGGGTGGGCTACAATGATGGGGGAAAATAAAGCGCCGATATAACTCAAAGCTCTACTCGCTCGTATAGAAAATAGTTCACTGACGTGAGTAGTGAATACCAGCCTTCCGTAGTGAATTATAACCATTGCTTAGTATATAGGGCTTCAATATGTATATGAAAAATGTAAATTTGACTATTAGCATATTATTCCCTTACAAAATACATTCATTCACTGCTTAGCTTCTGGGTCTATAAATAGTCACTCTCACTGCTTAGTTTCTGGGCCTATAAGTAGTCACTCTCGCTGCTTAGGCCGTTACAACGTTTTATTTTATTTGGTTTATTTACGGACGCTCTTTAACATTTCAGGTCATCAGCGTCCCATTCAATTCAGGGCGTGAAACGGCCGATAAATTTTGCTAAGAGCCCTCTTTTTTCAGGCTTGAAGTTCTTTATCGTGCCGTAAATGTACGACACGGGACCCACGGCTTTACTTCCCTTCCTAAGGAAGTCACATTTAGGATTTTTACGCCCGAAAAAAATCCATCAGTCCTGACTGGGATCGAACCCGCGATCTTGGGTTTAGGAGGCAATTATTGTTACAACTACACCCCAGGACCGACCCAACGGTTGTGTCTACTGTACTTTGGCTAATGGCTCTGCGTAAAACTATGAAGAAGTGAAGAGGGAAAGATCTCGTGGCATCGTTTTGTTGCATGATACAATGACAAATATGGTACAACATTTTAAGTTCTGAGATCTGAGGTTATCACATTTCTGAGAAGTTGAAAAAGCACGGAAACCGTAGCTTAGATGGGTCTACTTTCCGGTAGAATATCAACTTATTATTGAATGTACTTTAACCAATAACGTAAATTTGCAGTGCCCTGTTTCACGAAGCTCATGATCCAGTAAAACTAATCTCCTTTCTAGTGTTACTCGTATTTGTTTATTTTTCAAGTGCGCGCTTCTAGAACTTACGAGCGAAAACTATTAGTTACTAATGTGACAGACTGATGTTTTGTTTTATGTGTTCTCTTTCACCAAACATTTGCCCTTGTAATATTGCATATTATTAACTAGTAGAATTTTACCTGTAAATTTAGAATGCTGAGCTTGCATACTAGTGTATAAATTTTAGGTTAGGTATTCATTCTATCAATTAAGCTGGGCGCATTTTAATTGTAAAGCTCATTAAGAGCTATTTATGCAATATGTGATCTCAAATCCACTACCCATTCCCGTACAATATAAAATAAAAGCACTTACCATTGTCGCTTTCTTGATGTTTGGCGAAAATGCCTCGTTCTTTGTAATTAACCCCAACGCTTTCACAATTTGCGTAATTATTTTCAACATATCGGCTTTGTCTTTCTATGTGATTTTGTCGGAGAATTACCCACTTAATACTCATTAATTAAATGCAGCACTGTTACTTTTTTTTTAATACTAGAAGTTCATTTTAATGTGGTAGACATAAAGCTATTTCTACGATTTAAAACACATGCCGGGTAAACAAAATCGCATCAATAAACAAGTCACGGAATAATAAATAACGTCGCAACAGCCTTCTCGATGGTCGGATGCAGTCGCTACACTAGTAATTTTGACAAGTGACGAACGACAAAGTTTTACGATTGTACCATTGTGGAATAAATGTTCGCGAAACAGGTTTTATTAGAACTGGTGGAATTACGGCAAATAAGGGTCTGCTAAATTAGATTAGATTCGATATCGGGGGATATAATGGAGTTTTAAAAAATCATACAGCACGTCAGCCTTAAGGCTTATTGTGCTACCCCATTGGGAGAGGTATTTTCTTTGTTTACCAAAACCCGTTCCTTGTACAAGTTGCATTATTTTGGTTCCAATGTTGGCCTCTTTTTTCACATCTTCCCTGGTTATAGAGGGAACAAGTATCTTTCTTACCAGGATTAGACACTCAAACAGGAGTTGCGAGAAGAATTCCTACATCTGTTTACACAACTTGCAACTAGGTTCATCTTTACAGGGACCCACTTTTCGTAGATGTTTTCTGAAGGGACCATGTTCAGTAATTAACGCAATTACTTTCCTTATTCCTCTTCTCTCCACGAGGAGAGATTCTTGCTAGGGCCTAGGATGCATTTCCTAGTATGAATCTGTCCAGGATAGGTTTACCAGCTTAGTTGATGCTTATCCCCAATCCATGCTTTGACTGCGGTCTTAGCAATACAAGTACTGATTCCGACTGCGGGCTCAGGGCCAATTGACGTGTCAGCTCCCCCTTTTACCAGATAATCTGCCGTTTGGGGTCTGCTTAATCTTTGTTATAATTGGTAAAGTTTTTCGATATTTCTTGTAATGAATCTATTTTAAGTGCACCAGAAAGCGAAAATAATGGTAGGTGAAACTCAAAAATCTGTTTACACTATCTTTCTAACGATATCTTTGAAATGAGGCGGGATTGCTGAAATGAAATTAATCGTTGTTGACTGGTAAAATCAATTTTGCTTTCGTTTACAAAAATGATTATAGCGTTTTAATATATTCCTTCTTTCTCTCTTTAAAAGCGTTTCTCAAGCTTTCGAGTATTCTTATTCTAAGCAATAAAATTATAATTAATGGTATTAATTCACGTTGATTTTAGCACTTTTATTACTTTGAAACCCCCATTGACTCTAATGTGTTCATACTCGTATAAGTGAATACATGGCATTAATCTCTTCTTCTGCCACTGTCACTGTCTTGTTTCCGTTCACATTTTGAGTCTCAAAGCAGACTTACGACATTTTTCTAGATGAGATAATATTATTTCAGTGATTGCTAATGAAGACTATATTCACGGGTTTGTAGAAAAAAATCACCTCCTTTCAAGGCTAAGAGATTATTTGTATTGTGTTAGATTGGAACGGTTGAAGTGAGAAGAGGAGGGTTTCAGACTCGAAAGCACAACGAGGGCCTTTGGTACTACCAGAACTTCCGGAAGTAAAGGGTGAAGGGAGTATGCGAAAGGGAGGTCAGGTTTATGGATGCAGATACGATCCCTAACGTTCCCAGATTCCTTTTCTTTTGTTAATCTGTTACGACGCCGGAGGAGTCCCCCCTCTCCCCAAGGAGTTCAAGCCCCTTGTGAAGGCTGCTGCCATAGCATCCAAGGGCAATGTTACCAATGAGCGATTTCCACCACTGCACGCCGCTCACCGGCAACTCATGTCGCCCGGTTTTGTTTTCCTGAACTGGTGATAGAATGAGAGGCAAGGAAACTACTGGGAAGTAAAGCCATCCCAACATTGGCCCAAGTGAGTAGGGAAAACCACGAAAAATCCAAGATCGGATGGTAGTCTCAACAATTTGATGTTCTTGCCTGCTAAACCCAAGATCGCGGGTTCAAACCCGGCCAGGATCGATGGTTTTTTTCGAGCGTAAAAATCTTAAGTATGGCTTCCTTCAGAAAGGAAGTAAAGCCATCGGTCCCGTGTCGTACATTTACGGCACGAAAAAGAACCTCAAGACTGAAAGAAGAAGCCTCTGAGCAAATTTGTCGGCCGTTTCTCGCCCTGAATTGAGTGGGACGCTGATGGCCTGAGATATTAAAGAGCGTCCATAAATAAAACAAATCAACAACGGCAACAAAAGAAAAATAAACAAACAAAACAAGAAACAAATCATCGGTTTGAACCCGGAACCTCCCGAACGCGAGTTCCATGCGATACTGAGCCAACCCACTCTCTATCCGGACTATGAATACTGTAATGCTATGCTTTTAGTGATATATCGGAATTTTGGTATGTAAAATTTTTTTGAAAGAAATTGGCTCCGCAAAACAGCTTGGAATAATGAATTTTGTTAGTATAGCATTAAATTAATAGTGTGCAGAGAATATATTATACTGATTTTTAAATGGGATCCGGTAGTCTTTGGACCGAGGTCGTTCGCGAACAGGAGGTCTGAGTTCAATTTCCGAAACAACGTCCTTCCTGATTGCTGTTTTTCCCAGTTCTCGTTCACCTTCGCTGGCAATCGCCGGGGAGTACCCTAAACTTACGCCTGTAACGCTTCGTTTTCAAATATAATTCATTTCCCAACTTATTATTGCATCTAATCTATCGCAAGTGTGCACTGCCTGGTGTCTCTGTTGTAAAAACAAGCGTTTAAATTAAATTTCCGGAATTATAATAGATTTATCCTTCAACTGCAGAATTAACAATCGTGAATGAATCTATTTGTTACTGTCATACTTTCGGGCTGAACCGCCATTTTGTGTTCAGTTTATGTGCACTACTTCGGACTTTGTGGGGAGTTTTCCCCCTTTTATTTCTCCGTACCATTGTTTTCGGCAACTGCTCCAAATCTAGCACCATCATCGTGCCAGAGTTGGAGAGATCACTAATCGATAAAGGGTATATGATTTATAAATAAATATATAACTTTATGTTTATGTTAGAACAACAAATTATTTTACAAAATTATCAAGAAATAAAAGTTAGACAATTTTTAAACTATCATTGTTACATATAGTGGGTCAGGTTTGCGGGATTTTGTTGCAGTTGAATAAAAGTTGGACATTTTTCTGGAAGTGTGGGATATGTTAACCACATTGTGTGATGGGAAGGTGATACAACGAATGAACCTGACGTGGATTTCAAATGGCGAAATTTGAATGACCTAAAGAAGGTGAAGGGATAAACATACAGTAAAGATGTCATTTGTGGCATATTTGCATGTATATATAGTATAAGTGAAAAATATATTAACAATGTAACTAAAATAACAATAACTAGAAAAGAAAAGAAAAGAAAGGAAAAAAACTAATAAAATCACAGATTAAGCGCTTAATTGTTATATTTCGAACTGCTTGAGTTCTTCTATGGTAAGAAGACAATATTTATTTTTACCACCTTCACTTGTTATGGCTATTTATTTTTATCACCTTCACTTGTTATGGCTATTTATTTTTACCACCTTCACTTGTCTTCTTGCCATAGAAGAACTCAAGAAGTTCGAAACTTAGCGATTAATCTGTGACTTTTTCTTAGTGTTTTATCTTTTTCTACATATATAAAGAAATTTGCTTGACCACGTAAGTTAAAAGTTATTTTGGGTACATAGGAAAATTCTTGCGATACTTTTTAAGTTTTAAAATTTACGAACTTCGTAAAAGGTATATTGGAAACTGAGAAAGGATATGGTGAGATTGGTGAAGGAGTTATGAAAAGATTTTTGTCGTTTCAATTTGCTTACAAATTCTTTCAACCTGAGTTGCCAGATTATCTTCTCCTTAATGTTACTTAAAAAGCACTGGATGTACATAAAATATACGCTAACTAATATAATTTAATACAGTGAAACTCAATATTATTTGCCTAATTTGATGGATCTTCTAGAAAGGTAACTGCATTTCTAAGATCCTCCACACACTTACACACGCAGCAATGCTGTCACGGCTGAACGCTCAGAGGGGATGCAGCTGGAGTTTCATGCATAGTCATCATCTTCTTGTTGGTCTGGAGAAACAGCGTTCTTTCCAGCAGTGAGTGGGGTGCATAGAATGCATTTCACTACTGCGCGACAAGGACCAATGTCGCAGCAACTCTACCGTGAGGTGAACGTCATACTCTCGCTTTGGCAAGAGTTACCCTAGACAAGAAGGGTTTTTAAAATTCAAAGCGCTGCATTTTGTTGCATTACCATGCATGTAGAGTGGCAATCGATAGGGAACAAAGGTTCTTTTACTCACAACGCCGCAGGGGATCACACTCGATGGTACCTAACGTCGTCATGCCACAAAATGTGTTCTCCATCTGTCCGGAGCTATCCTGCAGCATGAGTGTTTCTGTTGTCCTCTTCTAACTCATTTCAAATCTGTTTAAATAACAAAAATATTATAAATAAATACTCATATTACAAAGACAGGCACTCAAACCACCAAAGAATGCCTTATTGAGGTAGGCTTCTACTGATAACGAAACAAAGTTAATATTTAATTGTTTTCTCTTTGATTATATCCAGTTGTTATGGCTAGGGCCGTTGTTTATCTGTGACAGAATAGAGTAGTGCATGCAAATACAAAGAATATGATCCTCTATAATGATTACGGTTGGATGTGTATAGTATCTTCATTTATCATAATAGTCGGTCTTGGTGGTGTAGTGGTAATCATACTAGCCTTCTAAATCCAAGGTCGCGTGTTCAAATCCGGCCAGAGTTGATGGATTTTTTCGGGCGTAAATAATCCTAAGTATGGCCTTCGGAAGGGAAGTAAAGTCGTGGGTCCCGTGTCGTACATTTACGAAAAAGGACCTGAAGCCTAAAAGAAGAGGCCTCTGAGCAAAATTTGTCGGCCATTAAACGCCCTGAATAGAATGGGATGCTGATGACCTGAGATATTAAAGAGCGTCCTTAAATAAAAACGAATCAATCGAATTATTATAGTAGTAGTAGTAGTAGTAGTAGCAGCTTTGGCAGTAGCAGCACTAGTAGTATTAGTTGTAGTAGTAGTAGGGTACTTATTTACAAAATGTATTTGTTACAAATCTAACTCATCCATATCACAAGGATCCTGGGACCCTACTGCTTCCCCACTACACTAGAAAATACATGAAATTGCACAAGCCAATATTTGACTCTAAAGAGACAAACATATATATAATGAAATAAATAAATAGAAGAATGGATGAAAAATGAAAAACATATATAAAATAATAAAAGAAAAAGTACAAAAGTAAATAACTAACACTCCCACACATATATACTCAAATAAATGAAAAAAAAAAAGTATTCTGATTCCTGCCCCCCTACTCCGCCTTTCCGTTGTAT
The DNA here is from genome assembly GCA_030762175.1 of Metallyticus violacea. Lineage (NCBI taxonomy): Eukaryota > Metazoa > Arthropoda > Insecta > Mantodea > Metallyticidae > Metallyticus > Metallyticus violacea. Next base: position 33,248,295 of record CM060838.1, read on the forward strand.
GCTTCTTTCGATCTGAGCTGCTTCACGTTGTTTAAAAATGTACCTACTCCCTCCTCCTCTTTCCTATTGCCAGCAACTAGCATGGGTACTAAAGGTCACCGTAGATAGGAAGTTAAAGTGTTCCCTCCTCATATAAAGTTTTTGCTAATTAAAATTTCATTTCATTTCAATGACTCTATAATTACGTAGCCATTTATCATCTCATTTGTAACTACCATTTTTATAATTTTTATTTCTAATTATGTGCAAGAGTTCAACCTCTCTGTCATCTTTAATAAACTCAATAATTTGTTATCGACTGCAAATTATCTACGGATTAAGGCACTTGTTTCTTTGGAATAATTTTATGATTCAGACATGGTCTCAATAAAAGAAAACAATGCATTGGACTTAAATCTTCTTCAGGGCTACATTAACATAAATGCGTGTGTGTGTGTGTGTGTGTGTATATATATATATATATATATATATATATATATATATATATAGCCTTATACTCCACAATAAATTTCTGAAGGTACACTAAACAGACAATTGTTATTCGGCAAAGTCTTCAAGATCAGGGTTTCTGTACCGAATATGTTCCCTTAGCCCCTGTAAAGTAAAGAAGCCATTAATTTGATTTTATACAGTCTGGTTTTGTTTTGTATTTCAGGTAAAATAACATTGTTGTTAATGCCAACTTTGAAGTTGAAGATGACATCTATGCAGTTCAAATTGCAAACCGTTCCGTAGATTCCGTTGGGTTATAATGATGATCATGACGTTGGAATGACAAGGAAACTGAAGCATTTAAACACCTAATAAAACTTTTAACTAGCTGTAACCATATTATCCTTACACTTACATCACATTTTCGTAGTAATATTTTGTAACATTGAATTTGATTGAGTTTTAGAAAGACATATATTTAATGATTGTCCTCTATCAAAAGGGGACAAATGGAAAGTAATCATTGTAAAAGAAATTTACGTAAAAAAGTTAACATTTATTATTTTTGTCTTTGTTCTATAAAGGATTATAGGGTAAACGTTCTAGTGTTAAAAAGGAAGGAAAAGCCCATGTATTTTCTGAAACAAAGAAACCTCGCCTACTCATGTAACATTAAGATAGAGCTTAAAATGTGGACCAGAATTTTAGGGCAAATTATAAAGTCCCTATACATTTGCAACGTCTTCTTCTTTCAAAAGGTTTAGGTTACTGACTCGCTCTGTCTCTCATCTGAACAGATCTTGCTATTTTTGTCTCATAGCCTTTTCTTGTATATTTCAGTAATAACATTTAATTAATTTATATTAGATTAGGTGCTATTAAAAGTTTCAGTAAATGTGGTTAAACTTTTGTCATCATCCTTTTGTGAAGCGATATGCAGTTACCAGCATTTATTCCATTTTGTGAAAGCTATTGCCAGTTCTGTTGTCGTAGAGAGTCAAAGACATTCTGCTTCATTCAAGGAGTCTAAACGGCGATCCTTCAGTTTTGGATTCATCATATGGCTGAGTCGAAGGAGACCAAGACTGGCATTTCAGGTCTTCAGCGCCAAATATCCTATCACAGACACTTCGGAGTGCCGATCTTCACGAATAATTTTTTAGTTTTTTCACATTTTTGGGGCTTGTGCTCGGAACTGTCTCCCTGACTCTTCCCCACCTACCAGAGACGTTCTGCCATTCTGAAAAAGCAAGAATTGCTCAATACACTTCCCAAAACTCACTGTTTCATTGCGATAAGTTTGCCGACTTTTTAAAAGGTTTTTCGTTCTGGATTTATTCAGTTTGGCGCAGAATTTAATATCAGCTCTCTGCACTAAGCCTGTAGTTCATAATGTCATCACAAATCATTACTGCACACGGTAACAGAAGCATAGGTATTGCAGTTCCCAGTAATTACAAAGAAAGGTTATAGCTCGCAGCTCTTGCGGCTGCATCCTCGTGCTGCACTCATTTTGGTGCTACAGGTCTAACCTTGGAAATGTTTGATAGTACCTCGTATTTTCATGTCAGTTATTTTATTTCATTATTATTACTATTTATGTTGAAGATGTTTAATTGTACGCATATATTTTCACTACTTTCTCCTATCTAGTTAGTAAATTTGGAAAATAAAACGGTGTCAAAGGGGCAGTTTCTTTAATTTTTCAAATCAGGGGGGTTTAGGTGCGAAAAACTTAGTGAGCTGTGCTTTTATTAATTCATATAAAGTTGTTTGTTCTAAGAGTTTTGACCATGTTATTACAGAACAAAATTAAGGTACTTTACTGGCTTAGGCACTCTGAAAAATGCGGGACATAAAATTTCGACGAATCGTTGATAATTCCTGCAATCTATTAAACAAGGGCCTAATAAGACTGGAAATTTCTTCATTTACTCTAAAGATGCCTCTTAAGTGTTTATACAATGAGATTATTTCATACAAGGGCCGGAAAAGCGGGGCTGCACACTTAAATTAGGCAATTATCAAGGGCGTGTATTGTATGTACAGGTATAAGCTTGTAGTTAGTTTGATGGAGGCTTTGTTAGCGCATACTGTTCTTCGTAGGCCTTGAAGATTTTATACAAGTTAGGTATATATGCGAAAACAGATTCTTGCAGAGAAGTAGTAAGGGGGTTCAAATGAAAATATCCTAGAAAGCGTTTCATGTAGAAAAACTACGCCAACTTGTAAGTTCCCTGAATGACAAGTAACACGTTCCGAACCGCCATGTTATTACGGAAGAAAGGTTAAATGAAATACAGGAATTTCCTATTCCGATAGCTGAGGAGCACTATTTTCAACATTTCTTATAACATAGGTTAATTATTATTATTATTACTAATATTATTATTACTTTTAAACACAGTATTATTTATGCTTTCAGTTAAATATAAACCCTACTTTTAAGATTATACATTTGAACAGTTGAACATATTTCTTAGTTTGCTGCAAGTTCTGACCTCTGCTGCACTAGTATAAATATATACACGTAAAACAGAAAATGGCTTTCCATAAAATCTTTGTACTATGAGTATACATAAATTCTCTAACAAAACTTAATTAAGAGTAGAAGAAAGAAGGTGGACTGGAAATAACATGCACTTGACCGCAATTGAAACCATGAATTATTTATCAGTTTTACGAAAACAATTACATCGTTCGAAATTTCCCAGATTCGAAAGGATTACGGGTTCAAATTTATTTAAACGCTAAGTTGACGTTAAGGGTTAATCTCGGAAAACACTTAAACTGCCTTGTTAGTCTTCTGGACGTTATACTCGTATCCTGGGATCGATAAAGAAAGCAGTATCTGAAGTCGTTACAGTGCAATAAACTTTGATCAGGGGTATCCTAAGTTCTTAAGGGATTTTCATTACTTGCTTATTTCTTTTCCTAAAACATCTTGAACGTGCCATGCCAAAGAGCGTGCAAATTATTAGGCACCAGAGGCATATGGAAGGCAATTGCTTCTGCACTGAAATTTCAATTTTAAATTTGCTAGGAATAACCATGAACAGTTACCACGAAATGTTTCTGCCTAACACTAGACAAAATAATTTGTGTTCAATAGCAAAAATGAAATGTTGTGAGAAATAGTCGAATAAATATTAAGAAATGTGTTTAAGTTGAGGAAAAACGGCCGCCTGAAAAATGGAATAGTAGTAGTATTGTAGTAGTAGTAGTAGTAGTAGTAGTAGTAGTAGTAGTAGTAGTAGTAGTAGTAGTAGTAGTAGTAGTAGTAGTAGTATAGTAGAAGTAGTAGTTAGTAGTAGTACAGTAGTAGTAGTAATAGTAGTAGCAGTAGTAGTAGTAGTAATAGTAGTAGCAGCAGTAGTAGTAGCAGTATAGTAGTAGTAGCAGCAGTAGTAGTAGTAGTAGCAGTAGTAGTAGTAATAGTAGTAGTATGTATGTATTTCATAAACCAATATTTAACTATTAAGAGACAACCAGTATATATAAAAATGAAATAAATAAAAATACAATAATAGAATTTTAGCAAAATACATAAATAAATGAACAGAAAAGAAAAAAGCAAAAAAGTGAATAATTTAATTCCACACATATATGTACAAATAATTTAAAAAATATTGTGACTCACATTTCCCTACCCCCTTCCCAATTATCTGCCTCTTACAACCTGAGCTATTTCACTTTATTTAAAAATTTACCTACTCCCTCTTCCTCCTTCCTGCCAACATTAATAAACGGGACTGGTAGATATCTCTTGTCTCCATTCTTCCGTCCCCTTGCAATACGCCAGAATATGTTCCCAGGATTCTTTCTCCTCACATTAAGGCCAGATTCTCGTACTCTCTCAGTCTGTTACTTTAGTCATCCACCACCTCCTAACCTTAACCAATCGAGCTCCTGATTGCAGAGTTTGGCCCCTGTTTGGATGTAACGCTCCATCTTCCATCCCATTTTCATATCCGATTATATCTCCAACGAAACTTTTTTCTGCACACTACGAAAGAGTCAGCTGCCTATCTTTATCTCTCAAGTTTCTTAATTTTCCTCCAACCCCCTCTTGTTTCTCCGCTCTGGGTTTCAAATATTCCATTTCTATATTTTCCAGACCCCTTCTTAATTCTGAAACTCGGGTTTTATTTCCCCTCCCCATTCTCAGCTGCTCCTGGTTACAGATCGCCCTAATTAGTGTCTGATCTCCGTGAACAATTCTTAGCCGTACTTCACCGCTCGGATTCTGTATTTTATAATCTCGCTATAGGCACCAAATTCCCTAAGGATTCCGCAATTTCCTGTACCCCTTTCCACTCTTAAAATACATTTCAGAAAATCCGTTCTACCCGATCCAATTTCTCTGTTCATTCCCACATGAAATGTCGGCCCCTTAAGTCCTTGTGCATCGTACTACTGCCCCATATACTGTCTCTAACAGCACAAGGTATGCGAAATTCAAATGGAATAGAGGACAATACTCCTCTTTCAGACTTGCTCAACTTCGTGCAGTCTTTAGGGATAGACGTTAATCATGTTAAGATGATATATTAAGAGTACAAACACTTTGTTGATTGTAAGGAGTTGAGGATCTTAAATGTTGCCTGTCTCTAGCTTCTGTAGATTCCGTCCTCATGTACACGTCGATCAGAGATGTCTTGGGCTTTCCGCTCTCTTTTATCTTTCTGCAGGTGCCATGTTGTTGATGAATAGGTCTATTTGCCTGGTTTCATTCTAGCCATGCATGCTCTTCACTTCGATAGCGCGAAGTCTTTTAAGGAAATTCGCTTCCTTAGTTTGGCGTTGTTGATTTTTGACCTGTGTTAAATCTCCTATTTTTTCCCCTCCACTTTTCTCTGGCAAACTTGTGCCATCTTTATTTCATTTGCTGTCATAGACCAAGTTTGATTACGTAGAGAAGGACTGGAAAAACTCGATTACCTTCCTCCTGGTGGTTTTCTTCTGCCATTTATCTAACAAGATAAACTTCAAGCTCCAGAACTGCATACAAGCCAAACTAAATCTTCTTTTACCTTCTTCGGTTATATTTTGGAATTAGACAGATGTAGTTCAAAATACATTCTAGACGTTTGCTCTGTACTCCAATTTGAACTTTTGTGCCATTTGTCACTGATTTGATTTTGCCATGATTCATTTCAAAGCTGACATTTCTGTTGTTCAGATGAGTTTTAATATTATTCTCTGTTTCGTTTCCAGATTTTGCTAAGAGTCTTGAGTTATTCAAGCAACATTTCTAATTAAGAACTATTTTTATATATAGTACGTCTGCAAATAATAAATATATATGATTTTGTAACGGGGCATATTACAGTCTGCATACTTGTGTCATGGAAAGAACAACTCAAAAGAATTTTTATTTTGAATATTGTATGTCCCATTACTGTGTAGATGGCTCTGAAATTCAATTTACTGCAAGAAGAAGAATTTGTTTCCTTAGAAACAGAGGCAAAAGCATGGTAACCCCTCAACCATGCTACTAGTGTGCTGTGGTATACGCTTAACATTGAATATTGTAGCAATCCAGAGAGCCTTTAAGCTACATTTTCCCCAAGGTGCATCAAGTGGCAAGACGATTGTTAAATAACATTCTGATTTTCTGGAGAAGATAATGCACACAGAAAAAAGCAATTCAGAGTGACGGATTGTCAACCAGAAGCTTTTTAGCAAACGTTTTACGTCACCCAACTGCCAAGGTTTTATGAGACGATGCATGAAATTATGATGCAAATGCGCCCGGATTGCACAGCGTATAAAGTTACCTTATGTTGACCTTTTTAGGGGCAATGAAAAACTCCGGAAAAAAACCTTACCCAGGTAACATGTGTCTACTGAGGATCGACTTACAACCAGACGCGCATCGATATGAACGTGTACGAGGTCTAAGTCAGTACATAAAACGAACGAGGAATAATATTCCTTAATGTATCATATTTAAGATCCTGCATACTTCTATGGAATCGCACCCTTATAAAATGCAATTGATGCACAAGTTGAAATCAGACGATCCTAGTAATGGCTTGCTCTCAGCAAAAATTCACTGGCAGAGCTGGAGAATGATGAATATCTAATATCAATTAATGAAGCGACTTCCCATCTCTACAGATACAATATCAGAATATGGAGGAACAAGAGTCCACATGCTGTTACGAACGTTATGCCGTGTGTAGACGTAAAGTGTTCTTCAGTTTGGAGAAAAGCATTACTGAAACCAAACATATGGATATGCTGACTGGCTATTTCCACAATTGGAAGAGGACTAAGAGATTAACAAGTTTTTGTTTCGGCAAGATGTAGCACCGCCTTACTGGCTTCATTTTTACTGGCTTCTTCAAATGGTCACCAAGTCATCTGACCTAACGACCTATGCTTACGTTTACAGCACCGCAGTTTCAGAATTTGCAACAGATGCGATGCTGTTACCACCTCCACCAAAGTGGATGTGTGGAGAGAAAGTCAGAATAGTCTTACTGTTTGGCGTGCAACACGAAGGCCTATATCGAGTGATTGTGAGGTAAGAAAACGAAACATTTTTTTTTTTTTCAGTAATACCAGTTTCATACACACAAGACCACCAACAGTGATCCAGGCCAGTTTACAGGCACTGCACCTTTAAAACTCAGAGTTCGACTTTCTTCTGAATGAGTTCTTTGGCTACAAAAAAGTGCTAATTGGCTTTACTGTGAACCTTTAAGCTGGACATTTAGTTCATACATACTTTGAGAACACATGAGACTATGTTGCATTATAAAGGTTAAGAACCCTATGAAATATGATATTCCTAATATAAGTGAATTAATACCCATTAGGAATACCCAAACATAAGTCAATTACTTTTTGTTGCCAGTATGCATTTGTTTATTACAAAGATGTTGTCGATCTACTATGTGAGGAATTCTGCTGGTACTCGCAGGATGGTGCTGCGGCGCACTTCTCATTTACGAACCTAGATATAAGACACCTATTTGCTTTTATCAGGTTGATTAGTCCTAATGGCTGATAAAGAAGCATAATAGTCATTCTGTATATGGAGGAAAGTTATTGTTCCAAAGTTCATGCGTTTTTAAAGGTTGAGTATTATAACTCGGGGCGAAATTGGCAAATGCTCTGCTACATGTGACAGGAATAGAGTGAAAGCTGAGCTAAGTGACTCATCTTTGGGCACTTTGTTTAAGTTTGTCAACTGAGCAAATTTCGGAGCATAGATGGAATTCTGGCGGCATTAAGAAATGCTGGTCAACACACCTCCTCAGTCATCTAGAAGGATTATGGTTTGTGAACCAATTTCGTTTCGTCCGCCACTTAGCATTTTCAACCGCTACGTTGTTATACACCGGTTACTGATCGGAGTTTTATTGGATCGCTGTAAATGTCTAGTTGAATAATTATGAGTATGTGATAGTAGGGTACTAGAGAACTAGAATACTAACTTGGACAGCTGGTAGGCTACGCCAAAATGTCAATTTCACTAGTAGTTCACTGGAAGTAGGACCGGATAACCATACGCATTAAAAAAATGGTTCGTGGAAAGGTGCTTCTCTCTCCCACTTGGATCATGAGCGTTTGTGTAATGAACTGGTATACAAATGACAGAGCCAACAAGGTTAGACATGCGTATTATTCGTCCTCGTATTTAAAAGAAATTTATGATCTGACGAATAGCTTGTTTTACTATACTATAGGAATCACGTAGCAGTGTTTCACGTTAAGATGTCACATACTGAATGTTCGGACTTAGTTCATATTAACCGAAATATTTCGCTCTCCTCCTCCTCCTCCCCCCCCTTTTTCCCTTCTTTCTTCCATTCCAACTAAAGGCCAAGCATGCTAATTTATAGGTGACTGTCTTCAGACCCATTTCGCCATGAATTTCTTTTATCATCCGCCTATAAGACTTCGTTGTCGGAGAAGGACATTAAAAATGCGAAAAACAAAAAAAAAATACAAAGACAACAAATGATGGCATAAAACGCATAAGAGGTGGTTTGCAGTCCAAAGGTTTTTTTTATTTTTTATTATTTTCTTTTTTAATGCTCCCAATGTATATAGAACATCGCAATCACATTTTAGCTGTGGACCCCGCACATTTCCTCGCCTAAACGGTTAACTCTAACAATCGCAGTCTGTTACTGGGGCGTGGTCCTGGCTTCAGGCCCTAACAGGCGTCTGCAAAGTGATGAACATTCAACATAAACGGGAAAGAATGACGCTGGATCCACTGATTCGGGTCGTTTTCCAAACAACTTCTTACTTACAGCCTTTTGCTATTAACGGCCTGGCTCAAATAGGACTTTTATTGCCAGCTCTGTTTTATTGTCTCCTTGAGAGAGGAGCTTTTATGTGTGAGTAATGAAACAGAGCATTAAAGGTGAGAGACCTCAGAATATAGCTTGCTTTAGTGCATTTACTGTCTCTTTATTTGCTCCAATGAACAAATCGGCGAACTAAATAAATATTAAAAAGAATGTACTTACCAACACTTCATCAAATTTAATCCTAGGCCAAATGAGAATTCTCTATTGTCTGCGTATAAGGACCTACCTTTGATAAGAATCGATATAACAATACATACACTAAATAATGCAGATTTACTTTGTAGTTAATCATTTTAGGATCTATCAAGCTAATTATAAAATTATCGACTTTATTGAACAACGAGGAAATTTCTATGGATGCCTTACTGAATTATGTAATTTATACAGAAAAAAAAAATAATTACATTTTAACCTCTGCTCGAGTAGATATACTCAAATTCCCTGTTTACTGAAAAATATAATGCAAATAAAGTTTTAAATTAAGAAACATTTCTAATACTTGTACCATCATTGATTACTCCTATTCAAATTTAATGGAAACTATTGCTAATGTGTATTCAAAATATTTACATCTATTTTACTTCATTTTATTTTAATGCATCTTGTTCATCTATCACCTTATTGCGAAAAAAAAAAAATTAACTACTTTGACGATGCAACAAAGAAAAAACTACTTAAAATATTCTCCAATCTGAGAGTACCCAGAATTGCTATAAATATCTAGGAAAATAACGGAATTTTGGGAAAGGGGACGAAGGGTTAAACTTGTTTCAAATGAAAGAAATTGAAACACAATTTATTTTGGAATCAAATGTTTGTAGAATATCAAAGATTAATTCTGGTAGCTGATTTAGTTTTAAATTCCTCAAGGCTTCTTCTGCTTCTTCAGGAAACATTCCATATATTTTGTAATGGGGATATAATCCGCCTGCTTTATTTATGTATTGCTTTCACAATCAGATATTGTGGCTGCAAAGTTCTTCTTGGAACCTTTATACTAATACGTGCTATAATGTTATTAAAATGAAACATGATTAATTTAAATAAACAGAAGATGCTTAAATATTAACGCCTCTATTCACTTGCAATAAATTCATCAAGTGCTTGTCTACTTAGCCTAAATGCTAAGAGAAGTTCATTTGTTACCTAATATGAACGAATGAATATGTAATAAAAACAACATAAAGGATTACACAGTTTGCTCTGCTTAAATATGTATCTAAACATCTTTCTCTCTTATTGTAATTACAGTCAGAGTCTTGGGGTCTTCTGAAGACGTTGCTCCACTTTTACTATTGACAACGTACATTTTCAAAAAGAAAAAACCACCCCCACTCCAATATGCAAACCTATTATCCTGTACACTTTCTTATTAATTGCAAATCTTTCTATTAATATTTTATCTCAATTTAGTTGCCAGTTTTCTCATTGAACACAACATTGTTGGTTACCTACTAAGTAATCAACCCTCAAACCGAGCGTGGTGGTTCAAGCAGTAACACATGAGACTCGCTTTCGGGAGTGTTGTTTAGATGAATGCTGGGACGGGTCTTTCCTTACAATGAATTTTCTCCCATCTCATTTCATTCCGTTGCACAGCGTCGAAAGTGACAGGCTAGGTATTGCAATGTTGTGTGCGGTGTGGCGGTGGCTTGCACGTTGTAAAGTTTTCTATTTGAAAACATTTTTAGTTACTGTGTCTATATCCCTGGATTCTGCCCATTCGGTGTCTCTCCCCCTCATTCCTTTCTGCAGGAGATGTCCTAGTAGGTACAAATGGCCAGCCCTTGAAAAAGGCTGAAGTACTGAAATATGCTGCTCCGTCTTTACAAATCCAATCACCACACCATGGGTCTGTTGATAGAATATAAAATGATGCCTTTAAAGCTTTTCCATCAGTTCCTTAATAGGCAAACTTCAAGGTGACCAAACATTGTTTCTACAGTTAGTCGATGAGTCGATGAGTCGGGTGAGGTTTTGCACTCTGGTCGTCTTGCTGAGCCAGTAACCAACGAACCTCTTTGAGCCTGCTTTGAGACTGATATCTAAACAGTAATGGTTCAATAGCTAAATAGCGCACTAATGTCTTTTGTGAGTGTTTGGGTAAGTTAATAATAAAAGATATTCTGTTTCATATGTTTCGTTTGTACGACTTTTATACAGAGTGTTCGGAAAACGAATCTGATATTTTGGTGAATGTGAGGAGATATATCGAACATAAACTTGCTCCGAAAAATAATGAAACTACTAAAGCATTTGCTCAGATTTAATCCTTCCCAAGCCTGATGCTCAAGCAAGGTCAGCATGTCAGTTACACTGTTGACAACCAACAAACCGCAGTAACGTTATCCTTGAGACTGGGGTCACAAGGTGCTTGAGTCTTTGCTGTCCTCAGTTGACAATTACAGGATTAGAATATTGTTGTGGCAAACGCGTGTACCATTCGCCACAGTAATCAACACCTGTCAACGTTAAACATAACTCGCTTTATGAATTTGACTCCGTTGTATTTGATAGCATTCGGAGCCAAGACACTATGAACAAGAAGCGAGAATCGCTTTTGCTGGCGCGGAAATAAAGTGCAGTCAGATTTACCAAGTCTGTCATAGGGATGCGATACACTGATTCTTGACCATTTCCTTTAAAGATAGTCATGTGGGGAGGCGGAGTTTTACTTTGTTTTGTTTGAAAACGAAGCATTGTAGTCAGTCACCAAACGCACTATGCTTGTTTTTAAAGTCCACATACTCCGATGTAGATTAAATTACATTTCAAAGAAAACAATATTCATAGAGAAAATGTCATGCACAATGTCAAAATCGCAAGTGCAAACTGCTAGACTGCATTACTAAAATGCATTACTTTCTGAGAAGTGATTTCTTTTTTTGCACTGGATTTTTTCCGAACACCCTGTATATCGTAGTAAGCTAAGGATCCTCGTGAAATTGCAAGATAATATTCAACGGAATATATATATATATATATATATATATATATATATATATATATTCTATAACTTACTCCATATGAGTGAGTGAACGTTCATGTATCGCAAAGCCTCACTCTCCTTTTCAATGTTACACATGAAATCTTTGGAAACCAATCATAATACAAAAAGCTTCCGATCCGAATGTAAATCGCTAGTAAATTTTTTACAAACAGCAAGCAAATTTGAAAACAAGCGTGCAAAGAAGATCACTGCACAAACAAGCAATGAATGATCAAAATAATATTGAGGTTTTTTTCAGTATGAAATTTTCACGTACATATTAAACAGCTTGTATCACCTAAAACTACCACTGCGAATATTTCTGAAGTGAAAGGGACTATTGATGCGTTGCTTTCACAGAATTTTGGACAAGGGCTCAAAAATGTAGATCATACAACGATTCCAAAAACTATTAGAAAGTGTGTTTAGAGCATATTATATTTTTTTTCTTCAAATATAATAATGATATTGTCGTTAAGAAAATAAAAGCAAATAAGATTAGAAGGTAGGTGGGTGGGTTTTGTTGCACAATTCTAGGACAAGTAATTTACAAGACATCGTCATATATAGAGATGAGAATTGAGACTTTCCGGCCTTTTTTTTTTTAGAGAATTCTTATGAGCATTAGGCACAAAGTAATACCTCCCCCAATTGTAAGGCAATAACAGTACATACTTATTTTAAGATTGCCAAAAATCATAATAAAATGTAGCATGAAATACTTTGCATAACATAAATCTAATGTATAACAGCAATAAAGCATAATAAGTTACTTAAACTACGTAATAAATTTCTTAATCTGAAACAAAGGTCTTCACTACAAGTAATATTAAAGCTGCCCAGTTATGCTGTAGTTTATATTAATTCTTGGGCAAACTAATAACTGCCTAACGTACATACAACTTGTCTTCATAACCCATAAAAAATAATACAATGTAAAATAGTATGACTAAGCATATTCATTACCAAGGCAGACTGACTTAAAATACATTACTAATTACCATAAAACCACCTCAAACATTTATAAAATATTACCTTAAAGAGAATCATATAAAACAAAATAAAAAAGCTTAAAAATTAAACAAAATTCATTTTATAAATACAATGCTTTCCTTATACTTAAATATCTGGAATAGACAGCGAAGATGCTCCTTAAAATTTCTAATTGCAATGGCCGAAAATTGCCCAGAAACCCCAGAATGTCTTGACTGTTTCTACTCAGAAAGAAAACTAGAAATCTGCTGTAAAAGGAAGTCAGAAAGTGTCTCCTTTGCTGGGAACGTAGCATAGCCATCTGCATTTTCACTTGCGTTAACAGGCAAGGCGTCTCGCCCAATAGACGAACGCTTACAAACAAGGTCATAATCGTGTCGCAAAGAATGTAAGGGAGAGATAATATGTGCTGATATTAATCTAGGTAAACGACTGAGCGCAAAAATGGCACATCATAAATAGAAATAACGACACAGACAAGAGAATACATACATTTCAGAAAATATCTAAAACAAGAATCCATACATTAAAAAAAAAGCTGTAAAAATCTCAAAAAAAAAAGTTATTTGGCTATTCAGCCTTTAACACATGGGTGTCAAAATTGATCTTTAAATACATCTGCCTAAAAGAAAATTAGAAAAAAGTAAAATGTACACACTAGCACACTACCAGAGAATGAAGACATAAGAAACCAATTAAAGGTCTACAACCATGTAGAAAAGTCACTCTAAATTGGTATCAGAGCATCCAACGAATGTAAGAGCATAGACTTTTCATCAATGAAACCGAGAAGAAGAAATGTAAGTAGACCTAATATGATATATTCTCTGAAATCAGGAGAGACTGGTGGCCTAAATTATGCAATGGAAAAAGAATATAAGCTAAGATGTGTAAATAAGACAAAGTTATTTAATTTTTTATGTTATTGCGAACTTTAGAAGTAAAATGTATATAATTTTAGCAATGTATATGTCTCAATCTCAAAATGGTAAATACATTTTTTCGTCCAATATTTAAGAGAAAATATTACGGATGTAGCATTATGATAAAGTGGAAATTTAATTTGAAATATTTTTAGGAATTCCACGATGCCGTGAAAGAACGACATAAAAGCAAATTATACCAATATTATCAGCGAAGACCAGAAAACGAAAAGCTTTATGCTGTTAGTGTTTTTATCATGAATTCCATTTTCTCCACCTAGCTTCAACTTTAGTGGTCGAGTTAATGAAATTAATTTATTAATCAGTCTTAATGAGTCAACTTCCTTACGTACAATCCAAAGTCTTAACATTGCGTTGCGATTATCTTCGAGCATTGGAATGGCTCATGAAAATTGCATAAATTAGAAGAAAAACTCGGAAGTAGATTAGTGTGATGTTCACTAATGCTGAAAAAATACTGAAACCTGCTGGAAACTTCTAGGAACAAAAACACTTCAAAGATGGTATATCGTGAGCAAAAGTAATAAATAGAAAGAAAATTTATTGAAAATATATCCGAACACTCATTTATACATACTTTATCAATTCATTACAAAATAAAATCTAAAAATTTTTTCTCTTCTCATTTGGCGTTACAGCCCGGGGTGAGCCTTGGCCTGCAGCGGCGACCTCTACATCCTCTACCTTGTGACTTCATTGATAGAGGGCTGTATTGCAGGAAGGGAATGTGATCAGCATGTCAGCACCCGCTGGCTGCCTACCATGTGGCTTTCGGGACCGAAGAATGCCACCTCTCCATCAGGCAGCTCCCCAATTGTCCTCATGAGGCTGGGTAGACCCCGTTCTAGGTAACTTAGAAAAATCCTTAAGTAAGTACCGGGAATTGAATCAGGTCCAGCTGTCAGCAATACAAACCACTAGACCAAGGAGGTGGTCAATAAAATAATACTCATCTTACTTATCTCCTCTGGATATTTTCTTTCTAGAGTTGCTTGTTAAGCAATAACGAACATTCTTAAGAGCATCCGCAATAGAATATAATAAAATATATAATCTCGTCTGTATAGTTAGCTTAGTTTTAGTTTTAAAGTACAAGGTTTGATTAAGCTATAGCCTTTTAACTCTAATGAGAAACAAGGTTGAATCAAATTCACCTATATGACATATTTCTCATTCGTGTCCTTTTTTTTTTGCTTGTCCTCTCTTATCTTAGGAGGAGGTGAGGATAAAGGCGTGTCGATGACAAGCATTTTCAGTTCTTACATAGCCCGGAGAAGGAAGACTTGTGCCCACGCTTCTTATCGGACTTCTCAGTTTCAATCATCGGCACTCAATTTTAGAAGCCACATGCCCCAGGCATAAAAAGTCCAGTAAAATCTGAACATTGCGGTTGGAATCGATCCCAGGCCTTCATGGTTAGTGAAAAAGCTCTCTATTCTACCGTGTCATAACAGAAAATAAAAAGCAAAAGAACACTTCGCTTTTCATATCCTTGCCTACACATTGCTTAGAATGGGGAAAAAAATGCACATATAAGAAAAATGCATACTTGTTTTTGCATCTTTACATAACCACAACAAGATTACATTATAAGGAAACCTAAAAAGTTAATTCGGTTTCAGACATTTCAAAGCACCATATTTTGAACAAAATAATATCTCTAGTATTAAATGTAATTACCATTGCTATCAAAAAGCTTCTGACATGCACTCCATTCTGTTAGAATTCCTAAGGCGAGAAGCAAAATATTCATTCACAGCAGTTTTCAAGTCGACAATTGCTGTCCTCAGAAGTGACTATCCAAAGAAAGGAAAATGTGACGGTACAAAGTCTAAAGAACACGGTGAGTGTACAAGAGTCTCCCAACCAAGACGGATAATGGTTTCAAGATCCCTAGAGGAATGTGGTTTAACATTATCATGCAAAAGAATGACACTTTTGCGATTCACGAGTTTTTCCTTAGTTTTTAGCTCCCACGAACACGTTCCAGCCCATTAGAAAAGGATTGCAGCACACTCCATCAAATAGAGAATAACCCTCTTTTGGTGCAGTGATGCTTTCGGTTGTTTGGAGATAGATTCGGGGCTGCCACCAGTATTGACCGTATCTTGGAGTGCCGTATAGAATCTACTTCTCATCGCAGGTCAGTAGCCTATCAAGAAAAGGATTTTTCTACTCACATGTCAACATGTAAAGCAAGTGTCAGGTCGTACCACCTTTTAAACCACTGTCAACTCACCTGGAACCTAGCGACTTCATTTATATATAAAATATATTAATAAATTTAATACTTAGGATGCGGCAATATATTTAAATAACTGTCCGCGACGACTTTTTTCCTTTCTTCCTCCCCCCCCCCTAACAATGTAGTAAAATGTTCAACAAATCGGTGACAGGCAGAAGTCCCAAAGTTGTCGATTTAATCTCTTTAACTTACTGTCACTAATCATGCATGTTTACTATTATTTATGATAATGCTGGTTCTTTTTAAAACGTAATGTTAATTAAGGATACGTTAGTTGAGTTGGCTGTATAGTGGAAGAGTTTCTTAGAGATTAGCTTGCTCATGAGCCATTGGCGCGAAACAGCAAACAGCTGATGGGAAATAATAACGTTAATGTCACGACAAATCGCTTAGGAAAGCTCCTCTTGCTAACACTACGATAGGGAGGAAAGGCTGAATGCGCATGTGTGTAGAAAGTCCACAGATTCTACATGCCCATCGTGGAACTCACTATAACACCCCTCTCATCCCCATGCTCAACATTTCATAACACTCCCTTTTAAACCAAAGCATACTTCCCTGCTAAGCCTGGACACAAGAAGAATGTGCCCTAACCCGTCCTCTTCACACATACACACACCAAGTTGTCTGCATTCGCAGCAGCCGTTTAAAGAGCACGCCTCTCTTGTATACTACAATGCAGGTGCTAAAATATTCAGGGCTTGCATCTATGTAATTATAATCCTTTTTGAGTTACAATTAATGCAGAAATTATTTAAAGCTATTAAAATGGAAACTCGTGCCCTATAATGCGAACCCCCATTGAGCTTTTATAATCAAATTCGAAATGGTCATGTTTGAACCGCTTTTCGAAATACTGGCAAACAGTAGAAAAATGTAACCTTCCAGTTTAACAGTGTAACTCTCAGCAACAATTAGTTTCTGCCTTTACTTTATTTGTTGCGCATTTCGTTGTTATCAGCGCTTGGAATTTAAGCATCTGGAAGAAACCATCAGAGATTTATAGTCAACTGTATAGATTACTTTGTTTTCCAGAAAACTTCTATCTGTTTTTACAACAAAACAAGACGATTTTGAGGAACTGGTAACTATAATTAATTTATCACCTAAATACCCGGAATTATCAGCATGAAACATAAACAATTTGTCTGTATTACAATTTGTTCAAAGGTGTTTACTTTGTAATTGACACTTCGCTTTGTGTTTTCCATAATGGCTAAAGTGGACAACAATAATACCAAACAATATTGTTTTTTCTGCCGAAGATTAGTAAACAGACTACAGATAGGATCTTTCTCATTTATCACTGTGCTTCTATATTGTTACATATTTTTTTCATTTGAAGTAATAAGACAACTGACTGAGAGCTTGTCAACAGTAATCTCAGTAACTGTCCAAAGAGTTTTGAAAGCTAATATACTCGTATTATATTTAAAGCTTAATTTCAAAGCTCCTCATCAACCAGTTTCTAAGTCGAGTATTAGTTTCAGTTATCTAGTAAAGTTTCTAAGTCGAGTATTAGTTTCAGTTATCTAGTAAAGTTTCTAAGTCGAGTATTAGTTTCAGTTATCTAGTAAAGTTTCTAAGTCGAGTGTTAGTTTCAGTAATCTAGTAAAGTTTCTAAGTCGAGTATTAGTTTCAGTTATCTAGTAAAGTTTCTAAGTCGAGTATTAGTTTCAGTTATCTAGTAAAGTTTCTAAGTCGAGTATTAGTTTCAGTTATCTAGTAAAGTTTCTAAGTCGAGTGTTAGTTTCAGTAATCTAGTAAAGTTTCTAAGTCGAGTATTAGTTTCAGTTATCTAGTAAAGTTTCTAAGTCGAGTATTAGTTTCAGTTATCTAGTAAAGTTTCTAAGTCGAATGTTAGTTTCAGTTATCTAGTAAAGTTTCTAAGTCGAGTATTAGTTTCAGTTATCTAGTAAAGTTTCTAAGTCGAGTATTAGTTTCAGTTATCTAGTAAAGTTTCTAAGTCGAGTGTTAGTTTCAGTTATCTAGTAAAGTTTCTAAGTCGAGTATTAGTTTCAGTTATCTAGTAAATCGATGAGCTTTTCAAAGTATTGTTACGAAGCTATCGCCTACTGACTCTACCATATTTCGTTGATTGTTATCAAAGTGCTATACAGAAAAGTAAACTTTTATGATATTCCCGGTTGTTAACACACGGATTCCTCGCCAATGGGAACGCTTCCTTTCATCTCGTGTATATCCACCGCCTGTGATGTCTCAGTAGTAAAAAGCGTTAAACAGTATTTAAAAAGAAAGTTCTCCTGCGGTATTGTCACTTATATTAACAGGAATCTACGTGCAGCTAATTTGATCCTGTCCTTGTTGAAGTATCCTAAAAGTATCGCGGGTTCGATCCCGGCCAGGACCGATGGATTTTTTCGGGCGTAAAAATCCTAAGTATGGCTTCCTTCGGAAGGGAAGTAAAGCCGTGGGTCCCGTGTCGTACATTTACGGCACGATAAAGAACCTCAAGCATGTAAAAACAGAGCTCTGAGCAAAATTTGTCGGCCGTTTCACGCTCTGATTTGAATGGGACGCTGATGACCTGAGATGTTAAAGAGCGTCCATAAATAAACCTAGCAAAAAAAAATTGAAATTTGACCAACACTTCAAGGTCCTCGGACGCTGAAACAGCATTTAACGATGTCATATTTAAATAGCTGCTCTCTTTAAACATCGGTACCAAAATAATTCTCTGTAATCGCATGCAAAATTTAAAATAATTTCCCCAAATTTGCATTTTAGAATGTTTAAATTTTAAAATATCTACAACAATTTTATAATATGACTTGACGATTTTACTGCATATTCAGTATAATACGAGCATGCAATTGAATAGTCAGATTTTTGGCACATTAAAAGTACATTAAAGTAAAACTAAAACATGGGATAATGAACACAAAAACATAAACATTCAATGTTGGGTAAATGTGTTACTTTTCTTCCCTACTAAGAAGAAAATTAAATATATTAACTATGGATGCTCAAGTGATGTAACAAAAAAATACATTCTGTTTCACGTGTACAGGCGGAGATAGATTTTGAAATTGCACATTTAAAAAAATGAATAACTTAAACAACTATTGATCCTATGTTAGTGAAACTTTGACATGTTGCTATGCGTATTAAAAATAATATGTATGAGTGTGTACGAAAAATGAACTTGCTAGCTCAAAAACAACAGAAAATTGAAATTTCAACTATTGTCCCTCCCTTAAGCAGTTACCAAAAATGATAAATTGGTATTTCTAATAAGTTTTTACTTCTTCTTTCTGAAAAAAAAAGCAAGAATCTTAAAAACTTTTGTGTGAGACGCAGCCTTTCACTATTATAATCAATTTCTACTTTTTCTTAACAGAAGCACAAGCTTACCAACTTTCTAGATATATAGATTTAAATTAACATTAAAAGGGGCGTAGTAGTATAATATACAATTGTTAAAAAATACCGGGAAACGAAAGTTAGGGGATTGTTATATAGAACGTTTTATATAGGCAAAAAGTAAAAGTTCATCGATGAAGAACCATGTTTGATAAACGCCTCATATTTGAGTTCAGCGTGAACGGTTCTAATAGAAACATCCTTTCTGTTTCATGTGCCAAGCATCGTGTTGACCAATGTAACAATAGAAATGTAGGGTAATAAATTGCATTTAAGGTGCTTTGAAAAGAAGAAAAGGCAAATATCTGCCTATATATTAAGTTTGACGAAATTCACTGCCAGTATATGATGTATTTGTAAACATTTCATTACTTTTTATGGTATTACATGATGTAAATTTAACGTAGCTCAATTTAATTTTATGTAGTTTAATTTTGAATAGTTATAGGGTACAAGCCTTTGAAAACCGATCTTCAGTTTCGTTAGTTTTTGAAAAGAATGGTTAATACTCGTTTTTGTTGAAAAAGTAGTCCAGGTAATAAGCTCATATTAAATAACAAACAAAAAAGTTAGTTTAACCCTAAGACATGGTGGGTAACATTTAACGCGCTGTATGTGATGGCTGCAATAGAAGGGAGGTTGCTTGACTCTGCGTGGAAATAAACGCATAAAGCGGCCACTGAACCCAAGCACTGAACCCAAGTCCTCTTAACACCTGATCACTGCGCATAGCAAAATAATGTATTTTATGGCAACCATACAGTTCCGCCAAATCTTCAGTGCAGTGTGATGTTAAGGAATTAAGGAATTATTTTTATAATTTTTATTTATTTATACATTCGTTCATTTTGATTCTCGCTACAATAAACGTACTCACCTTAAGGGAGATTACGTTGAAAAATTAAAATAACGTTCAATTATAAATTCATTCTTTTATTATTTGGCTGGAAACGTTCTAGCCCGCCTTCAAAATGTGTTGGTAGTGTGTAGAAAGCAAAATTTTATTATGATAGGTCTCTAATTTTATGATCTTTTTTTATGGTTTTAATATTTGTTTTAACTTTTCTTTCTTTTCTTCAACTTTCTAAAGTTCAAAATTTCGAACATCAGCTTTATATACACACTTTTCCTTTCTTTCTTTCTTTCTTTCTTTCTTTCTTTCTCTCTTTCTCTTCCTTTTTTTTCTGCGTCATCTTTCCTCCGAACTTTCTCTCAGTTGATAAAGGAGTTACCTAGGATACCATCTAGATGCCTGTGCTTCCCTGTTTAAGTCTATCCTGGCGGTCTAGTGATATCGCGGACTCAATACAGTCCAGGATCAATGGATTTTTTTCGGGCCTAAAAATGCTATATACGACTTCCTTTGGAATGGAAGTAAAGGCGTCGATCCCATGCCGAAGATTTACAGCACGTAAAATAACGTGAAGCCTGAAATAAGAAGTCTCTGAGTAAACTTTATACGTCCTGAATCGAAAGGGGCGATAATGGGGCGATAATGACCTGAGATGTTAAAGAGCGTCCGTAAATAAACCAAATAAATTGTTCCTATTGGGGGCATTAACAAGGAGGCTCCTATCAAAAACAAAAAGTAATTACTGCCACAAAAGCGACCTCCAATGAAGCTACAACAATTATCACAATAGGGTCTGAGATCCTCGAGTGACATTTAATAACTATTTCGCATATAAAATAAGAACTTTTGAGTTTATATTTAAATAATCTGAGCTAAACTTGGTTTACAAAATTGTAATAATTGTACAATTATATTATTAATGCATAACCTTTTCAAACCATGTAGCAACAAATGAATGTCGATTGTCAGTAATGTCAATAGAGTAAATCAAAAACGGGTTAAGGATTATTTCATGACTGGAATAAGAATAAAAGTGACATATATATATATATATATATATATATATATTAATGAAAAATAAAAACAATATTAATGAAAAATAAAAATAAAGAAACACTATTAACAATGTAACAAATTAACACTAATAATAAAAGTAGATAAAGATAAAACACAGAGAAAGAGTCACACTTGAAATTGCTATATTTCGAACTACTGCGAGTTCTTCAATGGCAAGAAGCTAGACCATTGAAGAACTCGCAGTAGTTCGAAATATAGCAATTTCAAGTGTGACTCTTTCTCTGTGTTTTATCTTTATCTACTTTTATTATTATTAGTATATATATATATGTAATATAAAAGAAAAATAAAAATAAAGTAACACTATCAACAATGTAACATATTAACAGTAATTATAATAGTAGAAAAGGATAAAACACTAAGAAAAAGCGATCTCAAGTGTGACTTTTTCTTAGTGTTTTATCCTTTTCTACTGTTATAATTACTGTTAATTTATATATATATAAATTGACATTCGCACACAGAAATTATTAGTCGTATAAAATGTTATCCTTACTTATGAATAACCAATTCAGAAACTGTGAGAACAAAATAGACGAAAGTCGACTGTTACATTCGATCGTTCGATTTACAAATATCAAGTGAGAAAAACAAAACAAAGAAAACATTTTACCATTTTGAACAAAGTGTTTATTAAAGTTTATGGTATTATTACATAATTTATAAAATTATTTCAGACTGTTTGGCTTAGTACGCAAAAACAATTGCTTGAGTGAATATACATAAAGTTTGTAAAATTTACAATTAATAAAAACACAGAAAAGTGCTTGCTCAAGAATTATATAGTACAGGCATAAAGTTGGCTACACTAACCACAAGACAAATGCATGTCGTGTGATAAAACGGATTTGATTTTTTTTTTACTGTCGATAATTTCACTGCGATATTCGGCTGTGATTGGTCAAAATTCAATTTTTTTCCCCGTTTCATTGGTTCATTTTAAAATGACGTTATGTGAGTGAAATAGTCAGAGTAATTCCTGATGTTCGAAGGAGAAAAGAAGCAAATAAGTTGACCAAATAAGAGGAAGAGTAAATTTTATGCTGCAGCCAGACACTGGTGATGGCACTTAGGTAAATTTTGCTCAATAAAGCATTAAAGAGGTTTTTACGTAATTTCCCAGGTCGTTTGATCCATCTTGAACCACATTTCCCTAAAGAACCTTCTGTCTTTCTGTTCACGATTCTCTCCCCAAGGAAACCGCTGGGCTGCCTCACGTAATATTCCAAGGTGTGGAATTCTAAGCTGGCTTCCGTAATGATTCCAAGAAAACAAGCTAATGAGAAGAAGCAAACTGCAGACGTCTGAGGCCATTTATCGCCCTTGGTGACACAGATGTAGTTGGAAGATATAAACCCACAAACCTATCATGATGTAGTTCATAATTGTCCTTGTTTCTCTGCGGGCAATACAAATATATTCGCATCCGTGCTACACACAAATATCTTTTATAATTAAAAAAAGATTAAAAGTAAAACACACTGTTTTGTTGGCAAAGTGCTTGTATTTTTTTAAAATAAAATAAAATCGTGGCATTAACCTGTCAATTTCCTATCGAATGACAAAAGCGCTGGTCAACAATAAAAAAAAAAGACTAAACTAATTAGTCTACGGGGGAGATAGCAAGGTGCTATTTAACACTTGTTTTCAGTCTTTTCTATTGTTTTTTTTATTGATTTATTTAAGGACGCTCTTCAACATCTCAGGTCATCAGCGTCCCATTCAACTCGGGGCGTGAAACGGCCGACAAATTTTGCTCAGAGGCCTCTCTTTCAGGCTTGAGGTTCTATTTCGTGCCGTAAATGTACGACACGGGACCCACGGCTTTACTTCCCTTCTGAAGGAAGCCATACTTAGGATTTTTACGCCCCGAAAAAATCCATCGGTCCTGGCCGGGTTCGAATCCGCGTTCTTGGGTATAGGAGGCAAGTATGGTAACCACTACACCACCAGGACCGACTTTCTATTATGTATAGTGTACTATTTACCTACCATTATGCGAACTCTCGCAGATTTTCCTGTTCGTGAAACACTGTGAAACAATTAAGTATATATAACTATAGGGTCCTTAGTTATAAACTTTGTCTGGTGACACGGTAGTCTATATCTAGACTACTAGGCGACCGCTCCCATATTTCCATTCCTTTACCACTCATTTTAATGTCTTAGAACGTCGCATTCAGAACCTATTTCCTGCCGAGTCACGGCGAAGATTGTTAGTCGTTTGAATTCAGAACTACGCAGTGTTATGTAGAAATGCTATTTTCAATACTATTCAACTCGCCGCGTGCCTGCGGAAATAATTCAGAACTTTTCTGATCAATTACTTCTTTTCAAAACCTCTATTAAAATTCATAAATTTAAATGATCCAATACAGAATAAAAAACGCGCGTGAAATGTATAGTTTTAGCAGAGGAAATGGGTGTTAATCTTAAACATATGCTTACATAATTACTCCCGAAATTAGTAAAGTGGTATTTTCCGAATGTAAAGGAAAACATTAGCAATTAAATCAGAAACATTACGGTGGACAAAATTAATCTTGTGAATCAGAACGTGATTTCCCTATACAATGTCTGTTTAGCCTAGTGAGGATCAAATTCGAGCATCATCTGTAAAGTTAGATGTATACACATAGGAACTAAACTGCAGCTGTCATTAGTAGCCGAAACGTCAAACATCACATGAGCGGACAAGGTTTATAACTAAAGCCCATTCCAAGAGTTCGCGCATTTGATTTGCAGAATCGTATTCTAGGGAAAAATTAGAGCTTGAAATCTAAAAGCAGACAAATAAATCTCTCTGCAACCAAGTATTTATATGGTCGTGAAAAGCTTTACGGTATAACTTCTGCTTGTCAAGTAGAACACAAATTGGATAAGGTTAAAGCTGGCCTGGGAATTTTTTTTTCTCAATATATAAACCCGCTCCCTGGTGGCAAGTTATGTACACTAAGAATACGGTGGAATCTTGAGTTCACTCTGTTTATATAGCAAGTTTTTTTAGCCCTGTGTTAAGGCGAGATAAATGCTTTTAAGATATTATTTAATGAAATAAATAAATTAACGAATGTTAAAAATAATACTTTTAATGTTATTATTGTCAGTTTTATTTCCATTTAAACCTTGCGAAAATGAAGCAATGGTGAAACAAACCAATAATTACAAAATATGCTCCTCTTCAGCTGCATACTGAAAAATTTGTATATTTCTTCTCATATGCGGCAACATGTCATCAATTTGCACTATAGATATATGCATTCTTAAGAAAAGTTTTTCTAAACTAAGCAGTAGTTCTCGATTGACTTCATAAATTATTCGTATTACCCCACTATGTTCAATTTACCAACCCAGGATGTTTCTTAATGTTAGCATTACTTCCGCAATATTGGATTGAATTGTCAATTTTAAGGTCAGAGGAGAATATTTCGGTACTTCTGTCTAGCTCAATGGCTGGCCATTTGTGTCCATGCTCCCTGAGGGAGGCAGGGATGAGGTAAAGGAAACTCGGGGAGGGGCAGAATCCATGGGTGGTAAGACATGGACGTAGAAAGGATTCCTAACAAATTTTCCAAATAGAAATACCTACACCAGTGGAGCCCTACCCTCCAAATTTTCGACTCTTAAAAGGGTCGCTTCCATACCAGACGCAGGTAGAGAGCTTTTCAAAAGCGCAAGCTACCGTCACACTGCACAATCCATCTCTTCCGGATTTTTTTCCCGTATAACTTTAACTATTACTTGCCTCGTAGACCCAAGGTCGCTGGTTCAAACCCGGCAAGGTTGGTGGTTTTTTTAGGTAGTAAATTTTTTAAGTATGGCTTCCTTCTGAAGGGATGTAAAGCCCTTGGCCCCGTGTCGTAGATTTAGGGCACGTAAAAGAATCTCATATTTGAAATAAGAGGCCTCTGAGCAAAATTTATTGACCGTTTTTCACCCTGTATAGAATAGGATGCTAATGATAAGAGATATTATAAAGAACATTCTTAAATAAACCAAATACATAAATAAACCCAAGAAATTTTGAACCGGGACCTCCCAAATGCATTACAACCTGAGTCACTCCGCTCAGTTTCAGCAGCATAAGTGCAGGAACACGTCTTGCTGGTGCCACATGTCTGATAGCACTTCTACTAGTTCTTGGACAAACACACCTTCCGCCAGCCCAACAATATAATTAAGAACATGCTCAGATTTCAACGTTGCTAGAAACCTCAACCATTGAGTCACTAACTAATAATTTTATTTTAAGAATTAAAACACACTCTCTAGTCAGCTGAGAGAACTGAAACCGATATTTCATTTGTTCGAAGCCGTTTACTAAAAGCCAGTTCTTGGACAACTCTCTTCTTTTATGTTCTACACGCTGCTGTATACAAATGGATGAAAACCTTCACCTTTAATTACCTTGCATTGCTCCATTCCCATTGGCTTGACCGTGTCATGTGCACGAGCAAAGCAGTACAATTTCTTCAATTTCAGGTGTATGCATTCACTAGCTTTGAGACGAGCGATACTGTCGATTTGGTTCATTCTGCATATAACCGGTTTTATCTGATATCGCGTACAATAAGCGCGTGCATATTGCCTTAGCATTTCCTAAATACCATACGTAAGTGTTGGTGCTTCTTTTGATAGTCGAAATGCATCAAAACATTACGTCAGACTTGACTGTAAACGAAACAATAATCACAATCCAGAAGAAGGAAATATTCACTACACTTTCTGATTAATTAAAAAAAATAAGATGCTATAAAACCTCTCCATAAAGCTTTGGCTTAGCCAAAGGCTTCATGGAAATATTTGGTAAGATAAGGAACTACTGCGGATCAAATATTTGAAGAAACCACAAATGAAAACAAAGTCAGCACCTGTATACCCTTCAAGTGACTTTGCAACTTCCTAACAGAGAAAGAAAACTTTGTTTCTACAAGCCCAGGAAAATCAAGTACATGCATCTTTCGTATACTATGTGTATTACTTACAAGATTTTATTCATTTGTTTTATTTAAGGACGCTCTAAGTACTACAAAGTCTCGGACAACAAACAAGAAGTATAATATTAATTGCTGGAGGGTATAAAGAAATCAGTTGTTGCGTGTCGCTTAAACTAAATTTTTTTGCACTGACATTTAGATATTTTCCCCAACAATTTTCGCAATGTCAGTGATAAGAT
Organism: Metallyticus violacea; assembly: GCA_030762175.1. Classification (NCBI taxonomy): domain Eukaryota; kingdom Metazoa; phylum Arthropoda; class Insecta; order Mantodea; family Metallyticidae; genus Metallyticus; species Metallyticus violacea. The sequence continues at coordinate 33,274,721 of CM060838.1, forward strand.
GAATTAAAGACATTAAGTTGATGGAAAAACGTTACCTTGACTTCAGGATGCAGTCCGCATTGACATGCTATTATTAAATACTATTGTATCGTGATGAACCAGAAGATGGTACAAAAAAATGTGCCAAGCATTTCTAACTTCCAACTCTAGTATTCATTGATTATAGTTTGGGTTTAAATATTACTATAAAAACATAATTCATAATACTAGATGATTTTTCATTCGCGGGATTGCTCCGTGCGCAGTTGGCCGCATTGACCGACCTATATAGTTCCCATCTCGTTCCCATGCTTAAAAGCCGGCCTGGAGCCGGGGGGAGGTCAGTGCGAGTTTAATTCTAGGATGTACGGGCATGTTCTTGTATGTTGTGTGACATTATATTAAGCATTCAATAGGCAACGTAATACAGCATATTAATTATGATAATATGGCTCAATGCAAGTATTCTATTCCCCCAAAAGTATTTATTTACGGTTTGTACGTGCGTATAGGATGCACTCATGATGTACGGAGATTGTTTCAAGAGAGATTCCCTGCTATTCAACTTTCTAGTCGGAGTTCGATTCAAACAAATTTCGTTAAACGGGAAGTGTACGAGCACACAGAGATAACAATGGACATGCTATGAAACGTTCTGCTGAAATACTACTTTGAGTCTTTCTCAGCAAATAAAGCTACTGAAGTTAGAGCCCTATAAAATTACTGTAGCGCAAGAATTTAAACCGGGTGAAAGGAGTAGATTTCTAGAATGGAATCTGAATAGTGTGCATGACGGCCCTAATCTAATTTTCTTTAGGGACGAATCTTGGTCCCACCTAGGTGGGTATGTTAATTCACAAAACACCGATACTAGGAGTTAAGAACAACCTAATCTGTTTCACGAGTGACCCTACATGATCAAAAATTAGAGGCGAGTAAATAATAGGTCCTACTTATTTTAAAGAACAGTTAATAGTGATAGGTATGTGCAGAATATTTTGCAGTTAACTCTGAGGGAATGCAGGTTCGTGACGTTCCAATAGGACTCTGCAACGGCACATACAGCCTATGTCTCCTTGCATGTAATTCGATGATAAAGTCATTAATAACAACACACTCGTATGACTCCCTCGGTCCCCTTATTCAACATCCTGCGATTTTTATTTCTTGGGGAAATTTTAGTAAAAAGTGCACAAAACAAATTCACACACATTAGATGAACTGAAAAATAACATTCCTGAAATTTCGTTCATTTCTCAGAGGAAACTGTAGCGGAAAATGGGTAGTTTTTTAAACCGATGCCAGAAATACGATATGGAAAATGAAGGGAGGCAGTTCCAGCATCTTCCTGCTTTATAATAGTGAGCAAATGTACCTTTAAGTGTTAGTAATAACTTACGAGACAATCATAGCTGCGGACTTTTTAACTTCTGTTCACCGCGGTTTACTGATAAACGAAGATAGATGTTTGGGAAATATTTCACAATGCGATTTCCAAACAATTGTTTTATTGAACACTATTAAAATGACCATACAAAAACTTAGTAGTTAGGGATATGATATCAAATTTATTAACCGTAATGGAAAGATATTAAAGGTTGACGTTCTATGGCAAGTAACAACAGGGAAAGAGGATAAACTGTAATGAAAAATAACCTCAACGAATGCCGAAAAGTTTAATTTTATATTTTGTCAGATGCTTATAAATATCACTAATATCTGTATTAAAAAGATGTGAAATTTTCTAAATGTGAGCAGAAACATAAATAAATAAGGAAACCAGAAAAATCACTTAAATTTTACAAAGTTATTGTTTTTGGCAAGGAGATTTATCCCATGGTCTCAGTATACAGGGTTATCATAAATGATTGAAGCGTTTTCACAAAATTAATGTATATACTGATATATCATCATAAAACGTTACACTATATGGAAAAATTCAGAACTTTTTTTTGACATATGACAGTGCTTCATGTGTGTGTCTTCATACTGTTTCTGCAGATATCTAGTCTATAATCAAGTTCATCCTACACTCGACCCAACATGTTTCTATCAATCTTTTCAAAGGCATTGGCACTAGCTCGCAGTTCTGGCAGGTATGATGGTCAAAGAGACACATACACTGAATCTTTGACATATAAAGGGGGGGGGAAATCTCTGGGGAAGCATGGAGACCATGATAGGAATTTGCTGATCTTCACCCCCCCCCCACGACCGATCCATCTGTTTCTTAATCTCCTGTTTAAAATTCGCGAATATTGTGATGAAAGTGGCGCATAGTACCATCCTGTGGGCAGAGAAAATACACACTGTCAATCCTCCAGCTGCGGCATGAGCCAAATTTTCAGCATATCCAGATACAATATCTCTTTGCAGAAGAAATAAAACCATAAACGTTAAACTGTGAGACTGCATAGAACACTAACTTTTGGCAAGGCTCGAACGTGCTGCATTAGAGTGCGGGAAATTTCTGTGTATCAAATTGGCACATTGTGTCTGTTCACTTAGCTATTCACAAAAAATGTTACTACATCATTGAAAACAAGTCTCTCACCAAACCCATTCTCTTCCATAAGTTATTGCAACGGTGCAGAAAACTCAAAGCATCGTCATCGAGCGTCAAGGCTTGGAGCAATTGCAAGCGGTAAGGCTTCTGTTACAACCGTTTCCGTAAGTTCTTCCAAACCGTCGGTTGTAGAATGTTCAGCTCTCTGCTTACTACCTTCGCCTATTTCTGTGGGCCTCGTGTAAAACTCGCACACAACAGTTCCTCCAGAGCTGTTGGCCGACCTGCTGAGGCATCCTGAAGGTGTAAACTGCATATACCTTCGCCGAATAGACTTGGCAGTTGGTGCATCAGATGACAGATGTTCTGACAGATTGGTGTGAATGAAATTCAAGTCACGCATATGCTTTCGCAGCACCTGTCGCCAACTTCACTAGTCGCTAACTGCAGCTCTCTCATGGCAGAATTCCAAAAGGCGGCTTAAAGAAAACAAAACCTTTTGGGTTTTTCTATATACCTGTAAAGATTTATGATAATCATTTAGAACTCTTGCTATTGTTTTGCTTTTATATCCAAATCTTCTTAGTTCAAATGGGGGCTCCATTGTGAGAAAAGCTGAGTGAACCAAGAATAAATGTACTAAGAGGACCTATGCATCACATTTACTGATTTCTATCCTTCATCTGGTATCCAAATTTCAATTCCATATATTTTATTTTCTACAATTGAGCCATAAGCTCGTTCTAAACACTATATTTTTAAATAGTATCTCACCTTACTCATAGCCATTTCCCATCTGCCAACACCTTCCTTCTCTAATCATTCCAACTACTGTTACTGGAAAACCTACCCACCAGATAATCCATTTTCCTAACCACTTCAATTTCTACTCCTTCAAATTACCATTTCCCTTCCATTTCAATGTACATACTATGACCTTAACTCTGTTTTTTTGTTTGTTTATTTTTAAACCACAGTATTGAGAAAATCCATCATAGCTTCTAATGACGTTTTCAATCTTACGCTTGTTACCGAATCTGCTACCGAGTGGGGTGCCTCAACGCGGTAACGCTGGGACTTATATTCGGGAGGTTTCGGGTTCATTTCTGATGGAATCCCTAACATGCTTCCAGATAGTGCACCCCGACGCTGGTGGAGGCCCCCGCTAGTCGTATGAGTCCTCGGAAGGCCCGCTTCCATTCCAAACACCGGAGCAGAAGTCGTTCCAAAGCGCAAGGCACCATCACACCACGGCACCCATCTGCCTCGGCACTTTCGACCCTGTAACAGAACCAACAGACTGAAATGGGAGAGGGGAGAGTTCGTGGAATGTGAATATCCATCCCAGTATTCACCTAAGTAGCCAACAACAAATTTATGGACAGGATGGCCGGTCCAACTTGCGTCCGAACAATCACCGTCCGGTGTGTCCCTCTTTTCAACCCTTCCCCTCGGACGTAAGGCAGAAAGGGTAAACCATGATCACGGCTCAAATACCGAAACTCCTCCTCCGCTCCAGTCCACTCATCCATACTGAATCTGCTACCAAATTACCAGCAAAGAGAAAAGCTTGAGATAAGTCCACCGGACAAAACATTTAGTAAATGGTAACTATAGGGAAATGATCCACCGTTGTCGATAGTTTGCCGTGTTATGACTCGACAAATCTGTGGATGAGGTTCGCATCGATTTGAAGTCAGTTTGTCATCAACTGGTTCGGTAGGGACCTGGGACGCCTGTTACTTCGCTTGACCAGGTGATCCCAAAGGTTTTCAATAGGATCTGGCCAGGAAAGATGTAAGAGCTCCTCGGAATGCTCATCCTCGGGTGAGTGACAGCTCGGAATCAATGCACACGACAATTGTGGCCCTAAAGTGCTCATTAAGATCTTCAGTAAGATGTGAAACAAAGGCAACCTGGAAACCAAATTGTAGCCATCCTTAAAAACAGTCTTTATGGAATGATGTTAAGGCAGAACAGATGAAATGACAAGTCTCCAGTCCTCTACTGCCCAGTTTTTGTGTCGTTTAGCCCACTGAAGTCCTGTTTTAGTGTAGAGATATTATCAGAGGACTAGTGCAATTTACCATACTCCAGATGTGCAAGGATTGCGGTTCCCTAAGTAATGACGTTCTGAAATCGGACTATGTGGCCTTCGTTGATGCTATCCAGCAATTGTTGCCCCTTTGAGTAGCAACATGAACACCTGCCGGCAACCTCTGTCAGCACTTTCTTCTGATTACAATTAGCATGCCGGTTTGAGGTGCACTGCTTAAACATACTGTGTGACACAGCAATTACAACTTTCTACCAGTCCATAACATCCTGCAAAACACTAAACTTGCGCCAACTGCTAAAAAATGCAGCACTTATGCTTGTCGGTTTGATGGACTACGATGCTTAGGGGCCTCTGGCGATGACAAAACACATTTAGTGTGTATTCTTCATTCTAATTTTTTATCTGAAATGCTTATATGAAATGTAAAATATATCTGAACTAGTAGTTTTATTATGAAGATGTATAATTTAATTTTTAAACTGTAAAAATGACATTTTAATACAGTAGGAAATTTGAGTGTTATCTGGAGGTTATTGCCATGTATAGAGAATGAAAAACTTTCAAAAGACACTAAACAGAGCAAGCATGAATAATAGACGCAGCACATATAACCGCGTTCTTGTTGTGGGAAACATCTGTATTTCCAGAACTGCTTTATTTAATTACACTAGAATATATAATAATTTTAACATATAATTAAAAAGTGGTTTACCAACAGAAGAAAATTATATGACTTTTCGCAATCTGCAAGAAAATATCACAAAATATTTTTTTTATATATTTATTTAATTGTGGTAAAAGCAAATGATTTGTACAACGATTTCAAAATTATAAGCACATATTCTATTCAAAACAATGAACCTGTCATTTTATTTATATTACATTTTATCAGATAATGGTTTATTTAATGGTTTAGTATAATAACTATTAAAATTAAAATGAAAAAAAAACGAACTTCAGTTGTCTTTTGAAATGCATTGTTTATTACAAAAATTAAATTAGGCTTACCTTCCAAATATTGGATTTTACACACAAGTCGTTTAAATTTGAGAGGTTTACAAACAGCAGGTTTTCATCTCAGAAGAGGTAAACACATACGAATGTATCTAGAAATATTAAAAACTCATAATCCTTATCACTGTCTCACTCAGATTTTATTTTAAGATTTTTAAGTATTAAGGATGTCTATAACAAACCAAATACATAATCTACACATTCAATACATGTTAAGTGACGCAAATAATACCTTTACTCTGTTCACGTTTAAACAAATATTTACTCGTCTTGACTTCTTCCCCCACATTTTCAATAAAGAAACACTCCTGTGATTTTATTTTTTCTCGATAAGCATTAATATACAGAGCTGCACTTTGTTACTAATATTTGAACTGCAGAGATGTAACTGTTTCAAAATAAAGTTTAAATATATTCCCACCAACATTTTCCACATGTTGTGATCGGATTATCAATCATCTCTATGTTTATCTAAACTTCACGTAAAATTAAACATGTTATTATAGCCTCAAAGTTAACGTTGGCGCAGATGTAACAATGCCTTTTGAGATGTCGACATTAACTAGGTGTCATGACACTACATTGCTAAGTGACCAAATTGTTGGGAGAGAAATAAATTTCCCAACTACTGCTATCTGAAGAGTAATAAGTCTCAATAATTTCTTCCGACTCTAAGTGGCTTTACACGAGTAACTAAGTTTTCTAGGATACAGGCAATCTGAAATCATTATTACAAAGTATTAAATGTTTCTTTATAACTTACCGACAAAGGGTCCATTCTATTCAAATGGTTTGCGGTGGTGAGGCGAATTTATCCGCACCTGCTGAACGCACCTGCAGCCGGCAGTCCCGAACGGTGGCGTAGACTGCCGATTTGTTACGATTTTAGTATAAAAAAAAATACATGCCGAGCAAGAAAGCCTGGGTTAAAGCATCGTGAAAAGGGGTTCGATTCCCCATAAGTATTTTTTTCCTTGTTTGATCTTTTTTATCTCAGAATAAGTGTTACTAGTTTTTTTTATACTCATACATTTTCTATACTATTCTTAATCGAATGAATGTTGCATTTTTCATAGGTTAGGTTAATTTAGTTTAAGTTTAAAAAATAATAGAACATAAAATACAACATTACTTCATAATAACACTTTTTTTCTACACTATTCTTAATCGAATAAATATTACTTTTTAATACGTTAGGTTAGTTTAGTTTAAGTTTATCAAAAAAATAATAGAACATAAAAAATAATGTTATTCCTTAGTAATATTTTCTAACTTGTTAATTTTTATTTATTTTTTTTTTTTTTCAACCTTTATAATTCTTCTACAGTATTCTTATTCGAATAAATATTACCTTTTCATACGTTAGGCTCGTTAAGTTTAAATGATCATAATAGTACATAAAATATTAATATTACTCCATAGTATGATTCGTTTATTAGCTTTCTTCGCTATGGTACCGGACTGCCAGTGGCAGATGCGTTTAGCGGGTACGGGCAAGTATGAGGCTACCGCAATAAAACTTACTCATTCTGTTCTTAGTACTCAGTGTGCATCTTTTCGAAAAACTTATGACTAAGTTCTTGTAAATACACGAGACTTCCCTCCTTCTCCATCATATTGCTATTGTAAACATGAAGAAAACTCTCCCCTTTTAAGTTAAGAAACCTTCAGGCAGTGAAGTAATTACTTCTTAAAAACAGAGCTCAAATTTATTAATTATTGTAAACCAGAAATGATTTACAAGCAGACTACAGAGTTCATTTAACTTCTCTCCTATACTGGAGCGAATGTACCACATTAAAATATCATACAGTTGCCCTTATGTACATTCAATAAAGTCTCAGTACGGGCGATTGATCTTGTCACCCCTTGCGGCCACCACTGTTTCCAAACCTAACATTTCTCACATTTGCCCATTTTGAAATAAGTTTTTTTTAGAATCTACGATTCTAATTCAGAACTCCTATGCCCTTTCTTTATGAATGAGCAGTGGATGAATCTCCAAATGTCCGCATTTTACGGCGAACTTCCAAGTTCATCTCTATAGTATTAAACTCAGGAACGGAATTCATGCCCAGTTATCCAGTTGCTGAACAATACAAGTCATGGCCTGTTGCCTACAGCTTTAATATTTAAGCACTGTGAATATAAATTAATTAGACCAAAGAATAACAAATTTAAACATGCACTATGTTCCAACTTCATTTTTGCCTAGAAGATGACACACTTACTAAGGCCCACCTCCTTTGAAATATGAACATAATATATGTTGTAAGCCTAATCATCAATATATATGTGTATATGTGTGTATGTTTAATACGTTAAATTGTATGTCGTGAAAAGAGAAACCTCTCTGATGCAGCTGTCTACGGTAGCCTAACCAGAAACGGGGCAGAGTCAAGGAAGCCATAAACTGTTATATAAAGAGTAGGGGCAAGTGTATGTCACTTCTTAAAAGTCTTTCCGATTGCGAGGGTTAATAAAGTCCGGACTTTTGAATGCGTTAGAGCAATTAACTCGCCAGCCGGTTGTACAGTTAACTTTAAACCAACCAATGTTAATAAATGTTTTAAACTTTCAAATAGTAGCCGGTGGCATGCGATGGCAGGTGAATTTGAACTAGACAATAGTAAATGCATATTTTGAATTTCTAAAGTGAAGTCAATGTTTATTTAATTTGAATCGAATATATAATGAGACGTTTGCTCGGAAGGTGTACTGGAAATTGTATGCTCTATGGGGCTCAGTTTCAATATTTCACTTGACATCAGTTTTGATTTCATCAGTCGGATAGATCAGTAGAGAGACTCAGTTCTCAAACTGACGCAGTTCGACAATTCAGTTCGGCGAGTGGTATAACTTAGTTAATATCACCATTTCACATACTCAGATCAGATAAGTGCAGTTCACAGGGCCAGTTCAGATGGTCAGTTTTCTTGGAAATTGCGATAGTTAAATTTATATTCTACGGAGCTAAATTCTATCGTACGCAAAACACCAGAGGACGCGAAAGATCTTGCGAATAATAAATTACCATACATATTCAGGTCTCTCACCCCGTAATTATCAATAAGAAACCACTTCAAAATTGCGCCCAACATGGGACTGCCACACATCAAACCGCTTCAAAGAATATATGCTGAGGGCGTTGCACAAATCATAACAAATTATTAAAAACGGTAATAAATCAGTGTCTAAATGTAGTAATCGGGTAACATATTTCATGGGGAATATTCTAAAATGTAAAACACCGAATTCATAACGAGATTGCAGGAAAAAAAAAAAATGAAAATGCTACTGTACTACAGCAAGAAAGCTGTCATTGCATATATGCTTTGTTAGGAACCTGAGGCCCATGCACCACCTCAGTTTCCTGTATGTTGGCTATTGTTATTATCCACTCTGTCTTGGATTTCTTCTCTGGCATTTTTGAATGACATAATAATTTCACCTTCTCTTTTATCACCGACTTCAGACGTTACTATCATCAATAGCTCAATAAAATCTTATCTTTCGAAGTATTTTATGATTGTCAGTAGGTGTATATACCTCTTGTCAAGAGCTCGAAGGCTGTTATATTCTGTTTTTGCTACACGTCCATGATAATACAATACCTAGAAATATAGAAATTATGTCAGATTGCAGTAAGAATTACCGTATCTGGTGGTGTAAAAGCCATCTCGTTTGGTTTAATAGTTTCTGAGAAAATGGCATTACGCTCCTCGTATTAAATTACTTAAGCTACCTCATTACAATTAATTACCTGCAGTTGTGATTAAGCTTGCAGTAGACGTGTGGCTCCATCTAAGAACATTAACATCTAAAACGAGGACAGGAGCATCATTATGGTGGTGTCTCTGCAGTTATATGTCTATGAGGTAGGGAGGTACGAAAATTCGTAAATGCGATTTCAGAATACTGAGGCTTAAATGTTTTACTTTCAAAGTTAAATAAAGCACTTAAAAACAAATGAAAAATATTTAAACCATCAATCAGAATAAAGTACATACAGATTGACTGTTGAAACCTAAAGAGCTGGACTTCCTGGAACCAAACGATCAGGCTACTTGTGCTCAAACGAGGAGACGTCAAACACAAACATCCCTAACACTTCTGTTCTAATTGAAGTTACAAAGCAAGGATAACGAGGGCTGTCATAGTTCCCGGGATCATCAATTGGATTTCAGAAAATGTGCACATTGTTTTTTAAACACGTATCACCGAAACCGTTGTCATAGGTTGTTCTAACACTGAAGCATGACCAGTGGAGATCTTGGCTCCTTGTTCAATAATTGTCGCTATAATTTCAAATTTTGTTTTATGCTGATTGTTTTAAATGCCTAGAAATATGGCAACATTTTAATGTACTTATTTTTTTTGCCAGTTTCGTTAGTTTTGAAATAAGTGGTTGTCAATGACAGTGCTCAGTATTTGAAATAAAACTAGGGATCTCAGTGAATTGCAATATGCTACTCTCACATTTTACAACTCTACAGCCATACCTAGTCTTAAACACAACGTTACAGTCTGCTTTGAACTGTAATATAAAACTGCAGTTCTACAGGCAAAAACTGTACATTTATTCGGTAAAGACGAAACGTCAATTTTAGATTAAATCTTAGGAATTTTAGATAGTACAACTAGTATTTATTTATTTGATTTATTTAAGGACGCTTTTTAACATCTTTGACCATTAGCGTCCCGTTCAATTTGGTGTGAAACGGCCGACAAATTTTGCTCAGAAGCCTCTTCTTCCAAACTTGAGGTTTTTCTATGCCCGCAAATCTATGACAGGAAACTCACAGCTATATTTCCCTTCCAAAGAAAACCCTACTTAGGAATTTTACTCCATAAAAATCCATCTACCTTGGTCGGGTTTGAACCCGCAACCTTGGGTCTACCAGACAAGTTATGGGCCACTAACCAGGACCGAGTTAGTAGTAATAGTAGTAGTAGTTGTTCCTGTAGTAGTAGTAGTAGTAGTAGTAGTAGTAGTAGTAGTAGTAGTAGTAGTAGTAGTAGTAGTAGTAGTTGTAGTATTAGTAGATAGTTGTAGTAATTGTAGCAGCAGTAGTGGTCGTCGTAATAGAAATCGTAGTACTAATAGTACTGGTAGTAGTAGTAGTAATAGTAGTAATAGTAGTAGTCGTAGTAATAGTAGTTGTATTAGTATTAGTAGTAGTTGTAGTATTCGTAGTAGTAATAGTAGTAGTTGTAGTATTAGTAGTAGTTGTAGTAGTAGCAGTAGTAGTAATAGTAGTAGTAGTAGTAGTTGTAGTTGTCGTAGTAGTAGTAGTAGTAGTAGTAGTAATAGTAGTAGTAGTAGTAGTTGTAGTTGTCGTAGTATTAGTAGTAGTAGTAGTAGTAGTAGTAGTAGTAGTAGTAGTAGTAGTAGTAGTGGTGGTGGTTGTGGTATTAGGTAGTTGTAGTAGTAGTTGTAGCAGTAGTAGTAGTTGTAGTATTAATAGTAGTTGTAGTGGTCGTAGTAGTAATAGTAATAATAGTAGTGGTTGTAGTACTAGTAGTAGTTGTTGTAATAGTAGTAGCAGTAGTAGTAATAGTATTTTTAGTAGTAATAGTACTAGTAGTTGTAGTAATAGTAGTAATAGTAATAGTAGTTATTATATTAGTTGTAGTAGTAATATTAGTAGTAGTAGTAGTCGTAGTAATAGTAGTAGTAGTAGCAGCAGCAGTATAGTAGTAGTAGTAGTAGTAGTAGTAGTAGTAGTAGTAGTAGTAGTAGTAGTAGTAGTAGAAGAAGAAGAAGAAGAAGAAGAAGAAGAAGAAGAAGAAGTACTGACACCGGATGACCGAAATCGCTAAGGCACCTAGTAGCGAACGATAGGTCTGCGATTCGAATCGTACCAGGAACTTTCCGCCTGATTGAGGTTTTTACCAGGTTTTCTTCAGTTCTCATCAACGGCAAATGCCGGGGAGGTAGCCCGAAAATTATTTCTCAATTCATCAATTTATCTCTTGTATAATCCCCATTGACAGTGATACCTGAGCAGTAAAACAGGCGTTAAACACTACTGCAAATGCAGTAGTGATAGTTGCAGCAATTGTGGGGTTAGAACAGATGTATTTGTAGTTCCTGCTGTTGCTACTACTACTCTGCTCTTTTGCTTTTCAGGTAAACATTTTTTTCGCTGTACATTAGAAAATGTGTTCTTCCTTTTCTTATCCTTTCTTTTTCATTTTTGTTCTTTCTTTGCTTTCTTCCTTTCTTTTTCTTCTTTCCTTTCTCTTCTTCTTCCTTTCACTGTTTTATTTTTGATCCTATCTTTGACATCCTTTCTCTGAAGATTTCTGTTTGATGCTAGTAAGAATGATAGCGTTAAAAATATTTTACTGCTTATTTATGTTAAGCATTAATTAAAAAAAAACATTTTTTTTTGCAAACTTTACATTTATCTGATGATAAATTGTGTATTTAAACTTTTATATATATGAACTACTATTCAAATTATGATTTTCAATACACGAACGTTAATTCTTATTAGTCCTTAACTAATAAATCCGATAGTTGATAAACAAGAACTAATAAGTTAGCGCTAAAATCACAGAATAAATGTCTTTTGGGCCGAGGAAAAATAGAAAAGAATAAATTAATGTATAAATAAAAAGACAATATATAAATAAAATATATGTACGTACAAATAATTGCTGCAATAAACAGAAACAGAACAAATAAAATTTAACTGACCGAATCCTTTCTGAAAACATAAGATCGATTAAGCTCCAAATATTTTAGAGGACTTTAATGATAATTAAATCTTGGAATTTTTCACGCTGGTGAAATTGTTAATGATGAAACTAAGTAAATACTAAATATTCAATGTTTAACAATCACTACTTCTTTTTGTCTCTGATCGATAAAAGAGAGGAGTATTTTCAAATACGCAATAGCCTCTCAAACTTTAGTATAATGTCACGGAAATTATAATTAAAGGGATTCACTCGTTTCATATCCCTATTTCACTTGTTGAATGTACCATTGCCTAGAAATGAAAAGTGGAGATATTTTCTCCTGAAGCACGCGTGGCCTCCGGGTTCGAACCTCAACATCGCGTGTGGTCATTATATGGCAGGACCATAACGTGGCTAATGGGCTGGCAACTTCCGGTATCCAATTAGCAGCACTCGTTAGAGCGGCACCAATCATCTCTCAGGTTTCACACCACGTAAATCATTCTTCGCCACCGGCCGATCTTTATGAAACCTTGCTAGTCTGGCCCGCCCCGGTCCCCCTTCTAATGAACGACGGTTTCACCCAACACGCAACTGTCCATCTATCTCTTATCTTGCAACCTTCCTTGAGTAAATTAAATTTTCTTTTGTTCTGCGCACAAGGGTAGTATTTATACGCCAACCATTGGGAGAAAGCTACAGGAAACGCTATTAACATCTATGTTTTATATCTTTCTCACTCGGAAAACATTCCTTGTCCAAAAAGTGAAATTTGTTTTTATTGAAACTGTTTTAAGTAGCTTATAAACTTCTCATTGTGTTTTATTCCGTTCATTCTTAACAAATTATTTCGCAAGTGTTATATACTCTGTTTTGTTTCATAGACATCATTGAAATACAAGGAACAAATTCAATGCCATAAGTAATTATTTTTATTACCTATGCTTATTTTATATGTTACTGTTTTATGCGTTATCACTAAGGGCAATTTGACATCCGCAAATTATATAGCATTTAACTTTTTGCTGAAAATACGAGTATAAACTATCATTGAAAAATGAGATAACTTACTTTTATATCCCTTGATTGAACTGTATGCTGTTTATCTGATATTTTTCAGAACTAAGTATTAAAATAACATAGCCCCCTTAAAGCAGAAAAATTCGCAAGATTAAGAAAATTAATTTTCATTTGCAAACCCAACCTTACAGAAATAAGAACTGTTTGTTCTAATTGTCATACCCTGAAATTAAGCCAAAGTTTTCAAGACATTTTAGGGCTCTTTATTAATATTTTATTAATACTTTTCCAGGTATTGTAACTCAATAAAATCAGAACCTTAGAAATAGCATTGAAAAGGCCAGATACAGATAGCCTCCTTGCTCTAGTGATTAGCTTAGCTGCCTGCAACGAGGCCTCGGGCTCGATCTCCAGTACATGTTTAAAAATTTTCTAAGTTAGAGAGGTCTGGAACAGGGTCCACATAGCCTCGCTAGGATAATTGAGAAGCTGCCTGATGGAGAGGTGACGTCTTTTATTCGCGAAGTCGTGATAGGCGTCCGATACTGTGCCGGCAAGTTGATCACATGATCCCCTGAAATACTGAAATCTATCAATGAAGTCGCAAGACGGAAGTATAGGAAGCAGAGGTCGCTGCGGCAGGACATGGTACAATCTCGGATGTAGCGCTATAGATGAAGAGAAACCCGACATGAGTTTTCAGATGCAATACCATTTCTTTCTACATATAAAACCTCACAAAAACAAACATGTACTTAACGTTGAAATTATCTAATTCAACTACTACGATTAGAAATAAACAAAATCGTCAAGGTGATGCAAACAAAAAGAAAAAAAAATGTTGTGTAGAAAGGAATGTCAAAATGACTAATAGTGGGAAAAATGAAGAAACTATATTAACAATTAAATTTACCTTTTACTTTAAAATGCTTCATCGCACCCTTTTTTAACTTTTAATCCTTTAGTTTTGAATTATTTCATAATGTACAAACGAGGAAATGAATGTGTAGCACCACTTTATTTTGAAAATTATTTGCAAACAAGCAAAATTAAAAGGTTAATGCTTAATCATACATTGCTTGGTAGTAACTTGCGCATCAAAGTGCTTTTCCAATGAATGTTGCAATGTAATTTCTGTACCACAATTCTAGTTCTTCACTCTGCTAAAATGCTATTTACATAACTATTTCCAGCAGTGCACTAATAAAAAAGTCTATTAACACACCTTGTTCAAAATTGGCTGCAAATGTAAATCATAATGCAATTCATAACTTTCCAACTGCAAATTCCTTGGCAATGATTGGATATCTGTATAAATTGGCGTTGCTAATGGGTGGGGGAACGGGGAACTATGACCAACGTGTTCTGAATCCTTCAAATCTCAAATGAAGCATGCATAGATAAGACAGGAAAGTGACAAGTTGTTAACATGTAGCCGTTGTTCGCAAAGCACAAGTTTAGTTTGAAATGCAGAAATAAGACCATACAAGTTATTAATGAATGGTCTTTTCCTTGCAGAAGTGTATTAATTAGGTTACGGTGCTAATAATATCGATTAGAATTGCGAAGTCATAAACCCAGTATTTTTTCTGAAACCCTAGTATGCGTTATGACTTGCTTTCAAAGAACAACAGTGTAAAATATGTATTTTGTTGATGACATTGTTATTGATTTCTATATTTTGATTATGCTGTGCAACAAACGTTCATTGAAAATTAGTAAATACTATAGTTTTGAGTTTTTCGATTCTCTTGAGCATAAAACGATAAAATATAATCACATATAAAATAATTAGCTCTAGTTTTTTTAATTAAATCAAATAGGTCTTAGTGTCAAAGTCCTCGCTAAGTAAATATATTCATATTTCAAAAACTAATGAAGGCAACCGTTTTTAAGTGTAATGGTATGATATTTGATGTTTTTAACAGCTGGTTCAAAATAATTTCTAATTAGTTACGTTTGTTGTTATAATATGCACGGGTGTTACTATTTCATTAACAAACAAAACAACAATATTTTGTAACCTACCTAAAAACAGTGCAGTCACTTTCAGTCACCGCAGATCTGCTACAAAGTCACGGTACTTGACTTCAAGTAAACTTTTCATGATTTGA
Source organism: Metallyticus violacea (assembly GCA_030762175.1). NCBI lineage: Eukaryota > Metazoa > Arthropoda > Insecta > Mantodea > Metallyticidae > Metallyticus > Metallyticus violacea. Next base: position 33,290,103 of record CM060838.1, read on the forward strand.
TCTGATTTCTTCATGTGCAAAGTACACCCAATTGGGCTTGAAGGAAGGTCATTACCAATGCGGAGAAGAACTGCTTTTAAGCTACCTTAGAGACGTAAATCAAGAGTCTGCTTTCGTCAGGCTTTTAAATATTAATTCTGAAAGATTCTCTTATATGATGAAAAAAGAAGTGAACTAGGTACATTGAAATACATTCTTTTCTAGCAAATCCCACTGTTTTCATGTCTGCCATTTTTAGAGAGATCTAAACGTCTTATGATTCCACCTAATTCACTCACTAGACAGTACATCTGCAAGGATCCTTTGATGTACAGGACTGAGCAGATCCACCGCTACCTACTCCTTCTCTTCATAAGAGAGGTGATATTTTTTTATGGTTCAGGTATTGAGTCTTTCTCAATGTGTATTGGGCACATGGCAGATGGAAGGTTAGGACGTTCCACTGTCCGCTTCTGTTTTTTGTTTTTTTTTTTCTATTTTTTCACCTTCTTCTTAGAAATTTCCTGCCTTATAGAAAGAAGCATACAAAAATAGCGGTCACTTCAATAGTTGATTGGTTCCCTCCAGATCATGGGCACGGGGAAGGCAATGTATGTCTATTCTTAGTTTGCTGACACAAGTGTTGTAGACTATATGTGGAGCCCAGGTGTTATCTTGTCCCCAATTTTACATGGAAAATAATAGTGATAGCCGTTTTGTTAGTGGAATAATAGATTGATTTTGTGAAGAAAATGTCACGTCTTCACATAGGTGGCAAAATGTGTCAGCGCTGAGAACTAACTTTTGGCATTTTGGTTCAGTTTTATGTTCTTAGAAGTGCGTCAACAAATACCCTAGTAGCCGTTATCTAAAAGACAAAATAACATGCGAGTAACGTTGTTTCAAAAAGCACTCTGTCCCCAAATATAAACCTTTCAGGAATGAGTAAAAATGCACAGCAACCAAACTAAATAGGATAAAAAAAAACTTAAAAAATTAACTTTCGAGATCAAGACCTTGCAAGGTTATAGGCTTAAAAAAACAAACAAATCAAATGTTATAGTGTTCGGGTGCAATTCCAAAAAATACTAGACAAGATAATTTTTGCATCGAACATATGGACTTGTTAATGTTTGAAACAAAACACACCAATTAAAAAAATATATTATTTAACCACTTTTAGGTATCTTAAGAAGGCAGTTAATCTACAACACTTCTTCTTCAAGGCAATCACATGTAATGTCCTCATCAACAACGTCATCATTATCTTTATCAGAGTGTCTTGTACCATCTAATCAACGAAAACAAGATAAACGCTCAGAAAGTCCAGATTTCTTCAATTATCACCAAATCTCTGCTTCAGTAATTTGTCTACGTTATTCCTTTTGGCAGATTTGATTTTGAGTATTAATGTCACAATATCTGCATCAAACACAATTTGTACTGAATGTCCCTTTTCAACCCTGATTGGGAATATTAGAAGGATCATGTTATGTATAAGAATATTTCACTTTTATAGCTACGTTAACATTTCCTGCCTTTTCTGGTTTCTTTAACATGGTCCTCTTCTTATCCCTAATGCCATCTAACTTTTTAGCACTTTAGATAAATACTTAAAACCGCGAACAATTCAATTTTAGTGTACTTTTCCATAAATTTCATGGTATTTTCTGGCGTTTATATTTCAGACATCCTTTGGAACTCTTTTTTCTGTAACTCTGAACATTCTATCTGGGAGCAGAAATGAATGCCCTCTTACTGGTAAAAAAATCATTGAAATGTCCTTTATCTGTGAAGCAGAATGTTTCAAAAGCTACTATAAAAGCGCATGGACAACGTAACCGTTTCCTTTTTGTCCACCATCTCATCGCAGAGAAGAGTCTTACAATTGTAGTAGAAGTAATAAATTGGAATTTACCGAGGAAAATAGTTTGGACAGAAGATACTTTAACAACGCCAAGACCATCCTGGTTTTCTATCCAGCATAAAAGTGTAGAAATTTATTTTCTACATCAGTTATACAAAGAGCATAAAATGAAATCTGCCGTGAATAGTAGGCCTCCTCTATGGAAAGTTTAGGGAAAGGCTGAACTTGCTTGAAATCAAAGAAGAGCGAGACGTTGTTCATAGGCTTCTCCTTCATAATTTCATGGAAGGTTTTCTTCCTCAAATTGTCATGAACTAAGCAGCTCTAAGTTCAGATTTTTGTTTCATCGTTTGTGGATATTAGTAAATGGGACATTTTCTAATGTTTGTATACATTTATTTACGAAAAGAGCGCGGAAAATAGAATTTCTTGGACGGAATTAATTTTGTTCCGATATACTGAATGGACTAATGCATTCTGCGCCTAATGTGCAATTGGAGTTCTATATTGTACATATAAAGACGTCATTTTGAAGAGCACTGTGGTACCATGCAAGGCATTACATGAGTAAGAAATCACATATAACAGAATTTTGTCCAGGGATGGACAAACTGCTTTTTGATACGATGCTCCTCATATGCATTAAACTCATTTCAGTTGAGAATAGAAACGAAAAGAAAACAAATACTGAAACTTGGATAAAATATGTTTACTTCCAGAACACCAGAGTGCGAAGTCGTTACAAAATGGTGGGGTTGGGGAAAGAAATTCCTAAATAGAAGTAGGACAATTTTACTGATTTGGCAACAATGCTGTTAATAATCTGAGACTTAATTGTTGACTACAGTTGTAAGGTGAACATATGCAGATTTGCCACAATACTGAAGGCACTATTATTTCTATATGAAACATTGCTGTTATTTTCATAGAAATACAGGTAATAGTACATTATCCCCCCCTCGGGAAATTTGGTGGGAGATAATTTTGAGGTAAAATCGTTGGTGGGGGGAAATCCCCCATCTCACCGCAATTTCGCACCCTGCAGAATACTGAATCACAAAAAAAGATTAGAGACTATAAAAAAACCGATTTTTAAAGCTCTTACAGATTGATATCTTATTGATATCATTTTAAGCAACTAAGTATTAAATTATTGTAATATTACATCACTATAATAAAACTGTATAAAACGAAAACAAGATCTAATTTTTTTATTTTCCCTTTCATATTCATGATCGTACAATAAAACTGACTTGACTATTCATATTACATTTTAACTGTTAAGCATTGTTAATGGCGGTGTTAGTAGTTGTAGACTGCGACGATTTTAGTAAACTTTGTCGCTCTTGTTATAGCATGCAACCGCTTGCTGGCTGTAAATATTATATCATTAGCATGTAGGTGGCATGTGATGTACAGCTTTTGAAAACTAGTATTAGAAATGAAACAGAAAAACAGAAATGTTTGTTGGGGTATTAGGTAATATCCTCTGTTGTGTTACCACGAACCTATGTTTTTTTTAGCAGATATTCTATACTAATTAAATGCATATTTATAGAATAACGTATAATATATACCTTGGAAAAGGTGGAACATTCATTTCTTGAATCTGAATCTTGATTCTGTAAAAAGCAGCTTTTAAAATAGGAAAACGTGGGAAAAAATAATTACTAAAAGATCAGCAGAAACTCTGTACTGAAGTTGTATGATATTGCTCATTAAGGCATTGCAAAACAAGAAAATTGTTTTCCATTTATATTTTGCAAGTTTTTTTCTTATTGCCTTAATAAATGTTGTAGTATTGATAAACTAATTCCTCGTTTAGGGACCAAAGTGATAGACACAACAATCTCCCAAATGTAAGCATATATTGCAATTAATATTTTCTTTTTTGTGTTATCTACTTTAAAGATGATATGAGACAAGAGAAGGTCAGAAATTTAAATTAAACACTGTTTTGGGCGATAAAACAAACAAATTTCATGCTTTTCCTCTATAATCAGTGTGAATTAGTTGTATAGTTCAATATGCTACATGAATACGTCCAAATTGGTCTAGGAACTGAGAAGTTATTGTAGAATTACAGAGCTGTGTTGCACGAAGAAGTGGAGAATAAGAGTGGACTTTATAAAATGCAAAATAGTAGGTTCAAATAGAATAAAAATGCAACCAGAACCCTGAGTATTACCACACACTAACAGTTAAATATTTAGGACTTATCCTAGAGTTATAATAGCCTCTTGGGATTCGAGGTAGAAATAAAGTGCAAATTTAATTTGATGAATTCCTCTTCTTAACGTTTTAATCAAGTGCCTGATGTGTGCATTTTCCTAAGTAAATAATTGGTAATTGCAGAAAATATGCAGATAAGTATGTCTAAATAATAGTAGAAATGCTCTATGTGCAGTTGTCCGCGCTGCAGTTCACTCCAGTTTGAAAGCCGGCAAGGGAACCGGAGGGGAGGTTAGTACGAGTGGATTGTTCAGACGTGTTCTTGTGTGTTATGTGACAGTGTATTAAGCATTCATTAGGCGGCTTAGTACAGTGTATTAATTATGTTAATATGAATTAATTCAACTATTCTATTCACCAAAGAGTATTTACTTACGATTTATAAGTGGATACAGACGTACTGAGATGGTTTCAAGAGAGGTTCCCTGATATTCAATTTACAAATCGTAGTTTGAGTCAAGATTGATAAATAAAATTTGTAAAACGGGAAGTATTCTTGATGAAAAAAGTGCGTACACAGTACACAATTCATAGAATAAACTCTAGATAACATTGGACATGCTCTGGAAAGTGCCCTAAAAATCCCTTTGACGTCTTTCTTAACAAAAGGAAATTTCTATTCTTCTATAGGATTGGCTACAAAGGACTGAAGCTAAACCCTTATGAAATTACTGTAGAACTTAAACTGAGTGACCCTGCATCCAACAACAGATTTTTTTAATATTGTGCATGATGCGAAAATTGATCCTAATATAATTTTCTTAATGGACGAATAAACGAATCTTGGTTCCACCTAGAAGGGCATGTTCAATCACAAAGCAACCTATAGTGGAGTTCAGAAAAACCTAACCTGCATCAGGAGGAACCCCTGCATGTGGTGCGCTATTAGCGGCGAGAGAATAACAGGCCCCCCCTTTTTTTTCAAGAAACAATTAATAGTGATAGGTATGTGAAAAATATTTTGCAATCCTTTTTCCTTGAATTAACTGTGAGGGAACATAGAGTCGCGATTTTCCAACAGGGCTCTGCAACGGCACATGCAGCTCATGTCTCCTTGCATGTAAATCGTGAAATATTCAACGATAGAGTCATCACTAACAACAAATGGACCCCTTGGTCTCCATATTTTACGCCCTGTGATTATCTCTGAGGGACATTAAAGGTAAAAGTGTACAAGACAAATCCACGCACATTAGATGAACCGAAAAGTAACATTCGAGAAGAAATTTCTTACATTTCTCAGAAGGAACTGCAACTGCAGAGGGCAATGGTTAAATTCATGAATTGATGCCAGAATTGTATGGGAAATGGAGGGAGGCTGTTCCAGCATCTTCTTGCTTAATAATTATGAGTAAATGTACTTTTTGAGTGTGAGTAATCACTTACGTAACAATATAGCTGCGGACTTTCTGACTCTCGTTCACCGCGAGTACCATTTGAACCAACCGACCCGCCGTTACGCGTGTAGCGCGCCCACGAAGGGGAAAAAAAAAAAAAAAAAAAAAACATTATTAATATAACGAAAACAATAATATGGTTATAGGTTCGAACTCAAAAGATGTATATTTAAAATGGTAAAGAAATAACAACATTAAATGTGATGTAACTGTTAAAGGAGCTAAATTGGTATTGCTAAGAGTATTTACCTAATATAGCGTTTCAATTATATTCATTAATTTTTGTGATAAGTTTATTTTATAAGTTTCTGTCTGTAAGATAATATTCGTGCCGTTCATTTTATACTAATTTAAAACTTCCCTTAATTCTCTGCATAGCACACTATAATATACCTTTTCTAAATGTACAAATAACAGGTACAGTAATTCTGTTGAGTTGATACAGAAAGTTTTACCAAAGTATTTTCCGAAATGTTTCCCTACAAATAGGCATTGACTCCATAAGATAACATCTTTGTTATAGTGAAGTTCTCAGAACCACCACAACAGACCAATTGTCAAATGTATTCCTAATATACTGCTAATATTTCCCAAATATTATATATTTCCGATGGTGCTAAACTGTCGTCAAAAATAAAAGGCAGCACAATAATAATTTTCATGCGAATGTTTATAAATTTTACAAACTTTCTTATCATTCTTTTGTTTGGAGAGTGGGGCACATGCTTTTTAGGTTTTCTAGGGGGACGGCTTTCATTACATATTGATTAATTATAACCATATGCATTGCTTGGTATTAATACTACTATAAGCCTTACAGAATCAATTCTGGTTTTTGTTAGAAGTTCATAAGCTATATCTAAGAACATGAACTTTTCCCAGATGGAGAACTCTGTGGTGGTCTTCTATCTGCGTGGTTCGCTCTATTTTTACAATATCAGTCTTAATAATATTTTTATCGCACTGAGACACCGTTAGTTTTCTTGTTAACCACGCGTTTTGAAGTGGAGATAGCTTTTATAAGCGAGAAGCAAATTGTATTGGATCATTGACTTTTTGCAATGAAATACACCGGAAAGGAACTCTTTCTGCACAAAGCAACTCAGAGGGGGGGGGATTGTTGGATTGTTAGTTAACGGAATGGGGCGTTATTTAGTGATTCATTTTAGTGTTAAATATTTTGACCAAAACGATTCAACTATTGCATTTTTTTTTTACCATAACATACTTATAATATTTTAATGGCAACATATCGTCAAAGATTTAATTCTTCTTCTTTTTATATACTGACGTTTAACCTAAACTTATTACCTTCTGAAGCACACATGAATCCTTTTTAAAATGACCACATTTGCCTCTCACTTCTAAAATATTAAATTATCTTCACTTTCTGACGTTACTTTTGGTTCTTCATGGAGTCTTTCAAAATTCACTTTAACGTTAAAGGGTTATAAATATTATAATAAATGAAACATGAGAGGGAAACAAATACCCACGTGCTGAACAAACAATAGGATTCGGTTTTACAAAAATTGAGAATGTTGTCGCTGCTCATTTGTTCAATATAACCATTCTTTCTGCTACTAAACACAGCTTTCCAGCTTTGCACATTTTTGAGTGCAAATACTACCATTATTTATGCCGGCAATTTAAATGAACGCGAAGAATTTTCCATTAAAAAAGCAGAGAAATATATAGTTTTGCTTTATTTGTGCTAGTAGGACAAATTATCAAAGACCTGATAAAATCCTCACTAACAGAGCATGGGTCTTGCCTTATATTGTTATATTTCGAAATTTCTCTACTACTTTCATAAAAGTATTGCACCCAATATTTAATATGATGGCTTAAACTTCCTTTAAGTACTAATTTAATAAAAAAAAGTGTATAGATGAATATAAACAAAAAAACAAAAACAAATGAAAAATCACAATTTAAATTTCGTCCCACTCAGCTATTTTTAAAATTTCACCATCTTATTTATTATAATATTTATAACGCTTAAACATTTGGAGTGACTTTTGAAAGACCCAATATATTGTGCACCAAGTGGGGTGGCACAGATTGCAACGCTCCGGGCACGTACAAATCCCTGGAAATCGGCCATGCTGAAGTAGGGTATATTTATTGTTTCACCTGGTCACCTAGGGGTGGATTTTTCTTTTCCAAGAATTTTTACTCTCCCATTTTATATTATTTCATTGCACTGGGTCTGCTATAGGATCCAAAGCGCCAGGCAAGGTGCGGTGTAATGATGGTTTGGGCTTTGGCCGCCTGTTAGAAAGCGGCCCTCCTGAGGATTCGAGCTCCTTGGAGGAGAGGAGGGTTCCGCCGGTGTAGGGACCCCGTCTCCGTCCTTGCCTCGCCGCTCGTAGATCCTGGTCCCCCTGGGCCTCCCTCATTTATACTCTCAGAGGTGCTTTCTGGGAGCGTAAGCTCAAACGATTCAGCCGTTGAGCAAGGCTTAAGTACCACCGAAATGTCCTCATGTAGCAATCCAATATCTTGTGATTTCTTGTGTGGTTAAGACCTGCTATACACAACTGAAGATTACAACATGCTTTCAGCAAAATTGTATTACTCTGGTTCATTTTTAACGTTTACACTACTCGCCAGAATATTAACATCAATTTTCTATATTATGACTGTATTTGACTGTGTACACTTGCATCTTTAAAACAATTTTAGCCTTATAAACACCACTGTGTGTGCTAATACAATTTTAGGGATAGTAGTGCTGCAAGATATTCCGTGTTTAATTTTTAATTTATTTAAACAAGTGAAACACGGGAATATTTCTATGAATATTCATTTTTAGCAATTTATAAATTCAGGAATATCAAAATGCTTTTGTTAGATATTTTATTTGGTTTCCTAAATTAAGATTCAAAGATGCTGAGACCCTTCAGAATCCAATGTATATAAAAAAACTCCATTTATGTAAAAAAATATAAACATAAACTAATTCCAAATACGAGGTCCAAGAATAGTTTAGTAAGCAGAGCAACAATATATTTTAGGAAGTAAAAGAACTACAATTAGATATTCTTCCATAAAATTTAACCAAGTATTCATGTACAGGGTGTTAATAAATGTTTACCCTGATTTCGGGTGATTATAATATTTTAATGAAGAAACATTGGTTTCAAGAATCAAGATTCCGACTTTTTCTTCTTCTTATTTATGAGGGTCAGCCTTAGTCCCGCGGCGATCTCTGCTTCCTCTACCTCCGTCTTACGACTTCATTGATAGAGGCAGTATTGCAGGGGTGCATGTGATTAGCGTGCCAATACCCCCCCCCCCCCAGTAGTCTATCAGGCGGTTTTCGAGATCGAAGAACGACACCTCTCCATTAGGCAGTTCCCCAATTTTTCTCATGAGATGGGTTGACCCGTTCCAGACCTCCTCCCAAGCAGGGCCTCCCGGTCAGTGATTAAGTGTGGATGACAACGCTTTTAGAAATAGGTCCAGTTCAGAAGCGCAAAAGCAGAGCCAGATCATCACTGTCCGAGGAGGGATTTGAGATTTGGGGTCTTTCAAACATTCGTTGCACAATAATTGGGGACTTCATTTTTGATGTCAACAACACATTGAGGTTTTTCCTCCAGTGCAGCCATTTTGAATGTAACCTGCAGCAGCACTCAGTGACAAAAGTAGTTGTACGCACCAATACAGATCCTCTATGAGAGCCCACTTTTACCTGCAACCAAAATTTCAGTAACTTTTATCATTACACTGCAAATGAAATTAGGATAAACATAATGGAAACTCCGTATTATTGATGATGGCTGGTGGTTGGAAGCATGCCTTAGTCTGCTTGAGCTGTTTATGTCTGATGGCCAACGATGACCACAGAGAATCGCTTCAAGTATTGCTTCTTATGAGAGTAACGATAAGTAGACTTAGCAATAAGATGATTGTAGCACCAGAAATCCTTTTGCTGGTCTCGTCTAATTATTAGCATTGAATCTATGGTAGTGTAATCGGATTTGTGACTAAAGCAACTAGTCACTTCTCTTTGTAAACCGATTAAATTCAAGTGCTGGGTATATACTCCTATACTTGCAGCTCTTATTGTACGTGTTTCTGAGGCCTGAGTGCTAGTAGGAATATCTAGGATAGTTCCAACTAAGGGGGAGGGGATGCCGCGCCTAGCAGCTCACAGAAACATGCTTTTGTTTGTACGGATTTGCAGGAGAAACAACCAGGAAGAGAACTGTGGGAGAGGTATATCGCGGCTTGCTTCTGTTGCTGGTGCAGTTTTCACATGCAAGAAGCAGACTGCATACAACTTTTAATACACTGATTTTAATAGCTTGCTGTTCCATTTAGCGAATTCCGAAGAAATTGCTGTTGTATTCACGAAAATATATTTGCAAATTTTCTCCGTTGATTCGGGTTTCTAGGCACAAAAAATGACAATAAAGATAATTATATATGTGCACATATGCATACACACAAATAATTGAATTTTACAATATTAAAAGAAACTAATTACAAATTTACAATTTTCAGAAGAGCTAAAAAAACTTAGCCATTAAGTGTATATTATTTTGAAACAAAGTATTCTTTTTGGTGTTAATAGGGATCTAATAGACATATATGTAGACTGCCTGACATATTGAGAAAATCTAAACGTTTCCGATATATAACAAAATTGTAAAATTTGACTTAGTTCCTTTTAACATTGTGCTAAATAATAAAAGTAAAGTTAATGTTATTATGTTAATAATAGTTTGGAATCATGAACTTATTAAAAACTGAAAGCTTCACACAAACACATTGTTAGGTATATTAGTTTAGAAAGGCAACTGACATAACAAAAACACAAATAATAGTTGTAGGTATATGGTCCATCATCAGAAGTTTTGTTTTCCTGCTCAAGTTCTATTCACTGCTTGAACAGCTGCACTTGAGTTACACTTTGGGCCAAGCTGGTACTTCATCAACAACAAATTCCTTTGAATTCGAAGTGTGACATTCTATACTTTTACTGGTCTTGAATCTTCAGAACATTGATGAGCACTTTACCAGAATATGCTTTAGGAATATCGTTTCACATCAGATAGACGCAGAAAACGTGTGTTCTACATTGCTATTAATGGTTTGGCCTTTACTAAGTCTGGTTTGTTAGCATCAAAAACAAACTCTTTAAAATAAGTAGGTCCAAACTGCATTTTTGGCTATGGGGCAAGGCTTTTGTTTCATCAGAGATAACAGCTCTCTTAAGCCAACAGTTGATGAAATCTAGAACATCACCAGAGATGACAGCTTTTGCTTGGAAATTTCTTGTTGAATTGGTAAGAATTTCTGCATAATCTTTATATTCTATCTACTAACCTAAGATTCTTCTCAAAAACACCAAACATCCGATCGCATGGTAGGAAAAAATGCTCTCCTTCAAGAAGTGGTGAGTCGCTTTCTTAAGAAGTGTTAAATCAACAAGACCAAGACATATTTTTATTAGTGTGTGGTTTCGGTTCTGACCTGAGCATACACCAGAAAGTAAATGCAGTCTTTTAACATCAGAATGCATTGAATTTTCAATATATTCAACCAAAAATTATGCCATTTCATTCCTTCTTCCTCATGACAAACATATAAAACAGTGGACTAGGTTTCAGATCATACACACCTTGCCATAAAACCTCTTTGTACAAAAATGTGCGGCAAATGCAGGTTTTTGCATATAGTCAAACATCAATCCACCAGCATTCTTCACCAACAGCTTTCAGCTTCTTGTAAAATTTCTTATTTCTCTTACTTTGAGCTCATCTGCAGCAAATCGCTTCATGGATTTAGGTAAGGTGAGGAGTTCTTTTCCACAGTAATGGGTTTTCTTGGGTGGAAGACTGTCAATGTGCTCTCTCATTAATAACATTAGGATGATTACCCCTCATCTCTTTAGGTGGAATCCCCTTAAGCAACAAAGAGCTCAGTCAGAAAACCTTTCTTGGTTATTGCATGAAGACTAAGAAACGTTTTGTTGCTCACTTTTCTCTTCTCACTTCCAAAAAGAACAAGTAGTCATACGAGGCATTTCTCTGTGTTTTACTTGTTTCTTCTTTGGAATATATTGATCTGCGTTGCTTAACAAGTTTCATCTCAATCGAATGTTGTAAGTGAATTTGTTGTTGATTTTTATCTTCACTTTTGAAATGATGTGAGAATCTTATGCCTGTCATCTTCAGGCATGTTTTGAAAACAATACATTTGACATTTACAATCTTCACCTGTTGTTCTTTATTTAATACGTTTACCTGTGATTGATGTATTCATCTTCAGAAACTCTGCAATTCTCAATAATATTTCTTTGATACTTTTCGGAATTATTCCCCATTATAGCATATTACCTCTACTAAACTCTTCTGCTTCTTCAACAACACTAGAGTGAAACAAATGACATATGAAAACAAAACAATTAGAAGGGAACAGTACATTAGGTACTGCCAACTTAAAACAATGCTGTTTTAAAAGGAATCAAGTCAATGACTTGGGCTTTTTAAAATTGGATCATACATCGGACTGTGCTAAATGACTGTGTTGGGGGGGGGGGATCAGACTTGCTTATTTTTAACATAGTTTGATGCAGTTAGGCCTTTGAAATAGTTTCTAAGAGAAAAATGAAAATTGCATTTTTTTGACTTAGTTCCTTTTAACATTGGAGGAATCAATTGCATATGCACGTATCTGTTAACGCTCAAGGACCGCAATTTTTATTTTTTTCTAAACGAATTTTTGCATATAATGATCAATTAACAAACGATTCAGCCAGTTCGTTAATCAACAAAATTGGATCATTGGGGATGAGAGTTAACCTAAAGAAAAAATTTAAAATCGCTCTAGTAGACCATTTTTTTTTCTTCAACAAAACTCGGCTTATACCATTGAAATAAAATAAGAAAAACAGTTTTTGAAAATAAGAAAATCAGACTATTGAGAGTGGTTTACCTAAACATTTTTTTTTTTTTTTTTTTTTTTTTGCTACGAAACTCGGTATATACAATTTAAATAAAATAAAAATAAGGAAAATGAAACCATTTGAGTTGGGGTATTTGTAATCACCGAGCACATGGATTAATATGACGTACGGCAGGATTGATATTGTTAGCATTAACAATTAGGTATTCCCGCCAACGATAAAATCCCTAATGTCATGTAAAAGAATATGCCGGGGGAAGGGGTTAATCTGCGCATGCGCATGGACGAATAATCGGACTTGCCCTTACAGACAGCGGCTGTCCTATGTCTTCAGTACCAAACGGTAGAGGAAAAAGCAGAATGCCAGGGAAAGCTGGGGCCATATGTACTCTATCAACGCAAGCGGAGAGAACATTACTATTTCGAAACACGGAAAGTGTACATCCAAAATTACAATGTAGCTAAATGTTAATTAGATTCCTTTGGTATGCAGCTAAGTACATTTGGACACAATAAGCTAACAATATAACAAGCAAATAAAATAATAATGATACAGGAAAAGCATATACGTTGAAGCCTGGAAATTATGGTTTTATTTTATATATGTAATCTTCAAATAGCGTTGCTTGCTTTTTACTACATCCTCTACTCTAGCGATCTGTAATAACCTTCACAAATTCAACTGAATTCGCTTAACTTATGGAGATCCTGCGTGACGTGCTTCCACCCCCCCCCCCTTCTTTCCTGAAAATTATGTGTCATCATACATTTTTTATGTAGCTCTATATGAAAATATTTAATTCTTTTTAGGCTGTAAATCGGCGTTTTTTGTTTTATCCCTTCCCTTTCTGCGTTAAATATTTTAGCTATTTATGAATGTGGCCATTTTAAATTAACGTTGTTGTTCATTTGATTTGTTTACGGACGCTCGTTAACATTTCAGGTCATCAGCGACCCGTTCAATTCAGGTCGTGAAAAGGTCGATAAATTTTGCTCAGAGGCCTCTTCTTTCAATTTGAGGTTCTTTTACAAGTCGTAAGTATACGAAATTGACCCACGGCTTTACTTCCCTTCCGAAGGAAATTATACTTAGGATTTTTGAGCCCGAAAATATCCATTGACCCTGGCCGGATTTGAACCCGCTATCTTGGGTCCACGAGGAAAGTATGGTTACTACTAGACCACCAGGACCAGCTTAAATTTACGTGGTAGCTATTACGTGGTGAAATAACTATGACTAAGAGAAAGAAATAAAGATAAAAATGTTATTAACAAGCAAGAATAATAAATAAATAAAATAATAATAATAATAATAATAATAATAATAATAATAACGTGGTGAAATAACTATGACTAAGAGAAAGAAATAAAGATAAAAATGTTATTAACCAGCAAGAATAATAAATAAATAAAATAATAATAATAGTAATAATAATAATAATAATAATAATAATAATAATAAAAGGCTAACTTATTTGATCAAACAGCACCCTTTTCTTCAAGGTGACAGTTATCTGTCTTATTACAAGGCTTCCAGTGTTGCAAAAAAATGCATACGAACATAACAATATGCAGATAAAATTAATAATACCGTCACGGGTGGCCGAGGTTGTTAAGGCGCGGACTTGTGAGCGGGAGGTCTGGGGTTTGAGTCCCGTAGGACCGTTCTCCTTGACTGAGGTTTTTTCCAGGTTTTCCTCAGTCCTCATAAATGGCAAATGCCGGGGAGATACCCTAAACTTAGGCCTGAAAAGTTTCCTTCCTTGAAAAAAAATCCTTTACCAATGTATCATTTCATTCCATGTATGTATCATCAGTGGCCACCGCCTGTGGTGTCTCAGTAGTAAAAAGTATTTAAAAAATTAATAATGTTCTAGAAATAACATTTCTTTACTGAGCACAAGAAAGAAGACATTCTTAGTTCTAAGTTATGATACCCAAAAATGTATGTCTATGATATCACAGGGAAAGCTACTAAATAAATAAAACACTACCAGCAGATTTCACGGAAATTCGCTATTTACAAAAATTTCATGGATGAATTAGGCAAAAGTTACTAGAGAAATTAAACACTAGCACCAGACTTCACGGAAATTAGTTATTTACAAAAATGTTCATGGATGAATTAGGGTAAGCTACTAGAGAAATAAAACACTAGCACTAGAAATTGGTTATTTATAAAAATTTCATGGATGAATTAGGGAAAAGTTAATAGAGAAATAAAACACTAGCACTAGAAATTGGTTATTTACAAAAATGTTCATGGATGAATTAGGGAAAGTTACTAGAGAAATAAAACACTAGCACTAGAAATTGGTTATTTACAAAAATGTTCATGGATGAATTAGGGAAACAATTCGACTTAAAACTCAATAATATCCGCTTTCCCTACCGAAATGCTTAAAAAGGGCTTATTAAAAAAATAAATAAAGTCTTATTTCCACCACACTGCTGAAACCCAAAGCTATCTCATTCTTTATATTCCATACCTACTTACGTAAGTAATTATATTACGATTCCCTGAAGTATAGAAATCTCTCTTGTTCAGTTAATCAATTACAGATATGTTTTCATATTAAAAAAACACTTGCTATTCAATTTAGAAGGAATGTTTTTTTCTATTAACAATTCCACATGAAGTTTGGTTCTTTTTATTCATTTCGTTAATAATCATAATCTTGGGTAGTGAGGGTTTAATTTTGCAAAAAACGATTTGTTTTTTAGACTGCATTTCTCCTCTTTTTTCCTTTCCAAATTTTAGCGTGGTGCCGAAAAGAGAAATACATAGGTAATTATTTATAATATTCAGAAAAAGACAAATATATAAATAATTATTTATAGTGTTGAGATAATGCAGTTAATAATAGTATCACCATTAATATAGGCTCATCAAATAAATTCATTACAGAAATTTTGTTAAAGGGGGATGAAAATGCTAATAGGCTGGGAATGACTTTACGAGATTATTTATTTTTGTTTATTGTCTAACGTCTTTTGTTTGTTATTGTGTAAATGTATATATACACACTGTCACCGGACCTAGGCTGTCTTGCAGTGAATAAATAAACTACAATTACAATAATTGCGTTTTCCTGTACCTCCTGTACACAAACCGAGTAAGGCAACTGTTGTATGTCTCCATTCACAATGAAAATTAAACGTAACGTAAACTTAAACGTAAAAGATAAATGCTACGTATTGTAATGGAACCATTTACAATGAATTACGTAAACATAAAAATAAAAGTACAATTAACGTAAATTTAAAAGCTTGCAAGATCCAAGGTTTGGTGTTCTCGTCTAACTCAAACTTAAGAAATCAGCCAATCAGAACACAGCTGCTCTGTAGAACTCTATGGTAGAATTTAACCTTACACGGAGCACGGAAATCAAATGCAACTCTAGCTGCTTGCTGCTGCAAGTCCCGGGCCAGACAGTGACTTCCACATATAGCTAGATAATTGGGCTTTCAAGCAAATAGTACCACGCACAGAATGCGCTATAAATTGATGTTAATAATATTTTTTCCTGTTGCAATCAAAGGAGATTTGCCACCATTACAAAAATGTGTAATATCAATTTATATTTATGAAAAACTGCGGGTTCACCTGTTTCTAGGATTTACTCGAAGTTAGCGTTAGGTTATGTTATATATGAATTAATTGTGAATTCCAACAAGAGAAGATCTGCCACCATTACAAAATTTTATTTACCTAATAATCCTCTATCAATTTATATTTAAAAGTTACGGAGTACAACGCATAGGTTACATTATGTTTAACAAAAAAATGATTTATGGAACACTTACACTGCAGCCACGCACAGTAGTTCGGCTCTCTCCCCTGTCGCTCGAGACTTGCAGCAGCTAGCAGCAGGAATTGCTCTGGATTACCTTGCATCGTGTAAGGGCAAGTTATGGTAGAGAGAGCTGAAGATCAGTGACTCTGTAGACAGAATGGCTTCAATGGACAGAAGATTAATTGCATTATAAGAAAGCTACCTTACTCATACTACTCCAAGCAAATTAGTTACTGCATTTTGCATATGCATAAACGCTACCACCCTCTGCTCAGAAGCAGTCATTTTCTATCAGCTGTTAGTTGATCTTCGATTGTTCTTATTTTTGATTGGCTAATACGTACGCTTGCGTCTTTCATTGTGAATACCTACATACTACTAAGTTAACGTGTTACGTCTTATTTTATTATGTATTCGTTTAATTTTCACTTTGAATGGAGCCTATTAAATATGCTGGATTCCAATAAGCTCACGAACTTCGGGTAGAGTCCCTGTAACGTTTTTCCTCACCTTGAAAAGCTACAGCACCACGTAATTTAAATATGGATAAGCCAAGTAATTTTATTTGTCACACTATTGATATGTACACTGTTAATATTTAATTTTTTTAAACCGTAAAATGCCATTATAATGTGCGGAAGCACGCTTATTATGAAAGAGAGGAATGGAATCACAATTTGTATTTGTATTGTTGACAATAAATTGAAATCATTCCCAGCAAGAAATCTAATAAAGGGAGAGCATAATCAAAAGTAAAGTATTTATCAAGCAGTGCTGTAGAAGAATACACGAATGGCAGTAACTAACTTAAAAATGGTGTTACTTTGCACCACTTTTTTCGGTAATTTTTTTAAATGAAAAGCAACCCACGATACCTTTGGCCATATGATAATGGTTTATAAGCAATTAAATATATATATAATAAATTCTTTAATATTTTTCAATGCTTTGTGAAACATTTCTTGAAATGAAATTGTTAGTCAAAATTCACCCTTAGCTCAGGTTACATGATACGAACGGATATACAAAGCTTTCGCGCGTGAGCTTGGCCGAAAGCCGGGGGCAAACGTAGCGGCTTGGGAGTGCGTCAACAAAAATGTTATTAGTTTACGTCCTAACTCTCTGACTTTCTTTTATATTACATTTTCACAATATAAAATTACAATCAAAATCACAATAGTTACACACTTTGTCACAGAAGCATCATACAGCAATTTTTTCATCATTCAAGGGGCTTTCATGTACAAACTCGAGTTTCTTTGTGCTCCAACTCCTCTTGAACTATGGTCATTCAAATGAAATGTGAAGAATATGAATAGTGGGTTCAAGTACAATATCCTTAACACTCCACAAAATTCAATTAAAGATATTCAACGTGCGCTCATCACCTGTGGCTGGAATTTCTGGACAATGGTGACTCGGTATGGTTTCAGTTTTAATTCGGTTTTCATTTAAATTTAACACTGTTGTAGCTTTCCAAGCTATGGCTCCCGAAACTTGTATTTCCTGTGCAAGACAGTCGGGAGTTTATTATGTTTGAATTTTTCTACAGCCGTCTAGTTTTGCTTCAGTATCACATGTCGTTCTACCCATCGATTATCGATAATTTGTTTACAAGTAACAGTAACTCTGGGTAGAGAAGGTTCATCAGGAAGTTTCATTGAAAACTGCCTTTTAACTTCCCTGTAAGAATTTATAATAACATATGTATAGTACATAAAAATTCTTTCTTCACGTATACTCTGTTGTGTCATTGTGAAAGCTCTAAAAAAACAACTTATATCACTTAGAACCTCAAATAACACAAGAACACACTAAACAGAACAAAAGCGTAACAACACGAGCACTGACCGACTCGGAAGAAACAGATCAAGAGAAAATATTATACGTGCTATCACGAGCAAGAAAAAGTAGTAGCAATAAGCGCATGGTCGTTCAAAAGTTTACTTTGAAAATGTATCTTATTGCAGTATTTGTGAATACAACAATTGAAATATAAAGAAAAATTACAGAGCAAACATAATTTTATGAAATCAGAATTTCATTATTTGTAAAAGCCCTTCATATTTCTTTCTAAGACTCGGTTATTTTCATAATATATTTATAAAATGCATAATTAAATATTTTACCCGAGTCACTTTCAAAACTGTCTACATGACTTTATACAATTATAATAACCATTTCTTCCTTACCTTTGTGACAATATTTAGATGTGACATATTGCCTTAACACCATTTTTTTTTTTTAAATCTAAATCTTTTCTGCGATTACAAATTGCACGAATTTGATACCGCATACCTCAATGGTCAAATTGTTTCCCATTTGGAAAACACTGCACTCTTTTACCTCCCTAGTATGTACAGTAATCAGTGTATTCTATGAAAGATGTTTATTGAAGTTCACTTTGTACAAAGTATCCCCAGTTTAGGTTATGAAAAAAAATTGCATTTCACTAATATCTAAACATTAAACAGAACATATTTATTTTGGCCAACTTTCAATTTATTGGAGATTAAAAAATAATACAGAGCAACTATTTAAACTTTATTTTAGAAAAGTTCACAATATTAACAGTTACTGAATTAACTGTCGCCTTTCTTCCTTACAAAGAGACATCGCCGACACAGAAAGAGATGTACTTATTTCGGCCTTCTCTTCAAAATTGTTAGTCCCGGAGACTTCTCCAAAGAAACTCTGTGACCTAAATGCCATACATTTTAAGTTTTATTGTAATGTAATAAAATGTATGTGCCTATATTGGCATAAAGCTGTCTTTGTAATGCTCTTATGATTGGGAAACTTGGATTTGAAAATAAACGAATTAAATTTATTTGTCATTTTGAGCAGCATTTAGACTCTTTCATCTGTTACTTAAGAGAGAGGTTTTATTAAACGCTTATATACATACAATGTTGAATCAAATCTTTTATTTAATTTATTGTATTTTATTGAGAGTTGTGCCTATTTGCAATTGATTTTACTGATTTATATGGTGTGTCATTTGCTAGTTTCAAGATCTAATTTATGCATATGTGTATTATATTTATAATTATTATTGTTTAATAAATCATGTTCTTCTCCTGTATTGCAAAATTATATCCTGGAGGTTTTATTTCCAGTACACTTCCAAGGCTAAAACTTGATCTGGCATTAACGAGAGGTGTAAATGTTGATTATTTGGACTACGAAAGCAGCAAAGGCAATGGTGGACACTTGACAGCGTGTTGTAACTTCGCACTCTTCGCACCAATGAAGCGATTTGAATTTGTTTCTTAATGATCAGAGGAAATAGTTTCCTAAGAGAAAAAGTAAATCCTGAGGAAAGATTGTTAACAATAAAAAGAGATGAGGGTAGAAAACGATTCATAAAATGCGGACAGTAGGGGGAAATGGGGGGGGGGGGGGTAAGAAACGGCCAGTAAATGAATGAATTGTATAAGAGAAAGTTTTGTGAAAAAATTTCCAAAGTTTTCAACATGAAAAGAAACAGGAAAACTGGAAGTTATACAAATGAAAATGAAAGGGAACAAGTAAGAGGGAAAGCAGGCGCCGAAGTCCCTGTCGGCTAGCCAGCCAGCCAGCCGGCTAGGTGCATCTCCCCTAATTACAAGTGGCGCGGCGCGCTACTGCTGCCAGGAGAGTTCATTTTCACCCCCTGGCTGAGCTGAGAGGGAAAGTTGACCAACAGCAGTTTTCGCGGTGCGCTGAGCAATCAACGATGCTTAGCGCCGAGCTAATTATCTTACCTGAAATTAATTTCACAAACTATAATAGGGATCCCCACTTTCACTACATCATCCTGCGGCGGCAAACTTTGACCTACCCCAGCCCTCCCCACTCTCAATATCACTATAACTGCATAATAATTACAGTAATTATCTACAGCATGTTCCCTTTACAATTCTGCATAGTTATGAAAGTTAAAATGAAAAATTAAACGAATATTATAAAATTTGTTTTCGGTTGTACAGGTCTACTAGAACCGCATTCCATAGCAGCATCCCTGATGAAATTTCATGGAACCGAATATTCCTGTTCGTTAGAGAAGTCTCCTAGCATGCCTAGAGGTTATTGCTAATTACTGCTGTGTTAAGATTACAATGTGCCAATAATAATTTCTTTTAAACTTACTAACTTTGCCACGATAATAGAATGAGCGAACGAAATACTTGGACGCTTACTTACATTTACTTTATTAGCACTAGGAAAAAACTTGGGGGGAAAATACAAAGAAAAAATGAACCAGGAAACTTTACCCTTCGAGAACCACAACTGAGCCTGCTAATAGTAATCATTAGATATCGGAATTCTTAAGAACTTAACATCAAGTTCACTGCCACCGCCCTGCAAAAAAACAAAACCTGATGAATGATTGGCATGAGAGGAGAGTTGCCTACAGTCCATTATCAACATAACTTCATTGCACTTCATTCTCGTTTTAGTGCTTAGTAACCGCACGTTCCATTGTAACAGCAGTTTTATGTTGATCATAAACGCAACAAATATGACATAATTTTTCGCCTCTGCATTAGTTACAAATCTCACTTACACCAATGTTAAGCTTGGTATTCAAAAGAAAGCCAAACAGAAAACGGGCACCAAAGTTATTTTATAGAATGAGCAAAAAATCTTAGTGAGCCGAAATTCTTGTTACTAAACATAAAGTTATAGTTAACTTAACAGTAACTGTATTACTGTCACATTAGGATATATTTATACTTATTTGCAAATAGGAAGTTTATCTCTATTTTAATATATGAATCATGTTAGCAAAACTTAAAATTTACTCGAGGTTGCTGCTTCGCTTTTATCGATCTCGTCAAAAGTAGAGGTAATGCCTGTTCTGAAACAGTCCAGAAACATCTCAAATGGTGGCAGTTTATTAGATAAAAAGTCAACACTAGTGTTAAAAGTCTTCGTTTATAACAGACAATGAGCTTTTCTTCTTGAATGGCGTTAACGGAGGAGTGTAATATATTTATTTCTGTTCTCTTGAACTTTTCTGACTAAGCCAATGAGGAGAAGTGCGTAATAAATGGCAGCGACCCCATATAGAAGAATCTTGTGCACACGCGACGACAAATAATGCCAAAGATATTTTTGTACAAAAACTTTTGAGGTAGTTGTTTGATCCATTTATGTTGAACCTATAATAAATAAGTCAAAGCGCCTTATCAGTTCATCAACATCACTGATAGCAGCAGCAATTGAGAGATCTGGAAAAAGTAGTCTCGCAGTGTTGCCGTTGTAGTCGTTTTACTATTCCCCAATTCGATCCTATTCCAGATTTTGCATATCTTTTTCACATTCAGTTTTAAGGTGATCCTGAACAAATACTTTCATGCACAGCTAATTAATCGTGTTCGTTCTTTAATTCTATTTTCACTTTTTTTGTCGAAGAATGCCATACAGCTTTTTTTTTTTTTTTTAAATATTTTCGATATTCCATTGTTAAAGCGCAAACGTTTACAGCAATGGATATCATTTAATAACATTATATGCCCAAACATAATTACAGTGCTTGAATAACCAACATAAGTTAATTGAAGTAATAATATGCACTGTGAGAATGCGAATAGAGGAACGCAGCCTCTCATATCACTACCATACGCACTGCATGTTTGTGCTAAAGTATTTGATTTCTCATATTCTATACACTAGGTGAATTCATTGCTGACTTAAGTTGCAAATTTTTTATAACTCAATGAGTGTTCATTTTTTCACATTAATTATTCAATTAAATACCTACTAACTAAATAAAGGCTTATATTTATATTTTTAATAATTCCGTGTATTATAAAAACGTCATTCCTGGCAGTAAAATGCACTAGTAATCACAGCACGTTTGTTAAGTTTTGGAAAACAGCATTGCTTTTGTTAGCTAAAAATTTGAATTATTAAAACTTTCAAATTCGACCTGTTTATAAAAAAATTAGAAACATTTCAACATCATACTTACAAGATATAATGTGTTTTAATTATGTACCAAAATCAAAAATTGTCAGTAAGAAAGACGAAGAAGTAAAACTTGGCGGGGATTTAAGAGTTTAGATCATTGTGTACCTGCGCCGCACTAACTTGCCTTTGTTGATCCAAAACATTGTACTTGTGTGATCTCTGCAGAAAGCAATACATCTCCAGGTCGATTCGCTCATTTTAGGCAGCATTTGTAATATAACAATCGCGAGGGCATGGGCAGAGTATTCTGCAACTAACGTGGCGCATTCATCTTCAAGATTCCCCAAAGAGAACCGTCTGGCGTCTGTTACGGCAAAAATGAAGAAAATGTTTTGGATTCTCGATCATTTCCAACTGTTTATGAAAATCTCAATAAGATGCTATCGCACAGTAGTGGCGAAAGAGTTGGGCATACCACCTTACTTAAACCACACAATGCCTTCTTCTGGATGTTCAAAACATACAAGTTCGTTAATCATAAGTAATTTAATTCATTCACCGTACAGCTGAAAAAATATAGCCCATTTTCTTACCATTTCCGCCCAAACAATACTTTATTGACTTTCCGAAGAAAAAAGGGAAAGGAAGATTCTCTTTGGACCATAAATCTCTAAAAATAACACACTGATCAGTAAAAACAACTTTTTTGTGGGAAAATTGTGAAGAGCACCTGGCGTGCTTATCTGCACAAATTAATTTCACTTCTGATAGCTCATACACCGGAAAATTGCTCAGGGGTAACTATAAAATATTTTCCTTATGGTCTCTAATTTTTTTACCGGAGCATACAATACTGTAATACACTTATTACATTATTTAAGCTCAGTACGAATGATTGTTGAAGAGCTGCAAAACATTCCCACTCCAAAGTGCAACCTTTACAGCTACTGCTGATAGCCTTTCGTTTCCAACTCAATTATGCACTCTTGAAAACTGACGTCTGAAAGCTGGCAAAAGTTGTCATCGTTTCTGAAAGGATTTGCCGCTGTTCATGCATCCCTTTGTAGTCACTGAACGCTGTTCAGTATTTAGAACACCTCTTCCTTACAGCTCATGTAGTACATAAAGCGATTCTATTCCTCCAATATCTCTACCCTTCAGTAATTCTAACTAATAACCCAGACACGTTAAATTTATAAATAGAGGGATACAAGAATCTTTCTCCCATGTACCTTTTAGTTTAAGTATGGTAACAAGCTACTGTAATAACCAAAACATGTGATGGTCAAAAACTTTCAGAGCCTCAGATGCAAGTACTGCACACGGAAAATTATCCTTGTAGACCGTATTCATGGTCAGCACTAATAAATGAATGTAACGCTTAAATTTTAAGTGATAAGTAAATCATTTATGTCTGTTTCTAATACTTATAGAACATGCACACTCACACAATAATGACACCAGTGTTACTGCCTGTGATGTCACGGCCATGTGTGTCAGTTTTTCATATGTTACTGGTCAAGATTTTCGTTATTAGTGCATTGTTCATTACGGCTTCCTGTTTGCTTTAACCTAAAAGTATTCCTATGGAAAAGCATTGCACAAGAACAAGAAAGACTTTATCTATAGCATTTTGTATTCAAACACAAAAATATAATGTAGAATCATGCTATTCCTCAAAAAAGGAGAAAGAAAGAAAGAAAAAAGAGGAAACGTAAGAAAAGATTTGTTCAGAATTCAACGCAATTATGAAAATGTTACAATTATTATTTTTATTATTTTATGCAGTTGTATATTTTATTTTTCTTTCTGTCTTTCAGGAAGGCAGTATACAGCTAAAAATCCCTGGAAAATATCAAATTTCTTCTGATAAAATATATATCTTGCATAGAGGCATGGTTCACCTGTGCATAACAAACCAGAACTAGATTTTTGCAGCAATTTAAACACAGGACTGCAGAGCGTGACTGACAATAATACATTACTATTTCCGAAACTTAGCATATAACATGGCGCACAATATAAATCCGCACGGACCAGTTGAAAAAAATAAAGAAATAAAATAAACAGTAAAAATGTTGGCTTAAAAGTATTTTAAATGCTACTAATATAATACTCATCTGAAGAGAATAAACTACACAGAACCTTAAGATCATTTTCATAAGAGGAGATATTGTAAGTCTCTATTGGCCACGTTCTCTGTAAATAATGGCACCAAAATTTCACAGTCTTTGTTGAAACAAAAACGTTTCTTGAACTGCTGTTTATCACGTATGTCTCAGGGATTCCCTATCTTCATAACATATTTTTCTTTGTGCAGTATCAACATTTTCTGCGGAGTCATGATCATTTTCTGAATATAACTAATTATATTACCAGCACTGATTCAGATATTTAAAACTTCAATGATGACTACCCCGCACTATGAAAAGTAGCCCTTATCCACTCTATACCGTAGAATAAAGCACCCACCTCTCCACAAGATGTCAGGCCTATCAGCATCCTCTCTGCATTATCTAAGGTCCTGGAACGCATTGTACACAGACAGCTAACAGACTACCTTAACGTGTATTGCATTCTGGCAACAATCAGGTTTCAGAGCAAGACAGTGTTGCCAACTCTACGGATTTATCCGTAGATCTACGGTTTTTTACGTCATCTATACGGATTTTAAAACTGAATCTTCGGATTTTTTTAAGTTGGACAGTATTCTTTTAATAGGTAAGTGATATATCGATAATGCCTATTTACCATTTCGTTTTAATATTATAGGGAGACAACACTGTCTCTTTATATTATTCAGTCATGTCAACATTTAACCTAAGATTGCATATTGAAAACAATAAGAAATCACAAATCGGATGCTTTGTCTTTGTATGCCTGAGTCTGCCTCAGGTTGGATTATTGCGAAGCCAGACTGCATTGTTGGTTCAACTTGGAGCTATTTAAAATTATTACGTGAATCGGCTGGTCTTGAACTCATCGTCAGCACTGTCAGTTTCAGTTCTGAACTTATGACTTGTGTTTGTTGCATGGAAAGTGTGAAACGTTGTGTTTTTGCTATCCTAGCTCTTTATATTTTCATTATTAAAACTGTGAACTTAATGTTTTTATCAAAAATGTTTTCGTAAGTACATTAAATACAACTGAATTAACACGGATCATCAACGCTGATTGTAAGTAGCACAACTAATTTACTTGTAGTATTATAGTATGTATTCTAATTTTAGGGTAGAGGATAAAAGAACTGCATTATTTGGAGGGCCACTTAAAAAGAATACATGCATACATATATAGCAATATAATTCACGCTGGGAAGAAGACCACACACAATTGGCTTGCTAAGAGCAAGAAAGGTAATTAGCTCTTTTTTGTAAAACTTGTCAGCTTTAGACAGTTCAACTGAAATAAAGCGGCATGAACAGAGTAAAAAACACGTCAAGTGTTCTTTGTCAATAGTAAAGCAGAAGTTGTTTGAAGTATTGCAAAAATAATATTGATGAACAAATTAAGGAGGGGGAAATAAGAATAGCATCTTTCATTGTTGAACACAATTTGTCAGAACTTATAAAATCTGTAAGTAAGGATTCGAAAGTTGCTGAAGGTTTAATATCTGGTAGAACTAACTGTGCAAACATTGTAAAAAAGTTATTGGGCATGCCTGCCAACAGTATATGATATAGAAATGAGTTGGCAACGCTGGAATCGGACATAACACCACCACAGCGTTACTGAAAGTGACAGAGGACATCCCAGAAGCCTGCGATCAGCAAAATCTAACTAGACTTCATTAAAACTTTTGACAATATCGATTATGAACTCCCACTGTACAAACTTAAAAACGACGATCTCTACAATAGTGTTACTTTCTGGTTCCAATTCTACTTTAGTGAGCATCAGCAGTGTATTAGCTGATTATTGTCCTTTCTCCTGGTGCCTCATTAGGGTTGGGGTTCCCCAGGGCTCAGTATTCGGGCCACTTTTTAGCAACGACGATGCTAAAGAGATAAAACACTCTAATTAGCACCTATATGCTTACGACTTACAACTCTACTTTCACACCTCATCTCGTCCTATCTATGGCACAGTGAATGAAGACCTAACCTCCATCTACATTTGCACTAAAACTGAGTCTAATTAAATCTCAGGTAACGCATACATGCAATAAAATGTTTTCTTTGATTCACAAATTAAAACATATGGCAAAAAAAAAAAAAAAAAAAATCTCATTCAAGTGTTTGTTATACCACACTTTGGTTATTGTGATATCTTGTACTCTAATCTGAATACTGGGCAGATCATTACGAGTTCATAATGCCTGTGATCGTTTCGTCTTCAACATTCGTAAATTTAATCACGTGACATCTCTAGACAATGAACTGTCATGGCTATCTCTAAAAGAACGTAGGGCTTTCCATTCCGTTACGCTCCTGTTCAAAAGCGTCCCACTTCTCAGTATATCGTATCTCGCTTTGTAAACCTGTCGCTACCTCGAACCCGAAATAGGACTTTACTGTCTATCTCTAGTCACCGAACCTCATTCAGCGTGTCAGTTCACATAATCTGGAACTACCTTCCTCCTGTAGTCAGAGATTGTCAGATAAAAACTTAGATTATATTGTCATCTCAATTTAATAATGACAATAGTTAGTCTCTCACGTCTTCTTCTTCTTCTTCTTCTTCTTCTTATTATTATTATTATTATTATTATTATTATTACTCCTTCATTTGTTCTTCTCCTCCTTCCTATCCCTTGTACCCGAGAAAAAATATTGAAGAACAAGTGAAGTTTTAACACTATCTCAATCAAAGTTCTAACTAAAATAAAAATAGTAGTGTTTACGTGCAGTATATATCTTTAATTGTTTCTGTATTTTGCATAACATGAATAACGTTTCATCTGTTGGAGTGGAACGAAACTTAATCATTCACTCGTATAGGACGAACAGTTATGAATTAGAAATGAGTATAAGTATTACTTGTTTATAAGTGTTGACTATGAATCCGGCACTAAGACATAAAGGTGCTTACAAGTTGGCAAGGTGTGCCCACGTGTTCAAGCAGTGCCTAAATTAGATCTTGTAATTTAAGGGAGTTGCTACGTTTAGCTTCCTACCTCATATAATAAACACTTCGTGGTTTTTATTGTCTACAGAACGGAAATGAACCTTTTCAGCTTTTATGGCATTAGGAATGTTTTGAATCATCTTCTGTGTGTCGGCTATAACTTTTTACATTAACAGCAACAGGAAATGGGATTGGCTCCACCCACCTTAACGAACAGTCCTAACACCTGAAGGATAATAAAACTAGCTGCGCATTCTTTTCATCATTCCTTCTCCATCGGTTCCCGATTTACTGATGCTAGTAGTGTTACTGGCTACCTAGAAATAAAAATAATAAAAACAAGGACAACAAACAATAGACATTTTCCTTGTGACTGAGAGAAAAGACAAAAAACATACGATAATACTAACTATACTCGTAATAGCAAAGATATGGTGATAATGAACATCACAAATGCATATTAAAGGCGAAACAGCAGTGTAACAAAACAGCACGTCGTTTATTATGCAGAAAGCAGCACATTCAGCACAATGTAAAGATGCAAAGAAATCACAGACAGAACAGTTTCGAACTCACCAGCAGGAGGCGGCTTTGTACTTAAAGTTGAAGTGCATCAAGAAGTGAAACATAATTTGATGCATTCCTGTACCCGACAGTAATCGGATTGCAACGCTTAAAGCGACACCGATAACTACTACCTTTCACGTGAGACCAGTCTGGCACATTGCAATTATGTGCAGAAAAATGTTCAAGAGTTAATTCCTAAGTGCCGCGGAAGTGCAAAGGGCAGCAAGAGAGGCTTTATCCGTACAAATTAACTTACAGCACCGTTCGTGAGGGAAGTACTAAGTAAATAAAAACTGATCTTTATTTATTTCTTTTGTTAATTATAAGATTTTGTAAAAAATCTAATGGGAGATATCTTATCAGGCAAGTTTTGGCGGTAACAAAACACATGTACTAATTTAATATTAAATAACGATCTTCTTGCTTTTAGAATTGGTACATTATATTATATATATTAAGTTCTCTTGTTTCACAAGTTTAAGTGAGAAACTTGTTCGTATTTAATTTTGTTTCAATTGACTTTGTATTTTGTATATCTTGTAAATTTGCCCCTTTGAATCGCAACATTATCTCGTGTAAAAAAGTTTCTCACTTGCTATAATCATTTAAATCACTTTATCAAGTTTTTGGATTGGATTTAGATTGTTAGGAACGGAGGAGGCTTGCTCAAGGGCTGGCCGTTTGTGCCTAAACGCCCCAGTGAGGGCATCTCCGGAGGAAAGGATGGGGTGAGGAAGACACCGGTCGGCCATTATCTAGGTGTGGTGAGGTACGGAAAGAAATGGAGTCCCTTACATTCGTTCCACATAAAATACCCCGACTCCGGTGGAGTCCCCGTTCAAAAAGCCCATCCCCTCAGAAGGACTGCTTACAACTAGACGCCGGGAAACAAATATTTTCCAATGCGCAAGCCACCGTCACACCACACACACAGCACACAGCTTCCTGTACTCTCGACCTTGTAACAAAAGAATGAAATGAAATGGGAGAGCATTAAATTCATGGAAAGTAAATATCCACCACTAAGTGAGCAAGGAAAATCACGAAAATGACATCGGCTGCTCATTATGTTGCTTTGCTACACGTCCCCAGCTCTGATTCTCATGGACTTTCCTCTATGGGGATATAGAAAGCGCCATACAACAGGACTGTCTTAAGTGACCTAATAGTTTTGTCTCTTTTTGCTTCATTACACCATATCTCCACTTTTGAACGGCACTCCCCTCTTTGAGAAAGAGAACAGTGATTAGATTATGCTAGAACGTTGCAATATGTGATATCAATAATGAAAACAACATTTTGAGTCCTTTTTTTATACTGAGGCATCATAGGTGATGATAATGAGCTGAAACGATAAATTTGAAAAGTAAGTGAACGTGCCAAGCAAGAATTTAGGATAGCTCCCTGATATTTACCATTCATAAGAAATGAGAAAACCTAGGGAAAACCTCAGTAAGGAGGTCGGTTCAAGCAGGAATCGTTCACAGAATGGTGAAACTCAAGTAAAACAATGTCTCACCTTTGTTTAAGATAATTAAATGAAAGAGTTATTGAGAAATACCTCCAGGACTCGCAGAATTTCCCTACATCTGCTTTCCATGATCATCAGACATAAATACTATTGCTTTATGTTGTGTAAATATCTAGAGGAAGTATGCCTCTCTACTACAGCAGATCAGAAGCCAACAACAATCGCTTAGAAAATCCACGAAATTTCGCAAGATACTTTTTTAAATACTCTGCATTTCCCCATAAATGACCGAAAAAGATTACTGCGTCATTTAAATTTTAAAAGAGGTTATAAATTTTATTCTCTCGTGAACAAGTTAATATCATTATTTTTTTTTTTCCTTTTATTTTTTAACATACTTTCAGGGTTTGAAATATCTATACACTCTTTCCTAGCTTCGTGAGCATGTACAAGACTCAAGTGGACTCCTTTATCAAACAGGAGACCAGCGCATTCGTCACACAGCCTCCTCAAACCTTTGGGAGGGGGAGATATACGAGCATAACCGTTTTATGTTTACATTCAACGACTATCGCTGACTCTTCGAAAGCACTTTGCTCACTGCATCTCAGAAAAGAATGCACAGTGAGTCGGCGCGGAAGGCTAATCTCGAAAGGCTACATATTAATTTAGTTACAATAGTAGACTAGAAATTGGATTTGACTGAAAACGTTTCTGTTATATTTCCTGGTATCATTATGGGCATGAATTAATTACTTAAGTGTTACTTGGACTGGCTACTTACTTGGATAAAGTAGCCTGTTCCGGTTGGTCTGTATACTATCTACCGAACGTTGATAGGCACTGTAAACAACCATTATACCCTTCTGCGGTTATGCTAGGGTGGAGCAATGAGACAAAGAAAAAGATAAGGGACTATGACTGGACATGGACAGAAGTACACGTACTTCCTCTACTTGACGCAAACACCTCTACATTAATCTCACAATGGCCACAGAGTCATTGTTGACATTGCATCTCAGCTTTCGTTAAACAGAATTTAGTGCGGATTATTGTATGTTTATTTTCATATAAATAAAAATAATACATTTTCACTTCAAATCACAGCATTACTTTTATCTGTTCGCAATTCTTTCTCTATTGCACTTTTATCTTTTATCAAATAAGTTTTATCGTCTGTGAATAATAAATTTTCTTTCTTACCACTAAAGTTTGTTTTTAAAGTATATTCTTATGTGTTTGTATTGATTTTAAATTTCTGATACCACTATAATAAAATTACTTCTACAACAAACCAGCCCAATAATCGATTAAATGATTCATTCTGCAGAAGTGTTTATAGGCATGGAACAAACAAGACAGATGAGTTTTTGGCTCGTATTCTGGTAGTCTCGTAGACTCAAGATCGCGGGTTCAGTCCCGTCCAGAGTCGATGGATTTTATCGGCATAAAACTCCTGAGTACGGCTTACTTCGGTAGAGAAGTAAAGCCGTTGGTCTCGTGTCGTAAAATACCTTAAGCCTGAAAGAAGAGCCCTGAACAAATTTATCGGCATTTACACGCCCTGAATTGAATGGGACGCTGATGACCTGAGATGCTCAAGAGCGCCCGTAAATAAACCAAATCAACATTTTGGTAGTTAATTTTCCGATCTTTGCTGCCTAAGACTATAAGTGTGCTCCATTTATCTACTGGCATATTTTCTCTCATTTCAGGATCCTGCATATTTTGCTGAAAAAGGTAATAAGATGTTTATTTTTTTTTTTTTTGTGAGAAGATAATCAACCGATAGGAAATTTAATCCAATCAAAAGCTACAAAAATATAATAACTGAGGGGGAGTCTGTAATTATGCTTTAAATAATAATTTAATAAAATAATGTTTAAAGTATTATATTGCACATCTTAGTTCTAGCTTTGAATATCACTTCAAATCCTGTTAGTAGAGGGAAGATATATTTTAAGTCCTTGAAAACTTGTAAATTTTATAACGCTATTAAACTGGCATATTCATAATCATAAAAATGAATTGTGGGTGTGGATTTTCCACCAGTAAACTATAAACAGAAATGACATTATCATGTCCTTTCACGTCTCAAAAGTGTTTTGTTTTTCTTTCCTTTTTTGCACACACAAGTGTCTAGCAGAAACTGCTTTTTACGTCTAATATCTATACAAATAAGAAAACAGGCAATTGTTTTCCATAGTGGAACTGTTCTCCAGAAGTAATTATACCCGTTAGTATTATTTAGCTTACAACTGGAGATGTACATATAGAACTTATAAAACAACACCTTAACGTTTCTATTCTGGTTCCCTAATAACCTCTGTTATCAATTTAAAAATATACACTTGAGAAATAGGTATAAGGTCCTTATTCCAATATAAAACAGTATTTTCGACAAGTAGTAGTAGTAGTAGTAGTAGTAGTAATAGTAGTAGTAGTAGTAGTAGTAGTAGTAGTAGTAGTAGTAGTAGTAGTAGTAGTAGTAGTAGTAGTAGTAGTAATAGTAGTAGTAATAGTAGTAGTAGTAGTAGTAGTAGTAGTAGTAGTAATAGTAGTAGTAGTAGTAGTAGTAATAGTAGTAGTAGTAGTAGTAGTAGTAGTAGTAATAGTAGTAGTAGTAGTAGTAGTAGTAGTAGTAGTAGTAGTAGTAATAGTAGTAGTAGTAATAGTAGTAGTAGTAGTAGTAGTAGTAATAGTAGTAGTAATAGTAGTAGTAGTAGTAGTAGTAGTAGTAGTAGTAGTAGTAATAGTAGTAGTAGTAGTAATAGTAGTAGTAGTAGTAGTAGTAGTAGTAGTAGTAGTAGTAGTAGTAGTAGTAATAGTAGTAGTAGCAGCAGCAGTAGTAGTAGTAGTAATAGTAGTAGTAGTAGTAGTAGTAGTAGTAGTAGTAGTAGTAATAGTAGTAGTAGTAGTAATAGTAGTAGTAGCAGCAGCAGTAGTAGTAGTAGTAATAGTAGTAGTAGTAGTAGTAGTAGTAGTAGTAGTAGTAGTAGTAATAGTAGTAGTAGTAGTAGTAGTAGTAGTAGTAGTAGTAGTAATAGTAGTAGTAGTAATAGTAGTAGTAGTAGTAGTAGTAGTAGTAGTAGTAGTAGTAGTAATAGTAGTAGTAGTAATAGTAGTAGTAGTAGTAGTAGTAGTAATAGTAGTAGTAATAGTAGTAGTAGTAGTAGTAGTAGTAATAGTAGTAGTAGTAGTAATAGTAGTAGTAGTAGTAGTAGTAGTAGTAGTAGTAATAGTAGTAGTAGTAGTAGTAGTAGTAGTAGTAGTAGTAGTAGTAGCAGCAGCAGCAGTAGTAGTAGTAGTAGTAGTAGTAGTAGTAGTAGTAGTAATAGTAGTAGTAGTAATAGTAGTAGTAGTAGTAGTAGTAGTAGTAGTAGTAGTAGTAGTAGTAGTAGTAGTAGTAGCAGCAGCAGCAGTAGTAGTAGTAGTAGTAGTAGTAGTAGTAATAGTAGTAGTAGTAGTACTAGCAGCAGCAGCAGCAGCAACAGTAGAACTACTTAGAGAAAAAGGATTTTACGTTTAAAAGTGTATTTTACGTTCATCTGATATAAAAAATTCTTGTAACAATGACATGCGATTCAAATTGTTATACAATGAAAGAACGTGCCTATTTTCCTAATTCATAATTATTGTAAAAGCTAGTTTTTTAAGAAAAATATTAAATAACATGAAAAATTAACACAACTGTCCTAATCTTTGTTTGCTCTTTTCCTGCAGTACAGAATTGTTAACGATGATAATTATTACTATTTAGAATTCTCCGACTCAACGCTTGAAGCACACGGGGTAAAAGTTCAATCTGGTTTGATACACGTTAGCAATCATTTTCACTTACCTCCATTCCCAAACAGCAGTGACATAACGGACTCTTTATTAATACTGAGATCTGGATATCGTATGAACTTTGCTTTCAACTTCCGGGTCTTCCATGGTTTTGTTGCCCATTTCAGCTGGTGGTAACTCTCGGAGAAGTGAATGCAATATTCAAGTTCTCGCAGTTACAATTACAATTAAATGAAGATAAACATGCATCTATAACAGAAGATGGAAATGTTGTTCAGCTTTCTTCTAATATGTCGCGGTTTGTTTCATATACTTTATTTTACAACTTCTCCATAAATAAAAATATGTCAATGCATAAATGCTGCAACTTTCTGCATTTAAGATATTCTTTAAAAACTTAACTCTCTACATGCACCCCTATAACGATTTTTTCGTCATGCAAGGGGGTTTCGTGTATAACTTCGGAGCTTTCTGCATTTCAGTACCTGTTATTTTGCGTTATGACCCCATGGAACCATGCCTTCATCAGTAAAAATATATTAAGTGTGGATCAATTACTCTATCATTAACTTTCCCTAACGTCCAATTACGGAAATTTACCCTAATATCAGGAAATTGTGATCTTGTATGCTTTCAAGTTAAAATTAACTCAGTTTCGGAAGATGAACCTACACGAATAAATTACTCTTCTCTAAAAAGATGCCAGAAATGTGTAGATATAGTCGACAATATTTCCATGTCATAAGGTACGCACTTGTTTTCATTATAACTGTATTTGTAAATGCGAGAACTTGAATCAGCAGCGCGGATATTATATCCGCTTTGCCGGGAGTTGCCGCTCCGACTGCCGACTTGCTGGCAGCCGTAAACCGAGCAACAAAAACCCAGTACTGTGGTTAATAGGAAGATGAAACCCTGGCGAACATCACGGAAGTGTGAATGAATGGTGTTTACAGAGGCACCACAGGCGGTGGACACTGATGATACATGAGATGAAATGATATATTGGGAAAGGATTTATTTTTAAGGAAGGAAACGTTCCAGGTCTAAGTTTAGGGTACCTCCCCGGCATTTGAAATGTATGAGGACTGAGAAAAAACCTCAGTCAGGAAGGATAGTCCTGGCGGAATTCGAACCTCAGACCTCCCGCTTACGAGTCAGCGCCTTAACGACCTCGGCCACCAGTGGCGGTATCTCGGAAGTGTCTACATCCGTTTAGACACCTAAAATTTCCCTTTCATTTATGAGAATGGAAATATTTATAAAGAATAGTTGAAAAATTAAGTATAAATGTTCAATGAAGTGTCTTGAAGGAGTTTCAGGGAAGATATACTTGCAAAAAACATGACATGTTTGAGTGCGCAATTTAGATTTAATTGTATAAAGCAGGAAATATTATGTTTAATGCATTGCAATCAACTGAAGTGAGCCTTTTAATTGTATATATTTACTTCACGTTCAAAAATATTTGATTATTTATTGACAAATTATATAATTATCTGACTCCGAAAATTATCTAACTAAATAAAAAAAAGAAGCATTAATATATGGTTTGACAATAGCAGCATGCTTGCCTTTAAAATATCTTCTGTAAACTTTGGAAAATGTTTACGCATACTCATTCCCATTGTATTGTTTTAAGTACCTTTACCTGAATGTTCTAAAACCCTTGTACATTGCAATAATTCAAACCAATTAACACCAAGTGTACACAGATGCCGTTGGTAAAATAACAAAACAAATCTAGAGCATTAACAATTGTTAGAGAAGAAAAATACTAGGATTGTGCTCATATCGTTAGCTTTTATGTTTCGGAAACAGCTAGCTCCAACGATAAAATAGCTTTTGTAAGCGACACCATTATTCGGAATCGTGAGCGTGTTACGCTTCCTGACTAAAGACAGCTACAATGTAAAATGTTGTTTTGAGATCAGTTGCACGTTTACAAGTTAAATGTTGGAGTGAATGCATGTACAGCATAAATAACAAGTACCTACCTAGCACTATGTAGACAGATACAGAGCGGGCGCCCAGTGTGATGGGCAACACTAGACGCAAACCCATTATTGTACTGTCCGTCAACATGGCTGACAGAGCGAGCAGCCGTTTCATTATTAATGTATTTTTGTTTTGGGCAAGCAGTAAACTTGCATGGCTAAGTGCCAGAACCGTGCTCTACATCCGAGTCATACTGCACAGTGCTTTCCGATACTTGCAACGGCTGATAATCTTAAAAGCATTAGCCAGAGAATTTGTCGACATTTCTTCGCCAAAATACATGCAACATTGAACACTTTACATTCTTTACAGTAATAATGAAAGAAGCTGGTGGAGCGTATAGAAAACAATATGTTTTTTTTTTAATGGAAATAACGTTTAATGTTTAAAAATGTTAAAATGCCTACAATTGATTTAATTCATTTCAGCAGTTGTTTCGGATAATGCCTCAAGAGTTTGAGGTTTGCACCGATCCCGTGAAAGATAGGTCACATTTTTAGTTGGAATCGCTACACCTTCTAAACTCCAATTGAATACAAGCTTCAATATGTTTGAGTATTGCATGAAGCAATTTACTAGTAACTTCGATTGGAGCTGTCCCGTCAGATATTTTCTTTAGCAAAGGCTCAAACTTCATATTTCTTTCGCTTGTAGTACTTACGTCCCTTAACACTTGCATATCAATGCCTGGGTCCGATAGTATGTCGGGGAGGTTATTACTGTGAATGTACATACATACTGAGTGGATGGTCAATCCTATGTCAGGGCCATCTCGATGACATCACAAACACAAAAGACGCAGACACACACAGACAGATGGATCGAGATCGATATTGAATAAATGGAAGATGAGTCTATGGCAGAAAAATACTAACCGACATTTGCCCTTTCTGAAAATGAACGGAGGAAATTCACGGAAAACCTCAGACAGGTTAGTGGGCCGCAGGATTTTAACCTAAGAATTCCCGAATAGAACCTGAGCAGTAAACTTCACATTAATAAACAAGAAACTTCTTAACCCTTATATATGCATATTCAATAAAAATTGTAATATTATATTTTGTATAATTTACCTGAAAAATATAATTCTCTGCCAAGGTTATGACTGTTTGTTAAAGGCAAAGATTGAAATTGTGAAGTAGATTGCAGGCAGTCCACTTATAGGTATATCAAGTTGGCTACCCTTGCTATAGTATGTGCATGCAGTATCAAAAGCTAATGTATGTAGGCGTTTAAGCAATAAATGTTAAATTCCAGTTGTTGATTTTCACAAGTGTTTACTAGGTTTTCTAAAAAGTTCTCGGCCAGACTCGAGATGTGAAGATGGCGAAATTACTATGATAGTTGTTAGATAACATACTTTAGTAGGCACGCTGTAAAGTTTCAGAAGTGTAAGTGTAGTAATCTGTTTGTGACGATCGTGTAAACAAGCTAGTGTTAACATGTTTACAAAATGGATAAAGCTAAAATAGGAGCTATGATACAGTACTTTGTTTTGAAAGGTTTAACCCCAAAAGAAGTTAAAATCCACATTAAAGGATTCTTTCCCTTTGTTTTCGACGGTTAAACGTGGGCTTCTGTATTTAAGGGTAGTCATACATCCATCCAAAGTCAATGAGCTCTCAGGACGTCCCAAAACTTCCACAACCGACGAGATTGTGACAAAAACTCACAACGCCGTAGTCAATGATTGCCTATTCAAGTTACACCAGTTGGCTGACAGTGCAAAGACCTCGAAAGCCGTGTCCACTACATTTACACGAAGTTTTATGTATGAGAAAGATTTCCGCTTGATGGGTGCCGAGATTGTTAATAATGGACCAAAAACGCATTCGAATAAATATTTCGCAGGAGTGCGTAAGACTTTTAAAACGCAATTCCAGTGAATTTCTCTGACGTTTCATAACAGTAAATGAAGCATAGATTCGTCACCACACGCCAAAGACGAAGGAGCGGTCTAAACAGAGGGTGGCAAGAGGTGAAAGTGCACTAAAGAAAGCAAAAACGGTTTCAACTGCAAGAAAAGTCACAGTAGCGATTTTCTGGGATTCTCACGGTGTAGTGCTGGTAGATTACCTCCAGAAGGCCAGAACCATAACCAGGGAGTATTACTCTTTACTACTGGACCAACTGAAGGATGCTGTTCAGGCTATACGTTCACACCTTGCTACAAAAACAGTTATCTTTCATCGTGATAATGCGCCTTCACACATTCTGGGATTGTTGCTGCAAAACTGTATAACCTTCGCTTCAAAGTGCTTCCACATGCGCCATATTCGCCGGATTCGCTCCCAGTGAAACCTGCGGAAATGGCTGGGTAGAGAAGATTCACATCAAATGATGGGATTGAAGCTGAGACAGACCCTTTATTTCATAGTTGGACAAATCTTATTTTACTGAGGGTATTAATAAGTTGTAAAGTAGTTGGACTAAATATATTGGTTTACAAGGTGACTATGTAAAAGAATTAAACCTTGTATTTTCTTAGTCAGGGTGATTTTTTTTTTTTCAGTTTATGCAAAATACATATCTACTGTAAATCAAAATATTGTCTCGAGATACTAGGTTTTAGATATAGTGCATTATTTTTGCTGATTTGTTTTAATACATCCTAATACTGACAAATTGCTATTAAATATACAGTTTTTAACTTATTTTTAGTTTTCTTACATGTATCAATTTTTGTTTCCCAAGAATTTGTTTCACATTCTTCATTAAATTCATTAACTTTTGTAGAACCTCAAGCCTGAAAGAGAGGCCACTGAGCAAAATTTGTCGGCCGTTTCACGCCCTGAATTGAATGGGACGCTGATGACCTGCGATGTTAAAGAGCGTCCGTAAATAAATCAATCAAAAAAGAATTAACTTTTGTGAAAACCCATATGGTTTAAACTATTTCATTTCCGACACATATATCGTATTCTACTCATTCACTTGGTGCATTGTTAGCACTCGACTAGATGGAGTTGCTGGCCCTTCCTCCTTTAATGTTGTTTCCACTTGCGATGAGTCTGGGAGATAGTGAATCTCAGCTTAGATGCTTTTTTTAAATGTCGCGTACAGGGTCAAAACAGATATAATTCTTTTCTGAATAGGATTTTCTTATACGAACTTCTGTATTATTTAACAAATATTCAGAAACATCTCAATTTTATTCCTTAGAGTGTGTGAGCTCTAATGTCAACCACAAAAGCGTCACTTTGTTCGCCACAAACTCCACTTACAGCTGCTTCGGTGGGAGGTGAGCTGTCTAGCCTACTCGACCATGGCATCACCTCGTTTATTATACCTGTATTTGTGCAGTTTTTTTTTTCTTTTTTTCTTTTTTTGATACATGAAATGAAATGATAAGTTGGAAAGGAGTATTTTTTAAAGGAAGGACACGTACCAGGCCTAATTTTAGGACGAGGACTGAGGAAAACTTGGAAAAAACCTCAATCAGGGAGAACGGTTCTTGGTGAGAATTGAACCCCAGATTTCCCACTCATGAGTCCGTGCCTTAACGACCTCGGTATTTGTGGAGAGAATTTATGCATAGGAGGAAATGTTATTAAACAAAATCACAGATATTCAGGTAGGATTGATTATATCCAAATCACAAGCAAATTTATAACAACGATGTTGTAAATTCTGTCAATTGGCAAATTAGAATACCACAGTTAATAGTAAAGACGTTTCTTATGCGGTCATTTTCATCAGGATTGTGAAAGAAAGTGCAAGTATTCCATAGTCACGTTTCAAGTGCTACACAATTGATGGGAAATTCCTGATATGCAAATGATGTAATAAGGAAGTGAGTAAATGTATTTATTTATTTGTGTACTCATTGAAGGTTATTGTAATTGAAAATATATGACGACTGGTAATATGCAAGTGTTTTTGTGTCATAAAATGACGTCGTTACCACCTACATAATTTGTGATATGTAAATGTATTTCGATAATGACCAATTAATATATGTAAAAACTGCTTTGTTGTCAGATTTCTTGTAAAAAAATGCATGCCTTTTTAACAAAGCGACAATAAAAGTAAATAATGTAAGAATGAAGCCGGGTGCTTGAAGTTCGTAGCTAGGGGACTATATGAAACGTATAATGACGAAAAGGTAAGGCAAAATACCATCTAGCGCATGTAAAGATACAAAATGTACTTTGATATAAATTCACTTCTGTTACATAACGTGATATAGAGCAGCTTTTCGTTATGCAAAAACATTCTCACTGATATGGTATGTCTCTTGCCAAGATTGCGGGTTTTAATCCACCCAGAGTCGATGGGGGTTTTTTTTTTAGGGCGTACAAATTCTAAAAATAGTCGGTCCTGGTGATGTAGTGGTTACCATACTTGCCTCCTATACCCAAGATCGCGGGTTCGAACCCGGCCAAGATCGATGGATTTTTCCGGGCGTAAAAATCCGGATGGATGGCTTCCTTTGGAAGGGAAGTAAAGCCGTGGGTCCCGTGTCGTACATTTACGGCACGAAAAAGAACCTCAAGCCTGAAAGAGAGGCCTCTGAGCAAAATTTGTCGGCCGTTTCACGCCCTGAGTTGAATGGGACGCTGATGACCTGAGCTGTTAAAGAGCGTCCATAAATAAATCAATAAAAAAAAAGTTCTAAATATGACATCCTTAGGAAGAAAAGCAAAGCCGCTGGTCCCCTGTCCTAGATTTATGGCACGCAAAAGAATCTGAGAGAATAGGTTTAAAGCCCTGAATTGAATGGGATACTAATGATCAAAGTTATTAAAAAGCGTTGTTAAATAAAATAAACCTAACCTAAACCTAACGAAGTTAAACCCGTGTAATTTACTGTAAAATTGTGTGAGTATGGTTCTATTATATGGTAAAATTTTAATGTATAAAATAAAATTATATTCAAACTTAACGTTATTCTGGCAATTTTGATACATATTCTTTTTTCCAAATTGTTCATTACTAATATACATATATTTCATATTTGCTCAACAATTTCTTCATACTTTTCCGCTCTCTATTCATAATCATGTGATAGTCTTATAATTTTATTATTTGTTTCTGACAGCTGTAAAAAGAGTTTTTATTTAAAAGAACACAAACTCTTTTGTAAAACTTCAGTTGCTTATTATAAAAGGCTTGTAACTTACACGTTTTACATGTGCGAGTACTTGAAACAGATCGCAGAGGTACTCGTACTTCAGAAGAAGTAAACAAATTCCTTCGAGTTCAGCCACTATCATTTATCCATATCCATTTATCATTTACGTCTTATTCTTCACCGGATACATCTGTCACACAACGAAAGTAATTTCTCTGTATTTCCTGAAAGTTAGTCCAACTATATTAAGTACATTAATGTGTGTATTTTGCCTTTGCTGTTCCATAGGTTTTATTTTCTAATGTGTAAACATCGTTAGAGATTAATGGATAGAAATTGTGCACATATATTTAACAAACATACAAGTTGTACATATTTTGTCTTTGACTCAAGTTAAGGTATGCAAGTAAGTATCCTTAACTCACTAATCCCCCCCCCCTTTAAATATATTTGGTTGAGCAATAGATCGCTAATAGTTACAGGAATTAGAATAATTACAGTAATGTATGAGGTTGGCTGCTCAGTGCACGAGCTCCTCTAAGTATATACTTTTTAACAAAAAAGTGAGATTACAGTAAAATAAACTTTAATTTTTATCGTGATTATCATTAATAAGACAGTGAAGATGCATGAATAGGCTTACCATACTTCCGGGATTAGCCCGGACAGTCCTGGTTTTGTAGTGCTATTCGGGGTTTGAGAATGTTATGACTGGTCAGGATTTTTTTTTTTTTAAATAATTTCAGACCTATATGTTCGGCATCGCGTTTTTAAACATCCTCTTACGGTCGTGCATCTCTCATCCAACTTGGAGCAAACGCTGACGTCGATTTTGACGGAAGCGTACATTGTTGAACTAGGCAATTCAAAGCTAAAAGGTAGGTTGTGTTCAAGTTCTGAAAAAAGTACCAGATACTATTGAAGAGAAGTGGAAAGCAATTTTTAAAGTGTTTCAAAAGGCTGATATTTCATGTTGCAATATTTCTAAAATTGTTGAGTTTGTGATGTCTTTGCCTCGGACATTTGCTCCAATTGAGATTTTTTTTTTTTTCAATTAAGAGGAACATTTGGTTTGCTGAAAGGGGTAGGCTTTCATTATTTACTGTTAAACATCTGCTGAATATTAAAATAATTCATAACTTTTTGTTGTGAATGTTATGACGTAATTACAACAAACAAACCATTTCAAAAAAAGTCATGTCTAGTGAAAAATACAAATGAATGAATATATTTTAATGTTTCAATAAACTGTTAAGACTTTATAATAATTTCAAAAATATGTGCTGGGTTGAACCCAAAAATATACTGTAAGCCTGTGCGTGAATTGTTCTTCACCTGTGTCTCTCAATAGAATACCTTCAAAACAACGATCGTGAACTATTTTTGGAGTTGCATACAGAAGTTTTCTTGCCCTACAATAAGAGCACGCATTTGATACGTCTTTCAAATCAAAGA
Organism: Metallyticus violacea; assembly: GCA_030762175.1. NCBI lineage: Eukaryota > Metazoa > Arthropoda > Insecta > Mantodea > Metallyticidae > Metallyticus > Metallyticus violacea. The sequence goes on from CM060838.1 coordinate 33,331,615, forward strand.
GGAGACATTTGAAGGTTCTACTTTGCTGTTGCGATTTCTTTTCTAAGCTATACATAAACATGTAAATTTCCACAATTGGTTTCATTATATTTTCATAAGTTTATTTCATCATACTTCTTAATGCAACCAACCCTTAAAACAACTAAATACTGCAAATATGCAGCTTTGGAACAAAATTACCATTAAGATAAGCAATATCTTAACTAAACAGGTATAAGTGTGTTTATTTATTACCTCGTGTTAACTATTTTCCAAGATATTGACATTACAGAGATTGTAGTCAACGGGGGGGGGGTGTTCAGAGGAGATATATCATATTCAACAGTAGGGCATACAAAATATACACACTTTGTTTACAGATTATATGAATGCTTTTGACACGGTAATTCGCGAGATATTTTTGAAAAACAAGTTGAGAAAAGGATATGCTAGTACTTAATAATGTTGATAGTGAATATATTAAATGTTTTAGATCAGAAAAGTTCAATTTAGAGATCAGACAGATTTATCCTTTGCGTTGACTATAAGACATAGTTAAAAAGAGATTTTGATGCAGGGAACATATTTTTAGATCTGTTGTGTTCCTTGATGACGGGTATTAAATGCAGAAACAGGAGATTAGCTAAAGATGGACACTTTACAACACCAGTTATGTGTCAGAGTAGAGCTTAGAAATTTCAGCAGAACCTTTCGAAAAAAATTGTGTGTACAAGAATTATAAACAATCTTTATTACTGGTCCAAACGTTAATAAATTGTGCATTATGACACTAGTTGCATAAATCAGGTACTGTAGTAACATTTTCATCAATAAATTGTTTTCATTATTAAAATACTGTTACCAGCTGAATGTTATGTTATGATAATATTAAGGAAACAGTTTATGTGTTACCAAAAACAGAATAAATCATTCATCTTCATTGCAGCATACATAATTACAGAATTAGTAAAACATTTTCATAGACCTATTTATGAATGTGTAAGTTAAAATGCATATATCACAATATTAATTTAATAATAGCTACCAAATGAATTTTTACAATTTGATAATACAAACTTGTTTTGAAATATATGTCCACACTAAAGTTTGTTAAATATCAATTTTTTTTACTTATCCAAACGATGAATTGGTCGCATTTCTTCTGATAATAAGCTCAAGGTGTTCTCAATATTAGTGATAATTAGCCTTTTCAGATGGACTAAAACTTATTGCGGTAAATCCATCTTCGTTAACAAAAATAACAACAGAATAACGAGTTAAATAATTTCCACCGAAAGCATGGCGCCATAAGTACAATAAAAGAAGAAATTGACTTCAGAGAATTTCATTAGAAAATCGACAATAATATTAATAACCTTTTGAGTAGCGCATGAAGCTCGTTTATAATTTTATATAATTATTGCATCTGTAAAGATTAAGAAACTCGCTACACTCTTTTCTTAAACATTTACTCATGCAATAAAAATATAACATTATAAACTACTATAATAATATACCATAATCTGTTCATCATAAGTTTAGAGTGAGTGTGAATAAAGGTTTTGATTGATCAACTAGCCTCTTTACTCCTAAATTAGCTCGCGAAGTAGTGCGGCTTATTAAATAAATATGTTCGGTTGTTTGTAGGTTTTTTTTTCACCCTTTTTGTTACTTATGGCACGAAGAAAGCATTTTATCATATATAGAATATTTTGGTTTACATTTCTTCCAAGAACGAAATGAAAAATACGTAACACACGTGCGAAGTAAACGATGAAATCTTGAAAACAACGGCCGAGTTTACAGGCGTTTCTTTGTGGCGGTAAATTCGAGAGTCAATAGCAACAAAGAGCAAGGGCAAAGCGAGAAATGCGGAGTAATATTTTACTATAAAGCTATGGTGAGCAGATGACATAATAATACGAATAGGTCAGAGATTTTAACTATTGATACAAACTTTCTCATAACGACAAACATTTAAACCAGAAAGCTTATAATTTCCAGGAAATTGACAAAATAAAACAAAAAAGCACAAGATGGTACAATTTCACAAGCAATTCCCATGTATCTGAAAGTTGGGCTACTTCAGAAAATAATTCGAAAGAGCTGAAATGAAATTTGTGACGTATCTCTGGATACATAGAAAACGGCATATTCCTATCCATACTATAAGAAAGGAGTTTAATATGTTCGTATATTACTTAAGAGATATGAGGATGGTCAAGTGAAAATCTATCATTATTAACAAAAGAAAATAAAATAATCGTAATGCTTATATTTAATGCATTTCTCCACTATCTCGTAACACAGAATGAACGGTAACAGCTTTATATATATTAATTTATATATTATATATAATATATAAATTAACAGTAATAATAAAAGTAAATAAGGATAAAACACTTAGATAAAGTCACACTTGAAATTGCTATATTTCGAACTACTGGAGTTCTTCTATGGCAAGAAGCTCTAGAATTCTTGCCATAGAAGAACTGTAACAACTTTATATATATTTGACCTGGAAGTAACTCAACATTGAGAGCTTTCCGTTCTGCTTTGTCATTTGAAACTGTGACTTTTATCAAATGTCAAAAAAACGTGGAATTCTCATTGAGACAAGGTTATAATGACTCTCAGCGAATCAGCTCCATTGCACAGTTTGTCGTTTTGGCAGAGTGTGTCCAGCTTAGAGTACTAGGAAATTGTTCTTTATGCTTCGTCTAAGATTTTTCTGTGTATACTTTTACCGTATGTGATTACTGATTATGATCTGGAAAAGAAAGTTAGAAAAAAAAAAAAAGTAATCGTTTGGCATTTGACCCTGTTGGCTTTTCCTCACAAGTTTAGCCTTCTGCTCTTCCGTGGTGTAATGTGGCACGCAATATGTTTAAATTTGCGATAGTGCAGATGGTAATGGAGAATTATGTAAATACCTCCATGACTGACATCCAACTGTAAAGCAACGTTCATGTACTCTAGGACACGGCATCAGGTTATGATAGTCCCGTTCGCTTGCCCTGGTCTTGCCCTCAAGATATTCTGCTGGAACAAAAGCGTGCATAACCGTCTCTTAACAGCTGATTTTCCTTAGCAATCCTTTTTTCCATATACTGCAACATTTTGAGATAACTTTCAGATGCTGTACATCCTTCCTCGTTGAGAGAAACGTAATAAATTCAAAAAGAAAAACAGAAGAATGAATTACAATACACTGTTAATGTTTTCATCTTAAGCAATGTGTGCAGCCTTCTTTTTATTCGAACATCCCAACATACCTCTAAAAGGAGAAGAAAAATAATGTCACTTCCTAAATTCTTGCTCGTTTATTTTATTTTAATGGTGTTTAACGCCCGCTTTACTACTAAGGCACACAGGCAGTGGACACTGATGAGACATGAGATTTATTTATTTGATTGATTTACCGACGCTCATTAACATCTCAGGTCATCAGCGTTCCATTCAAATCAGGGCGTGAAACGGCCGACAAATTTTGCTCAGAGGCCTCTTCTTTCAGGCTTGAGGTTCTTTATCGTGCCGTAAATGTACGACACGGGACCCACGGCTTTACTTCCCTTCCGAAGGAAGCCATACTTTGGATTTTTACGCCCGAAAAAATTCATTGGCCCTGACCGGGATTGAACCCGCGATTTTGAATTTAGTAGGCAAGTATGGTTACCACTACACCACCAGGACCGACGAGACAGGAGAAGAAATGATAAATTGGCAAATAATTTTTTAAAGGAAGAAAACTTTCCAGGTCTGAGTACCTCCCGATGAGAATCGAACCCCAGGCCTCCCGTTCACGAATCCGTGCCTTAACGACCTCAATGACAGTGACATTCAAGTTCTGGATGATGTCTAAGTATATTATGCCACATTCAAGTTTAATTTTATTGCGTGATAAAACACAAATCTATAAACAGAAACATTTGAACATATTAAGAGAATAAATTAGATCAGAGCACACATATTTATCAATATAGACCGCAATGGAAAAAACTCGAAATAAAATATGAAGATAAATCCTACTGAGAAAATAAAGATCATGACGGATATCATTAAGTTGTTTTTTCTTTCGTGTAGTATTTGCTTTTACTTTTGATTGAAAACGCAATAACACTACAATAGGAATAGGGAACGATTGCATATGCAATGGGTTTGGAACCCCATTTACAATTGCAAATCAAAAAGCTTTTGTTAAGAAAGTTGTTGAATGCTTTTAATTTTCTTGCCTCGGTTAAAAAAAAAAAAAAAAAAAAAAAAAAAAAAAAAAAAAAAAACTTTACGATGGCCAAAGAGTCTGCATAGGCAGAACACATGAGTATTACTACTAGAATAATTTTCTGATGTTCGGCAGAGAAAGTTGATACTTATATATTTCATATTTCTTCAAGGAACTCATGAAGTTCTATACACATTCTTCAGCCCCTTAGCTTTAAGATGAGGAATGGACAATTCTGTACCGAAAATGCTTTATGTAGTTTTTCTACTTCTATGTATTCAGACGTTTTCAGGCTGTGGATGCATTCACTTTGCATACGTTCGTATTGATAAATATTTGAAAACCGCTAAGTACAAGTTCTTTAAAGTAAATCCGATATCAGTGGACAGCTGCTTTAACTGGTGATTATTTTCCATGCAATTTAAGTTCCTAAGCGAGATGCAACAATCAAATACATCTGGATCCAAATTAAACATAAGTTATGCTCCCCAAATCCCGCAGCTAGCCAAGAATATTTTCTAGATGCAATCAATATTTCCTTCGCGTGTGGCCACATTATGGTGCATTCAACGGCCATAACTTTTCGAAGAATTTGGTGACAATATCTTCCAGATTGAATATTTTCCAGATGATGAGACTGAAGCTTTCAGCTATACATTTCAGCATGATACTGCGATATTCCGCAAGTGTTTAGGTTACATGCCTTCAGATATCAAATAATATTCTGCGGGAGATCTTCATCACATAAGCCTAGTAACGGCTCTCTGTATCGTCTGACTATATACATCTGTCAAGAGAAATTCAATAAAACACTGGATCATAAATTGGCAAATATCTGTACAAATTGGAAGTCATGAGGAATGCATTACAAAATACCGAGCTATAGCAAGGAAAATATCGCAAGTGGAACTCCAGGGCAAAAGAAATGCCAGCTGCTTCGGAATGGCAAAGTACAAGATTTCAGAGGGAAAGAGAATTTTGCATGCTGGTGAAAAGGACATGCTCCTCGCTGTCAGGCAGTAATTATCAAGTCAGGCCTTGCAACATTGTACACAGCAGAGCTGTCACGCACATCTTTCCTTGCCAAGTCGACGACCGGTTGCTTTCGGTTCAAAGACATTCACTGCTTGCTCTCATTTCTTAATTACTCATTTGGGATTTTCGAAGGAAATGCTTCATACTTAGCGTAACGCCTGCGATGACAGCCTCAGCTTTGAGTTTCCATCCTAAGGGTCACCAGAGTAGCCGCTGAGAATGCTGCCATTCCGTCACGAGCAGGGTCCTACCTCGTCGTTGAGAGAGACAGTGAGTGTCTGCTCCAGGCAGTGGAATATGTTCTATATTGCATTAAACAAAATCTAGGTGTTCAAAAGTTATACCCACTCTGCTCAATTCCAAAGTTAATTACACCTTGAGATCATCTGGTACTTAATAAAATTGGATTGATAAATGCATTTATACTTAACATTAAACAAGAAGTGATCATTTTCTTAGATATTTATAAAATGATAAGATACAACACACCTGCCCTTTCTTGAAACTTTTGTGATATCCTAGTTGGGCGGTTTAAAGCTTATTAAAGAATATTGTTCAATACCTTCAGCCATGTTCTACTTCACTTCCCAAATATTATTTTTGCATCTAATGAATATTTCTTATTCTACCATAGTCAGTAAACCAACTCTATGCATCTTAGTAATTTCCTTTCTGAACCAAAAAAAAAAAAAAAAAAAAAAAAAAGACTTTTTTAAAATTTTTGTACGTTAATTTGAAACAAAATTTTAGCTTTATGTCGATGAAAAACTTTTTTCAGTATCTACAAAATTGGCCGAGTTACACATTAAAATATTTTAAAATGCGGTAACAATTGAACCCTTAGAACAATTCCAGTCATACCCCTTCCCCTACTGAGGAGTTTTTATGTTATTAATAATTTATTAGTTTAAAATTCGTGCTGTTGCTGAATTTCCTTCACACTAGCCTTTTAACAGTGTGATAGACCCGTTACTACCCGGAAGTAACTGCTCAGCTGTTGATTTCAAAAGTGAAAATGGATTTTTTTTAAAAAATATTGTAACCAACATGGGTAAAGAAAGGTGTAATAATTCGAGGAAGTTAATATAGCAAAAGTACTGCTGAAAATAAAACTAAAAACTGCATATTAGAACTGCGGCTGTATCAATATGTAAGTATGTAGCTCCTTTTCTTAAACTTGTATTATTCAAAATCGTTTAAATCATAACTTTCTCAATTTTCAAGATATTTGCATGAAACTTTATATAAATATTCTTCTTATTCTTGATGTTCTATTATTAAATAAAAATATTTTATTAAAAGTATTTAAAATTAAATTTCAGAATTTTTTTTATATTTGCAATGTAATCATTTTATCTAATGATGTTCAGTTTGTATATTTAGATGTTACCTATATAATAAAGATAATATATTGAAAAAGTTCAAAATCTTGTAAATAGTTTTTAAATATATTTTTGATGCAAATCTAAAAATAGATTTTTTTTATTAATTTCAAAATTGCAGAACATATGAAAATAATTTTATTTCATAAAAAACAACAGGTTGCAGATGGCGCCATGGTCGAGTGGTTAGACCGCTCGACTCCCACCAAAGGCGACTTGACCCGAGGTCAATCACAGGAGCCGTAATGGGATTTGTGGCGAACGAAGAGGCTTTTGGACGGGTTTCCTCCGGGGTGTCCGGTTTACCCTGACACTCATTCCGCCATTGTTCACCTTCACCTCATCTAACGTAATGTATGTAGTACGCCGATTTCTAGGGGCGCGCATTCAAATGGACCACGCTACTGCCATCTTCCATCGAATGGAAGAACTCCAATAAGCCGGGCATTGTACCCGCCATCAGAATCGGTTTTAAATATTAAATGCAGAAAATTTAATTTTAATAGGCATACCACATAGTATTATTACATAAAAATCTTTAAAGTGGCCAACTCTTTTCTATCGTATTTCATTGAAATTGAGAACTTTTCGGTTACACTCTGTTCTTTAGCAATTCACCCAAGAGCTTGTTCAAAATCACTCATTTCCATCCTATAACTTTACAATTAAGAAAGCCATTATCAGGTCACAAGGATAGACACTCAAGTTCCTGAGGGACCATATGATTCACTTGAGTTTAGTTACTCTTAGCACCCACTGATGTCAAGAGTGGTAAACAGTTCGCCCATTGCGTTCCATCTAGGGCGAAACTAAGGTATAACTTGTAAGTGAAATGGCCGGAAATTTTTTCCAGGAACTTTTTTTTTTAAACGAATATAATCAAAAATTTAATTTACCCTAATTTAGCTACCCTGGCCTGTCAACAAAGAATTTTACAGCGTTTGATGCTATAATGTTATATCCGCAAAACGAAAATGTTTGATCTAACGCTGTCGAATGCGCAGAAAACAAATTAAAACCAAGTAACGTGTGCAGCACTAGCAAGTTACTATGTCTTGGTCAATAGAACATATTCTTCATATTTAGAATATACCAATCACTAATGCAGCAATGTTGATATATTTCTCGCAAAATTGAAGCGAAATGCCGTTTCTCTATGGCTGGTTAACCTCTATAACATTGGAGTGGTTTATTGAGAAGGAGGAGGATTTTAAGCATGGAAGCTTAGCGAGAAGTCGCTCCGCAGTCTCTATGCAATCGAGATTTCATTAGGGAAGCGAATTCGGATGGCAGCATTGACCGCGCGCCGAGCGTAGTTGTATTCACTTATCCACCAAGACTAAGCACGCACTCCAACCTTAGCAACGGTGGGCGAAGGTACTAAAAACCGGAATCGAAGGAAGGAATGTCAGAAATTTAGTAGTACCAACTTTCTCCTATGCGGTGAACATAACCAGAGTGCGGAGGAACTTGTTGATGACTCATTAGTATCCTAGTGAACCCCGGGAGGAAGCGGTAAATTGAAGGATACGAAGGGCGAATTATGGGGCTGCAGCTACAGAATGCGAACTATTTTAAATTAAATCTACTACTTCTAATATCTCCTTATATCCGAAATGACCACAGGACATTTTCCTGAGGTAAAAGGCGCCTTTCTGCCATCTGTTAACCTGGACCATCTTCATATTAAATAAAATTGGTCATAGAAATCTTGGTCTCGCGATGCTAACCATTTAACATTTTAGCTCCATATTTAACTCTTGAACAAAACTAGCCTTGATTGTTCGGCACTCAGGTAATATGAGTCCAACAGTTTTAAAAAGTTTACCACTTATATAAGTTGTCAGTCAGAGAATTAAGTAAGTTTTTTGATCAAGATGTGGTTCTTGTGATGTATATTAATTTAAAAAACAACGATGTAAAGACCTTTCTTTTGCGTTATAATAGTAATAGGATGTTGTGGCCCTCAAAAAACCCCCACTTCCGTGCTGCCAATGCTGACATTTGAGAGGCACACCAAACATCTGGAGTACATCTGAAGATGCAGTTAAAGCGAAACGTAAATTCCATTGAGGCAGGATATTTGTATAGTGTACAAGTACCTACATGAATACATGCTACAAACATGTAGCTTAGATGAGAGAGAGGGGGGACGGATTGTATTTTAATTTCAATTAAAACAACCCACTGAAAATTATGTTTATTATCAGGCATTAAACTGTACAAAAAAGATGCTGACTGCAATATATGTATCATGAAACGGCATAAAGGAACTATGACGCCACACAAAATAATTCGTTGAACATTTAAAGGATATTAACAACTAAAGACTATTCTCTGTTCGTTTTCATTTCTTTAGAGTAAAAAGAATTCCTTAAACACAGAATCTACTGATATTAAACGAGATATACCAGCTGTGCATGACTGGAAAGCACGTCACACTTTTATGTTTATTAGTTTATCTTTCTCGTGCTTTGAGAAAATTCTGAGAGTGGATACGTGCAAATTATTTCTTCAAAATTGATGTCAGTGAAATAGATAGTTGGTAAACTGCGAGTAATAGATTTAAAAAATGAATATGCAATAATTTATGTGAAACATACATTGCAATTTGCAGAAAATGGCTGTTAAGAAGAAATTAAAATTTTATTTACCACTTTTTAACACGCATGGAATACATATTTGGACACAGATTTTTAGAAACAGTAAAACAATATCCTAATAATCAAACGAAACAACTACTGGTTAATTAAGCAAAAGTATTAACGCACCATTGTACGCTCCTATTCACAAACTTGACTCGCCCATCTTCCATTCTGATTACATATTTTGTATTCGACTGGAATGAAATTAGATGAAGCAGAGAGTCAATTATCTTTTTTGACGTGTACTCTGAAACTATGTTTTGAGTCAACAAATTTTGCTGGAAGGTCAATCGTTTCCTTTAATGGAGATGGTTGAGAGGTCTAGTAACTGATTTCGGTATCTGTCTAATGTATTTCTGAGTACTCACTTTGACCCCTTGAGGGACAAATAGCACACATCAAATTTATCTTACGCAGATGTAGGATGCCGCTTCCAGGTGAGAACATCTGCGTGACTACTTGCATCAATTCGATTATTTTGTTCATTACTCTTCTTCTACAGTAAATATTTTCTTGTCAGAGGAAAGGATATTAAGATAATCCTTTCTTGCGTAAATCTAACCAATGGCTTACATTTTTACAGATATTTCTATTTTGATAATGCCTGCTGCATCTTTTCCTGATGATTATTAACGACGAAACATACATCTGTACAACCAGCTTCTTCAGGTTCCGGCACTGGTTTCTCGTTCTGGTTTACTGGCTTTAGAGGGTGGGGGAATGCATTTCTCTTGGTGCCATATCTGCCAAATTAAGGATTACGGTGAAAGTATTGCCTCAGAAAATTACTCTAAATTCAAAAAACTGTCAGAAACTTTCTAGTACGTACTGATTTTTTGGAATTTGACTAAGAATTTCAATGTGAAATATAAGCATTTGGATACTTTTATTTAGAAAATTTTAAAACAAAAACACAAAAAAATTCCATTTATTTCCACAATGGACAGTTGTTTGGAATTATGTTGTAAGCCTCTAGAAGACTGTAGATCATTCATGTTGATAAGGGAGAAGCAAGGAGGGACAAGGAAAAGTAGGAGAGGGCGAAAGAGGCTGTTATCTTAGTCTTCACCTGCTATGCAATTCTAATTCGATCTTTAGGTCAGCAATCATGTTGTTCATCAATCACCAATAGGCTACACTAAATACGATTTGCGATTGGCATAGCAGGACACTAGAGCGTCACAGAATTCGAAAGACTCACCACCTCGAGAGCACTTTGCAGCTGGTTTCAAGAGCGTTGTACGTGAAAACCTCGTCACTTTCATTAGTGATTCTACCTTTCCATATCAAACGTTACCGAAGCTTTAAAGAGAGGCGGCGCTTGTTTTCACTGTTTGTGCCAAATTTTCAGAATAAAAAAGTTGAGTGAAGGTGGACTCAACGGTCCCGATACACAGTGGTATATTATTTTATAATGAAGAGGAAGATCTGTTGCAACCATTGTTCTTGGTTTAAGGTGAATACAATATTAATCTTAAGTCAGTGAACTTGATTGACTTTTTACATTAACTTATCTTAGCATTAATTAATTTGATACTGTGAGAGAAGATTCTGTTGCTGAAAGTATGTACAGTATTTAAGATTTTTTTTTATAATTTCAGTTAATATGTACATTAAGAAGTTTATGAACATATACCTGCTTAATATACAAGAAATTAGGGAATTTTTACATCCATGTGTGTAAACTTTCGTTGAAGTCCGGTCATTTTTTAAAACTTATATGTGTGTATGTGTGTGTGTGCGCGCACGTGCGCTTTAATGCTCTACTAATTCCGAAGTAAAATTCAAGATCAAGATATCAAGATATAGCTCTGTCAGAATCACAAGAGCGAATTTCGCTAGGGCTGAAGGATGGTTCGTGGGTCCGACATGTGCTGCTACCCTTATTCTGTATACAAATTCAAAATTTTCATTGAATTTCACGTTTACAATAATCTAATTTATTTCGTTTATTTACGTGCTTTAACATTTCAGATCATCTGAGCGTCCCATTCAATTCCGGGCGTAAAACAGTCAAAAAATTATGTTCAGACCCCCTTCTTTCAGGCTTCAGGTTTCTCTTATGCGCCGACATGGGACCTATTTTACTTCACTTTCGAAAGAAGTCATACTTAGAATTTTTATCCCGAAAAAAGTCCATCAACCTTGCCGGGTTTGAACCCGCAATTTTGGGTCTATGAGGCAAGTACCGCCAGGGCCGACATGTTACAATCTTTTTAATAGTGTTTAACGCCCGTTTTTACTACTAATGCATCATAGGCAGTGGGCACTGACAATATGAGATGAAATAGACTGGGAAACGATTTTTTTAAAGAAGGAAGAAATCGTTTCAGGCCTAAGTTTTAAGGCACTTCTCCAGCATTTGCTATTTATGAGGAAACCTGAAAATCCTTAGTCAGGTTCTGATGGCAATAGAACCCCAGACTCCCACTCATGTGTCCGCGCCTTAACGACTTCAGCCACCCGTGGCGGTACATGTTACGATAATGGAACAAATATTTATGTTTATATTATTCAACATAAATATTCCATTTTATAAAACCAATTAAGTTTTCTGCTTAACATAAATGATTAATTTATCAGAAATTTATATTTATATATTACACATATATAGTTACAACACATCAATGGGATTATTATATTATTAATGATTATTGTTTTTATAACGTAACGTAAATGTGTAAGTAATTCTTTAAAATGTGATTAAGAGCATTGCAGTACTCAGCGAAAAAAGCAGATGATCAAGGTAAGCAACTATAAGTTATGTAACTCCATTATAATCATGAAATAGTAGGGGTAAAGAAAGTAATTTGGGGCTGAAAATATTTATTTTGTTTTAATAAAAATTGGGAGAGTAAATCAATGATTTCAAATAAATAATTTGAGGTTGCTTATGTGGTATGTACATGAACGTTGTTTATGTAATAATAATAATAATAATAATAATAATAAAACCAATACATACACATACATAAAGGTATCATTATAATTGCATTTAAAAAACTTTTAACTGCATTACAAAAATTATAGGCATAATTATTGAAATAAAACATAACATAATCAAATAAACATTTCATAAGCTGCAATTTGCATTATATCCTGTGTAACTCTTCAATGAAAATATGAAGTTTTTGATGCGATTGACTGTGCGGTTTCACTGCACAGATCGCAAGCAAAACAGTGAACCATATTCTGCCTGTGATTGGCCCGCTTATGTTCCAGCTGGTCCCGTGCACATCTTTACCCCATATTGTATTAACTACACTATCTCCGAGATGTCTCATCAACATGGCCGCATAGGCCAACTGCCGCTATCTTTTTTAAACAAAAGTATTTACATTTTGTTTTTTGTTGATGTTTAAATATTTAATATTTTTCCAATGGAAGATTAACCTCCTCGACTAAAGCTGCAACAGTAATGCGTAAGATTCTCGACTTGTCTGTCCTGACTGGACCCTATTCCATCGTCTAACACATTAAAAGCGTATTAGTGCAAGTCCTTGCAGTGTCTGGAGTTGTAACTTTCCTTCCCACAAAATAATTTACAACACATCGGACAGTCACATTTTCATTACAAGCAAATTGTTGAAAATAATATGAAAAGGAATTAAATAATATATTTTATAAGAGAATGAGGCAAATAAAGAAATTAAAGAACCTTAAAACAACTTAAATTTAAGATGCTGAACTAAAATATGCATTTGAAAGAGGGGAAACTGTTTCACTCCCATCTTAATATAAGTTATTTGTGTTTCCTTTTCCCTTAATTATCACAATATTCAATTATACTCAATAATGCGTATATTTTCCATTTTGTATTTAGTCATAAAGCCATACGTCTCTGTAATATACAGGAAACAGTATTTTGTCGAATATAGCGTTGAGAAAAGGTTTCATACAATAGGGGCGGCCAGTGGAGCGTCTTTTGTTAAGAGTTCACAGTAAACGGGCCAAGACCTTCTTTTGTACTCGGAGGGGGATGTTTTTGAAGAAATAGAAAGTGTATATGTGCTCACTGTTAAGCAAACACAAGTTAAATGCCCGAGAAAAGGCAAATGACCCTCACAGCTGGAGTACGGTTAAGAATTTAAAGCGCCGAATGGGAAAAGAGAATCTAAAGTTAGGATTCGAATTTCGAAATACAGAAGCGACGCAAACGCGACTATTGCGCGCGCCTTGATACCTCAACTTCCATAGTTTGAATCCAGTGTAAAAAGGCAAGTTTTGCCACGGAGCGACACTCCAGTCTCTGATTTTCGAGTTCAATTCATCGATCAGAATTCGCGTCATTGAAGTCTTTGTTAATACGCGATTCTCAAGTCTTAGTTTTAACTGTCGTCAAACATCACTCATATTTAATTATCAATGTCTCAAATATTTTACGCTGTGCGTCGACCCTGTATAATACAAAGCATTGTGGTCCAACAAAAAACACGTAGATTAAATTATCTTTAAAAAGCAATATTGAAACGTCTCTTCATTTGGTAAGCCCGACTCTCTTCCAGTTGATTTTTAGGTCAACAAAAACAGCGGGAGAATGCACTGCATCTCCTTGGGACAGAAGTAGTGTCCAGACTCCCACGACAAGAAATCAACGCCCCCATACAGTCTTAAATTTTGTCACCAACGTGGGACCATTCAAAGCTAAACCGGCAATGCACTATTAACAATCTCAGAGGGAAGGCCAATGCCAGTCATAAGTATTACTGTATTTGTACTTCACTTGTTCATTGTACTAAAATACTGAATTATTGTTTCTTTATACACACGCCTATTTTCATAATTATCATCCCTTTCGCTCTTACTTTACATATTTTGGTCAACTGATTACCTAAATTATTAAGAATATATTAACTTACATTAGTATTTGAAGTTACAAACATTCTACAGAAATTTACACAAATTACAAGAGCATGAAGAAAAATCACTTCTAAGTATGCAGTTGTGAAGTACACGTGTACAAGAAGTGTTTGTACTCATATATACAAGTTACAATCATACACCTCTAATGCACTAGATTTTGTGGAACTTTTCCTGACCGGAATATTATTGTGTGTTCTCTGTATACTATACTTGGTTTGAACAATGGCAAAATATTTCAAAGTGTACTTGGGCATCCTTCCAAGAACATTTTGGAAACACTATGAAGGATCTGAGATGCCAATGCCTTGGTGCGTTGCTGATTAAAGTACATTCAAATGCAGAGTTTCTATACTGAAATGAATTAATTTTTCCGCCTTTAAAAATAATTAATGCTGTTTGTGTCAGATACCAGGCAAGAGATGAACTTCTCCTTTTAACTTCCAATTTTTCTCAATACCAAAATTTGGCGAGTTTGGTGCTGCTGTCAATCTATGCAAAAATGGTATCAGTTCGGGAGAAGACGCAAGTTGTGCTATGGTAAATCGAGTTTGTCTATTGTGATAGTGCAAAGAGATTATCTTGTTTATAAGATGCTAAGAAGATAAAAGCGTGGCATAGACTGTATATGGGCACTTTAAATGTTTGATAAGCAAGTAGAGAATGTCAGTGCCAAGCCTTCCAAACAAGTCGGGAAACTTCAGATGCCAAAAAAGCGGTTGCGTATTTATAAAAGCTGCAGCAGATAAAGTCATGACGGCATGCATTAACTCGTGACATTCTAAATAGAATAGACGGAAACCTGCTTTAGTGACAAATATTGTGTTTTCCGACGAGGTTACATTTCATCTCTCCAATATAATGTTAAAATTGGGGTTTGAGCCTCCACAACTCCTTATGGAACACGAACGTAAACGTGAGCAATTAAACGCATGGTGTGGCTTGATGCATGTTTTTCTTTGCAGAAAACACTGTCACAGAAACGACAACAGGAACTGCATATCTTTCCTCGGGTTGTCACTTGCAACCAAAATATCTTATTCAACAACACGGTGCTCCACCACATTCTGCGCTGCTTGTGCGGCAAGCTCCGCATGAAACATTTCCAGGTTGATCTATGAAGTGGACTTCACGTTTTCCAGACATCTCGCTATTCGATTTCTTTTCGTGAGACTACGTGAAGGACAGAGAGCCTTTGAGGCCTCCTCCACATCGGATTGCGGAATCAGTTCTTGCCATCACTCCGGTCACATAATAATCATCCCTTGTATCACCAAAGGTGTTCTCGTGGGAGTTTATTCATTTTCAAATAAACCTTAAAATTCAAAGGGTTTGCTTTTGTAAATGACTTTTGCTATCATCATTTGCTTTGATATATGAAATAAGGTAAACTTAGGCACTTGAATTTTCTCAGCAACCTGTAGCTCTAAGGGTCAACATTTGTTCAGTTGTGAAATAGGAGTCAAAAGCTTTATTTCCAATGGACAATCAGTTTTAGAGGATGCTTCATCTCTATTAAATGGTAAACAATTTCTTAGATCGTAATGGCACAACTTCCCAAAATCTCTGAGTAGCCACGCGTATAATTACAAAAAAAAAAAAAAAAAAAAAAAAAACCATATTTAGTTAGGTATTGCTATTGATATTATGTTTACATTTGAATTTCAAGTGCAGGGCTAAAAACTGGAAAGCATTTTAAGTATGTTAATTCTCTGTTCATTTCTCCCTCTCTTCTATTTTGGTATTAGCTCTGTTTACATTACATCATAGGGAATATTTAATTATATTATCAAATTACTAGGTTATATTCGATTAAAGAACAGAAGTCAGCGATTATTAACCTTATTTATGTTTTTATTTTATTTCTATTTATAAAAAGCTGCCAATGCTTGAAAAAATTAGCGATTACTTATCTGAATTTCATTACTAATAGAGGTCCAATAAGAATATTGACGATTTTATTAAGTTGGTACATGGCTCCAAAGTTGTGCAGTGGTTATCTCCTTAGGTTACTCCATCTATTCAGAGCACCGGTTTTCAACCCGTTGTAACTGCGAAGAGCACAAATTTGAGCCCTGTTTCAGTTGAGTTGAGTGTGTTTATATTTAAGCATTTTCCATTTACTCTGAAAAGGCAAATGCCAAGTATGTTTAGTTGCCGACAGACTCCTGGTTAATGGACGTCATTATTAATTCACTCATTTCATTCATCGTGTCCAAGATTGTTAGCATGGGGGATCAAACAACTACAGAATAAAGAGTTAGACCCTCACGCTGAATGTTTATTTAATTATTGTTAATGAACTTTGCAAGAATAAAAAATAAAATACAATAAAAAGAAAAGATATAACCATAATTGTTTAAAACATCTAGAAGACTTCGAAGCTACTACTAGGTTGGTCAGAAAGTTTTTCCCCCCCCCCCTATAGCTGGTACCTTAACAAAAAACAAAAATAATAATTATTTTTCAAAATACAGACCATTATTTTGGATGATTTTCATCCATCTCTCTGTCGGTATTCGAATTTGTTGGCGAAACCAATGCTTGGATTTAGAGGCAAAAAACTGAAAAGTTTTGACTTTTTCAAGATTATTGAATCGCCTAACTCTAAGAACTGGTTCATGGACAGGAACAAACCATAGTCACAAGACGCAACATTTGGAGTGTATGATGGGTGAGGCAGCAATTCTATTGCTTTTACGTCTTGAATTTTTTGTTAATCGATAGACTGCTGCAGTACTTATACTGCGCAATTTGTTTATTTGTTTGTTAAAGCTGGGCAGCGTACATTTAAAATTTTGCTCACAATAACTGAGCGTCAACTTCACGACCATATGGGTCAAGATTGCGGGTTCAAACCTGGGCTAGGACCGATGGGTTTTTTCGGGCGTAAAAATGCTAAGTATGGCTTCCTTCGGAAGGGAAGTAAAGCCGTGAGTCCCGTGTCGTAGATTTGAGGCACGAAAAAGAACCTCAAGCCTGAAAGAGAGGCCTCTGAGCAAAATTTGTCGGCCGTTTCATGTCCTTAGTTGAATGGGACGCTGATGACCTGAGATGTTAAAGAGCGTCCATAGACAAATCAATCAAAAAAAAAAAAAAAAAAAAAAAAAAAGACATTTGGAATCATCTCAAAATGGACAACGCCTTCGAAATTCCGCCATACGCAAAGCATCGCCTTTTGCCCGAAACGATTTTGACGAGCCAATGATTGAGGGTCTTTCCCATGGGATATCATTACTTTCTCTTCTCAGAATTACAGAAACAAAAGTCATTATTCACCAACTGATACAATACGTTTCCAGAATCGTTTTTCTAGGGAACTTTTAAGAAGTTGTTAATATCAGCTCTTGCTGGACCTGAGCTTCTCTAAGTTCATGTGGGTATACTCCTAGACGTTTATACATTATGTCGAATTGATAAGCGTGCACCTACTGAAGACATAAACGTTTCGTGACAATTCATGAGTGCTGACCGGTCACTCTTTGAGCTAGATTTTCTATGCCTGAAGGTTGACCAGAGTGCGACTTATCTTCAAGGCTATAGTATCTCCAACAATGAATGCGTGAATTATTTTCATGCTGTCCTCATGCTGACAAAACATATTTCTTCAGCTGCTGACTTAGCACTCAAACCTTTTTTCTAGGAGAATCTAAGAAGAACACGAATTGTTATTTTATTACAAGTAATATCACAAGAGAGCCTGAGATTGCCGATAAATTCACGAACGCAGTGTCTGGAAGGCTCAGACCCTCAATTGATATTTATTAGGATTATTTCACGAATAAAATAAGAATTAAATATAATTCCCATAAGCTTGGCTTAGAAAATGGTAATAATTGTACATTTGTATTATGAATACATATTTTTTCAAGTCATTTTGCAACAGACAAATATCGATTATCAGTAAGGCCAATAGAGAAGAGCCAAATATGGGTTTAGGGCTATTTTATGAATATAATAAGAATAAAAGTAACACATATTTGAAATTCGCACACAGATGATTAATATTTATGCAAAATGTTACACTTACTTAAGAATAGCTACCTATTCCCAGACTCATTGGCTGAATACGCAAAACCAATTGTTAGAATGAATATACATTAAGTTACTAGCATTTACAGTTATTGGAAACACAATTATAAAATTTGAATGAAGCGGTTGCAATATCATTGAATACAAAGGACATTTGAGAATTAGTAGATGAAGATGTGGATGCAGAATTCCGAACCTTATTTATTATTGCAGAGTGGTGCTCTCGATTAAATTGTATGATGCTGAGGATTTATAGTGCGTGTATAGAATTAGCTACACTGACCAGAAGACAAATGCACTTCGCATGGCGAAGGGGGTTGATAAAACTTTACGATAATTTCTCTGCGATATCAAGTTGTGATTTGTCCAAATTAAAAATTTTTTTTTATTTTATTGGTGGATTTTATGGTGACGTCACAAGTGAAATAGTGGTTGCGAATTCTTTGTGGAGAATATATATATATATATATATATATATATATTCCCATATCGTATATATATAGCCCAGAGACAAACGAAGATACCGTTTATAAGGGGAGAGGGAAAAACTCCTGGCCAACCTCATATAACCGTTTGATCGTTAAGCATATTTCGTAGTAATACAGAAAGCATTGCCTCCCATTGAAAATATATCTGGGCTAGGTGATAAACTGATTGCAAGTATTTGTGCTACATACTAACACACCTATGTTAAAAACACAATTACAAAAATATAAATTTGCAAACTTTCGTGACATTTCGGTACTTTTTCTTTTGAATGAAAAGCTAAATTGATACAATCCAAAAAACAAAGTGGATGTGTATACTGTAATTTTAGTAGTGTTGCCCAAACACGTAAACAGATACACAGACCTATACTGTTTATTATTATGAAAGGAAAACAAACTAAAAAAAAAATGAGTGTGAGGATGTATGAAAAAGATTTCATTTAAGATTTTGACTTCATAATTGATCATTATTTCAGAACAAAATCAAGAAAAAAAAAATCAATGGACATTACGATGAAAAAAGGCAAATTATGGTTAAAAATAATGCATTTTCATGTTATTTCCAACAAATTACACAGGGAAATTTAAATTTGAGCACATAGCAAATGTATACAATTTAAAAATTATTACCATTATTATTATTATTATTATTATTATTATTATTATTATTATTATTATTATCATCATCATCGTCATCATCATATAACACCGTCACGGGTGGCCGAGATCGTTAAGGCGCCGACTCGTGAGCGGGAGGTCTGGGGTTCGAATCTGCCAAGACCGTCCTCCCTGTCTGAGTTTTTTTCCAGTCCTCATAACTGGCAAATGCTGGGGAAGTACCCTAAAATTAGGCCTGGAACGTTTCCTTCCTTAAAAAAAAAATATTTCCCAATATATCATTTCATTTCATGTATCTTTAGTGTTCAACGCCAGTGATGCCTCAGTAGTAAAAATGGGTGTTAATCACCATTCAGTAAAAAAAACATCATCATTAATATTATTAAATATTTGGTACTATAATTTTAGGACATGTGCGATATAAATTTTTCATTTATCGTGTCTTTTTCGTTCTAAAGTCATAAATTGCAAATTTTACTTAATGATAGTGTTTTAACATAAATATACAGATTAAATGTAACCTAAGGACACCAGGTCTATTATGTTTCATATTATGATAGTTAAGAGTCAAACTTGGTTATCTTGTGTTTTTCTAGTTTATCCGTGCCTTTAACCTGTTGTCACTGAATGAACATTTCCCCCACCTCTTTGCTATTATGTTATATTCATATTTAGCATGTAATATATTGATAATAGTTACTGTATTACTTTTATTGGTATCTTTATCACTACTTCAGAAGAAGTACAAGAAGGCATAATATTTGGCAATTACACATAGATCAGTGATCAAACGTTGATGGACATGACGGTTAACAGGTATGAAATCGGACTGTTGCATTGTCTTGATATATATATATATATATATATATATATATATATATATATATATACACACACACACACATTTTTCTTGTTTTATTTATTTATATTTATGAAAAATTAACAATATTGAAAATATAAACACGAAAAAACTAATGCTAGACATTTCGTAAACATTTATATTATAGCTCAAAGTACGCAGTCTATAAATGGTACGAGCCATATTAAATAAACTTTTAAGAGGGACTTAAATGAATTCATTCATATTTCACTAATAACAAGAGTAAAAATGAATGTGTCGACTGATTGCTCTCTCTCTCTCTCTCTCTCTACAAAAAATGTGTTGATATTATTTTGATGTTCCACCAGAAAACACCTAAAATACTCTTATGAAATTAACAAGATATTTGGTACATGCTTGTAATGCTAGTTTAAGTGGTCGAACTATTCTCTTTTACTAAATCGCTGCGACAGATATAAGGACTATACTTTTTTCCTATACTCGTTTACCTTAGAGCACAAATCTAAAAACTATATTTGTCTTAATAGGTAATTGGCATTTTGCCATTTTTTCATTGCCTTTGTGAAGATGTCAAATATACAAATCAACTTTTTTTCTATCTTGTAAATTGATGACTATGTTTTTACAAACTATTCATGTCATGATATGAGCTTTAACATGACTAATTGCTCAAATTTCTATTTATGGAATTCCAGAGATATGTCTCCATAAAAAAATACAATTTTAATAAAATACGGTTACATTGGTAAATTTTTTCCTGAAAACTATCAGACCTAGAGCTGTCATATTTTACCAAAACATTAATATTTAAATGTTATACTAGTATAAAAATATATTAGCATTTCCTTTTAGTTCTACAACGCTTTAAAATATTATATTTCATGATTTTCTTAAATGACATTTTTAAGAAAAACCTCCCAAAACCGTGTAGTCTAAAGCCCTAATTGTTAGTGCCTACATGGTTTATGCAAAGCATTGCTGCAACTGGCAAAGATTCTCGAAATTAAAAGCACTGTCGGGCCTTACAGAATGAAAAGAAAGAAAATATTCCCCATTCCATTTCTAGAACTTTTCTCTTATTAAATGCTGAAGTGAGAAAAGTTTACACACTAATTACTTGTTATTTCTGGCAATTCTGATACACTTTTTTTAGTTAACTTTGCGGTACTTATAGGTACCATGCAGTTGTACTCATACTCATATATTAGTCATACATAACTGGATCTTCGTTTTGTTTTTCCCCACACGCAGACCTGGTCCGAAGCTGACATGCCGATAGCCAAGGATGTGTACTGCTGCTGATGAGACCGATTAGTGCATTTTCATTTGTTACAAAACTTTAAGAAATAAATCAGCTGCTCAGTGTCGTGCACATTTTCAAGAACGCATTTCGACTGTTCATCCGCCTAACAGATCTACAGCTCGTATAAAGTGCTTAAATGTTAAAAAATAGGATTATATGGGGCAAGAAAATGGGACGCAGTCTTCATACGTTAACAGAGGGGAGATAGATAATAGATCACGAAAATCTCTTGCAAAGTTAGCACAACAACCGAGCAGTAAATCAGCACGTTCTGCTACGAAAGTGCTAAAACTTCATTCTTACAAGGTTGTTGAAGTGCATGTCTTGCACCACCGACCAGGAAGAAGAACTTTCTTATTCTGTGAAAAAGATCGCGCGGCGGGATGGGTGTGCTCTCGGCTGCCGCCCCGGTCTACATGCGGGGAAAAACAAAACAAAGATCCGGTATATGATTGGACACGTGTTCTCAGGAATCTGATCAACGGCTGTCCAGAAATGGGCAAATTGGTTATTAAGCACACATATACTCTCACAATGGAAGTTATTAATTAAATAAAAGTTTTTGTCCAGCCGGGAATCGAATTCAGAACCTTAAGCATATTAGGCAGGTGCTTCATCGACTGTGCCTCGAGGTCAGTCAGTTGAATATTCGTGTAGCTGCTTTGGAATAAACAAAAGTTATTTGTTAAAATGTTTAAGTTAACATTCAAGTTAATTTTTATTATTGTTAGTGAGCACTTACCTAGGTAACTATACAGATATAACAGTAACTATACTCTGTACGCATCAACCTGAGATGAAATAGCTCTCGCTGGAAATGACATCGCCACATATCCCTAACTCGTCGTAACAAAATGTCGAGCTTGTCGCTTCCAGAAAATGGCTACTTTTGCTCATTCAATGCATGAGATATTAAGTATCGTATGTTTACTGAATAACAATAACAAGCCAAAAAATAAATATCCTCAAAGACGACAGAGTGCAATTATTTTGCTATTACATTAAATCAATTGCGTTTTTTCTTATTTTCGTAAATCAAAATTCTCCCAAATTTAGGTAATAGATTTTATTTCAACTAGAAAAGTACATTATATAAACAAAAGTCGTGCGAATTTTGGAAGAAGTATACAACCAGTGCCTTTCAGTTTCGCTGCAGGTTCCATACCAAGGTACATGGAGAGGTTAACAACAACTTGAAGAACATTCCTCCGTTAATGAAAACGACGATATGCCAGGCTACCCACTTGTGTTCCTCCCATCAACGTCCTGCTCTCTCTTCTCCAACAGCTTAATTACAGTTTGAGGCCCACACCAACAGCAACATTACAACGTTTATATTACACGTGTTAACGTGCTTCAGTCCTTCGTTGCAGTGCAGCCCTGTTCTCTGCTTCAGCCTCTGGAACAAAATATTTTCTATATTAAATAGTACCCAGAAGCACCGAGACAGGAGAGGAGCAGAAAGAGAGAGAGAAGGTTTACAGGCATTAAGCATTATGTATTGTGAAATCAAAAGAGTAAAGTTATCCCAAAATATGCATTAAAACATATTAATAAAAAAGCTTTCATATAATAACAATTATAGCTTTTCGGGCGATCAGTCATAATTATATAAATAGTTAAAATAACTCAGCAACATGACTTTTAACTAAAATAACAATATAGCATTTCGTGCACTATTAAACTATTTCTACTATTAGTAATTTATTTTTTACGGACACGAATGGTTATAGACACTAGAGCACTTGTCAGTGGGAGGTCATCTATTCGTTAGTCGTACTCCTGTAACTAAATGTAAAAATGTATTTATATTTCCGAAAGATCTCTTAGGTTACCACAGAACTAGATGACAATATTTCGAAGATATTTTATTATACAGGGTGGACGGAAAGTAACTAGGTATTGAAAATCGAGTATAACTAATATACTTGTAATAGTTATTTATTGGAATTAATGTTATGCGTACACTGTTATATGCGAATAAGTATGGAATACCTCAAACTTCAATGTGGTGACGCAGTAAATATGAGCTGCCACCCCCAATTTAATTAGATTGATTGTAACAAATAATTTTATGTAATTTCGTTATAGCCATGTGTAATGTCATTTTCTGTACATGTGTTGAATATTGTGTCTAAAATGTTAGTTTCTTGCCAAGGCGCAGAAAGCTACCCTAGTCATAAAACCTGACCTGTACATTTCTGTAGCCCTTTGTAGCAATATTTGTAAAGAATCCTGGAGCCAGATGTTTACTGATATTTTGTTAGAACTTTCTTAACCGGGGCAGGTACCATAAAACCATTTGGCGACTATAGAAATGAAAAGAAAGGGAAGAAGCCATCCGCTACATTGGAAAGTCACGCAGAACACATTTACTTAGTTTTGCAATTTTGAGGCCCACAATTTGGCAAGAGTGTTCAGCGAAGCCACATCAGTGTAAGGAATTTCTTAGTTCCGTTCAATTAGTGGAACGCGGCAGATAGTATTGGTGGACGATCTTTATTAGTTAAGGGCAAGAGTTTATATATAATAGTGTAAGAGCAATAAATTGTGTTCCATCTTCCATAACGAAAAAAAAAAAAAAAAAAAAAAAACATTACTAATCTCCATATACTTCTTCCCCTATGGTTACAGAACCATAAAAGTATCCAGCGTCAGTCTCAACAGCCGTGGCAAAACTGTAAGACAGTGGTAACCATCGTCGGAGAGGAAGGAATTATTTACCCCTGAGATTACACCAAAAACCTAACAATTCAAATTTCCTTTTTTCAAATTCTTTCCTCCACTCTACATATAATTTCATTAGCTCCCTTTCCAGTATTTTTAAAACTGCTGCAGTGGTGTCATGGTGTCAATTAGGAGATATGGCTCGATGAGATTTTCAGCACCACAGACTTCGCATGTAGTCATTAGCTTCGAGTGACAGTTTCTTATTGTCTCTGGACGGATTGTGGCATTCTTTCCTTTCACCGTTCGCTACCATCTTTCTGAACAAGAACAACGGAATTCCACACATATAACATGAGGCAATCTGCGCTTGCTCGCTAACATGCATCTTGTAGCGCTTAACCCTCTCACGGCCACCGCCTGTACTTCCGACGCGCGATGTTCAAATCCTATTTAATGATGTAATATGATACGCTATTTCCATTATGTTTCCATTGATATTAACAAGTCTGCAGACATTAATTAACACCTAGTTAATTCCCGCCCACCGTATAGATGTGCTATTTGCTTAGGAAAAGCTCTGGATTTCTTGATCGTAGCATGAGATGGAGAGTGTATGGTCAGCTTTGGCAAAATGAACAAGATAGAACAGAGCAAAATTCCCATCCATCTGCAATCTTACCATCGGAGTTATGTCGATGGCATTACTTTCTATGTATTTATTAAAGGCACAACGCTTTTTATAACTTTACTTTGTGCTATGAGAGCACATAGAATGGCGATTTTTGCTATCGTCTTTGTCACAGTCTTTTTTCTTCTTCACGGAAAATAGATGTTTTAAAATTCAAAGGCCCTCCATTTTCTGTCGGTCCTGATGGTCTAGCAGTAGCCATATTGGTCTCGTAAACTTAAGATAGCGTGTTCAATTCCAAACAGGGTTCGGATTCTTTTTCGGGCGTAAAAATCCTAAATATGATTTCCTTCGGAAGGGAAATAAAGCCGTGGGTTTCGCATTGTAGATTAATGACATGTAAAAGAACCTCAAACCTGAAAGAAGAGGCATCTGAGCAAAATTTATAGGCGCACAGAATTGAATGGAACACTGATGATCTGAGATGTTCAAGAACCTCCGTAAATAAACGAATTAATAATACTGCGTTGACCGATTCCTCTTTGCATGCAAGTTGCATTGGACTGGATCATAAGGGGAGGAGGAAGATCCTTCGATACTTCAACCTTGCTCAAAGGCTGGCCATTTGAGCCTGCGTTCTCAATGAACAAGATGGGAGAGGATGGGGTGAGAGAGACACCAGGCAGCCAGGATCCAAGTGCGGTGACAAGCGAACGTAAACAGGGTCCCTAACAGTTTGTAGATACAGAGCCTTCGTTTGGACGCGTGGCCGGAATTCACTGCGCTGTTTCTAACCGGTTCTGTTGCGTCCTCCACTTTTCCTCCTCTTCGTAAGCCGGTTATTAAGTTGTCGTGAAGTTTATGCTGTAAAGACGTTGAACATTGTGTGTTAGTGCTGTTATAATGCCATAAAGTCCGTATATAGAATCTTCATGAATGATTCCTATGTGACAACAAACTCTTCTAGAGAAGTGAGACGGCGATTTATAGACAGATTCCCTGCTGTTTGTGCGCTTTACAGAGAAACGGTTCGTAAACTTTTGAATAGATATAAGGAAAAGCATCTAGAAAGAACCGAAAGTAAAGCACCATGTTCTTACAGAGGAAAACCTCGACGACATTCAGCACTAACACACAATGATAACTAGTTCACAAATTGCAACCACCAGATAATATGAGTAGAGTTACTTTCTGCAATTGTTTGTACGCAAAAATAAATAAATGTTTGCTCTATTGATCCGATTTTTATTTTATTTATTTATTTTTGCAGACGAAGCATGGTTGTATTTACATGGTCATGTGGCAACACAAAACAATAGATATTGCAGTGCACAAAATCCAGTCTTGTACATGCCACTTTATGACACGAGAGAGAGAGAGAGAGAGAGAGAGAGAGAGAGAGAGAGAGAGATTGCTGTATTAATGCACATTTTGTTAAAAATGTGAAGGAAGTGCGGCAGCACAAGGACATCATTTCCAAAATATTCTATGACGAAGGTATGTGGTTATTTGTAGTTAAAATATGAATGAGAAATCTATGCGCTTGAATTTAAGGGGCCAGGAATATCCGAATCAGCCGGCAAAGTGCTACCCGGTGCCAAGCAAATCACCGTTAAGTCGGCCACGCGTTCAAACGAGGGCTCTGTAGAACACCTCGACGACGGAGATATCCCTGCCCCTTCCAAGAAGTTGGAGCCCCTCAGAAGGTCCGCTTCCATACTGGACGCCGGGACAGAAATCTTTCCGAAGCGCAAGCCACCGTCACACAGCTCCAGCCCACCTCGCTCTGGCACTTTGGACCGTGTGACAGAGTCAATAATATGAAATGACATGCAATGAGAGAGCGGACAATTAGTAAAAAATGGAAATATCCATTCCAGTAATTTCCTAAGGTCATTGTGGTCGCCTCCAAAGAATTTGAACACTGAACCTCCTTGCGAGTCCTAGAGAGTACTGCCTAAGCCGTCCAGCTCGATTACGTGAAAGTTTCCGACAGAAAATAACTCAAAAACTTCAGTTAGAGATCGCGCAAGAAGTTTTCACAATTATTAACATTAATATATGTTCAGGAAAATAGAAAAATTAGAATTTGTACTTGTGCCTATAACTTATTTTATTACAGTTACAAACCCCCACGAGTGGCCGAGGTCGTTAAGGAGCGAACAGGATGTCTGGGGTTCGAATCCCGTCAGGACGGTCCTCCTTGACTTTTTCCAGATTTTCCTTAGTCCTCATAAATGGCAAATGCCGGGGAGGTACCCTAAACTTAGGCCTGGAACATTTCCTTCCTAAAATAGAAATATCCTTTTCCCAAATGATCAGTTCATCTCATGTATCATCTGTGTCCACCGCCTGTGGTGCCTAAGCAGTAAAAACGGGCTTTAAACACTATTCAAAAAAAAAAAAAAAAACTGCGGTTACAAGATCTGACCTTTTAGTGTCTGGAAACATAGTGTCACAAACATTTCACTGGAATTTGAGTGGGAAAAAAAAAAAAAAAAAAAAAAAAAAAAAAAAAAAAAAAAAAAACTTACTGAGCTTCAGGGAAGAAATTTAATTGTCCTTCACTTTAGCGCCTTGCTCACGTCAGATGGAATTCGTCAAAGTATCAAGTCAACTATTCATTTAAATACCATAAATGGGTTAGAAAGCTCTATGGAGCAATTTAATTTTAGAGATACTTTCATTTATTGTTCTGCAGTCTGCTAGTCTTAGATCTTTAGCAGAAGATTTAGTAAACACGCTGCCACTACATACAGGTTTATTGGCCCGAGTCCTTGCAATTTCCATCCAAAGAAAACTGTGAAGTAAGCAAGTGTTAACTATCTCGCACGAGTTCTTGATACATGACTGTGAGTTGCAATGGAACCACCAAGATACATGATTCCTAACTGTGGCACCTCTCTGCAGTCATCTCTTGGATGGTGAACGCTCAGTTGACTCATAAGGAAATGTCGTAACTCTTTTCTACGAGATTCTAAATGCTATTTTAAGAATTTATGGCTCATAGCATTTTCAAACTGTTCTGGAGTTGTACCAGGCAGTAAAACACAGCAGTAGTGGGAGTGTATTTATTACAGTGGAACCAATACAATACAAAACAACTTCAACAGGCGCAAGGGTCCCAGTGCTTTTATGATACACTTGGTATGTTTGATTTAGCACAAGATATTACATTCGATATACACAATAAGATATAAAACATATTTAGCAATAAAATAAAACAAGAAATATCAAAAAAATAACTTCTAAAATATTAAACATACACAGAAATCGCATTATGAAAGACACACAGCTGGATTCAATCAATTTGTTTCCCCCCTGCCGGTTATCAGCCTTTTCAAAACTGAGTTGTCTCACTTTCATCAGAAATTTATCTATCTCCCCTTTCATCCCTTGCCTGCAGGCAAAGCCCAGCATGACCATCTCCCTCTGTTCGATCCTGTAAAACCGTCACGGGTGGCCGAGGTCTTTAAGACACGGACTCGTGAGCGGAAGGTCTGGAGTTCGAATCCCGCCAGGACCGTCCTCCTTGACCTTTTTTTTCAGGTTTTCCTAAGTCTTTATAACTGCAAATGCCGGGGAGGTACCTAAACTTAGGCCTGGAACACTTCCTTCCTTTAAAAAAATATCCTTTCACAAACGGGCGTTAAACAAACTCAAAAAAAAAAAAAAAAAAATCCTGTAAAGGAGTGTGATATATACGTTTTCTCGTTTATACGTTATATATATATTCCATAATATTGTCCTTGAAAAGTTTGTAAGAAACACGAAAGAAAATAACGCATATAAATTTGCTAAGTTAATCAACGAAAACCTGGTCAATCAATGACAATGGTTCACTTTTATACCAATTCCTGTTAATTATCACGTTGATGAAACGCAGTTAGAAAACCGCACAGTTTACAAAATGTTTGTTAAAACGACATGTATTCTATAATATAATGCAAATCTTACAAAGAAGATTTAGCAGTCATTTCCGAAATTTTCTTTAATATGTAATGAATGTATTTAAAAAATGTAACTCAGTAATTTTAGCAAATTGCTATTCATTACTATAAACTTTTTAAGCGTGTTTCCTACATTAATATAAAACGACCGTGATTATATTATTTAGTACACTCTTTTTACTTGAATACAACCAATACTTTGTTTGTTACAGCCTAAATACATCTTAAAATAATTAACTCGAAGGTTATCATACTTCCCATACTTGATTTTAACTCAATGCCGTTGAAAAGGCAGCCGGAATTCTTGTTCACAATAAATAACAGCTATTTAAGCTCAAGTAGTTCAGTGCTGCTTACAAAATAGAAGAAAGTATCTCTTTTGAAAAGGTTTGTCATTGCTTTGAAGAATTCAGGTAGTTAAAACGATTGGTATTGCCTTTTTTTTTTAATGTTTGTTTTAAGAATGCATTGTATTATAAATGTTTTCTATGGACAATGTGCTGAAATTTGTGTGTCAAACCATAGATTTATACCAATTGTTGTAGAAAGAACATCAACCAATACTTTTTTAACTTGTTAAAAAAGTTTAATATAATGTTAAAGGTTTTCACACTCTTACAAATGGAGGAGGTGGTCTACTACTGACACCAGAAAAGATTTTCTATAATATCTCTTTTATTACTTGGACTTTTATTGTTGTTATGCTATATACATTGTCACAAGAAATCAACTTTCGGTGGCAATTAATTGTTGGCTGACAGCAATTGTTTTATTACGTTCGAATTACTAGTAATTGCAGTTAGAAGAGTGTTTCATTATTTGATTATAAATATGCATTACGGCCGAAGTTGAGAGACGATAAGGCTTATCCTTTACAATTCAACTAAAATAGGAGTAGATGCTCTTGCTAAGTACGTAAGAACACTCTTTTGTCATCAAGGAATGCGGCTATGATCAATGGTGGTTGTATTCAACCTGACTGAGTTGCAGCATATAACTCGTGTCCTGTTTCGTGAAACTAATGATTATTGAATTAAACAGCACGCAAAGAGGGATTCAGGAAGGAAAGATTATTTGAATAAATGGCTAGAGCATCATAAATACGACTATAAAGAGATGTAGACCTAACGCACGATAACTCTGCACTCGTCACACAGCCGGAGACGGCTTCTCTACCACCTGTTCCGTTTTTACCACTGAGGCTCCACAGGCGGTAGATACTGATGGCATATGAGATAAAATTATTTTCTTTTTAAGGAAGGAAACGTTCCAGACCTGAGTTTAGGGTACCTCCCGGAATTTTCCATTTATGAGGACTGAGAAAAAGTTAGAAAAAAGCTGTCAGGGAGGACGTTCCTGGAGTCCCCAGACCTCCCGCTCACGAGTCCGCGCCTTAAGGACCTCGGCCACCCGTGGTGGTTCCATAATCTTAAAAATAGCTAATTATATAAACTAAAGATGGCACATAGACACTGTAACTTGTCAAGATAGTACTTTTCTCAAAAAGCACATAACTAATACTTTCTGAGAAAAGAAAGCTACTACAGAAGAAGGTTGTGCGCAGACGCAGAATATTCTACCTCTCTCTTTAGCACAATAACGCACTTCAATTGCTAACTTACCGTGTGCGAGGTCTAGTAAGAATTCTGTTGGCCTACATTCAAAGTATATAAATATTTTATATATACATATATACAAAACAATATTACATAATATTCAATTACTGTGCATTATATTCCACGATATAATACATAAATTATGTGATGTATTTCTTACAAGTCTCTTTTAAAACGCCATGTATTTTGTAAAATGAAAATGTACCCACAGAGCTTACCGAATATAAATACTCAATTCTAAATTCTTTCTTCAAAAATAGTTGGATCAGCAACATTTGTGTACCTAATGATTTACATGCAATATCCTTAAGCCATAACGATTACAAAAGTATATAACTTATTACCTTTACTACAAAAACATTATGAACTTTTGACCCCCTACTCAATTGGTATTAATGGATGCTACAACGTTAATTAGTGTGCTCTGTTAACGGAAAAATCAGGCATTATCGCATCTAGTTCCCGGGCTCAAATACCACGAAACGTTATTTCTTTAAAATAACCATTCCATCGCGAAGAAGTTCTTTAAAAAAATCTATAAAAGACACTTATGGAAGATGGATAAAAATAATAAAATTATTTTAGTGATAAAAGGGTAGATAAAGTGATGATGGAGCACATTTTTCTCCAATCGAATTCACGGTAACATGAATCATATTGACTACACTCGACATCTATACATGTTTGGCCTCGATACTCGATACTTTTGCGTTTTATCAAATAAAATACAAATGTTTTATTTTATTGCTTTTGACAATATTAATATATCAAACAATTAATCTGAATTTCCTCACTCACCGATTTGGGATTTTCAATAAAAACAATTTTATGAACCAAAGCGACATGTTTAAGTTATTTTTAAGTTATCTTTCAGCTCGCAAAAATTTAAAATTATAATAAAAGAATTCAATTGTTGCTTCTGCTTTCGAACATTAGTTATTAGTTGTGTAAGCAAGAAAGGGTGTTTAAAAATTCATAAATGAAGAAGTAAACATAATTAGCTTCAATCTAGCAACATTATTCACTTCTACCATGAACTGAAAAGCAAAGTTTTTACGGAAGTTCTAGAAGTTCAATGTTCTCAGTCAGTAGAGTACAGTAGATGTCAATACGTGCATTAACTACAGGTTTGCATGTGTTGCAGTCGCAGGCAATCTCTTCATTAGCCCAGCTGCAGGCACGTAAGGCTGAGGGACGGACGGGGAAATGGAGCGTTTTGTGACCGTAAAGTGCACTTTAGTCCGGTGAAAGCAACTCGATATATACGAAACGTGTTTTGCGTTTGTCCTTTGTCTGGAACAACGAGCGTTTCAGCTCTAACCCCCTTCCGCTCTTTCAGCAGTTATTGTTAGCAGCCAATATTAATTTAATGAATATTGCGGCTTCACTCTCGCCTGACCGGATCCAGATTTGTCATATCCATCAACCTTTGAAAATTCGTAACACGAAAACGAAACTAATGCAACTGGACACCAAAAACTGTTCCCAGTGAAATCCTACGACTGACTTTCTGTCGCTGTGCTTTATTACCCAGGTTTGCCATTTAAGGGAAAGTGGAAAATTTTATGGTTTCCTTCAATTACTGCGTTTGGTATCTAATTAGCAGAAGTTTCTGCTTTAACAACATTCAAACTCTGAAGTTATTTACTATTCTTACACTTTAAACTATAGCAACTGATATCGATCGGTTGCGCAGAGATGAGTGAAAGAGAAAAATAAAATATGGGTTCTCGATACATCGATACTCAAGAGGTATCGTATCGAACAATATCCTGTACCAAGAACGACTCCACCCTAACCCCAATGCAGAAAAAATGGCGGCCGTCGTTGCCCTTACTATTGTCTCTAGCTAACACGAACATTTGCGCAGTATTATATTTACAAGATATCATTATTTATCATTAGAAAACATTTCGATGCTTTTTAAGAACCTGAGATTGTTTACAAACAATATCTCCCATATGTAAACGAGACAAAATGATATAAATTCGGCTTACATAAAATAATCCATTTACAAAATCTACTACCCATTAACGTTAGCTGCAGTAAAACAAGAAATTAAATAATAATAATAATAATAATAATAATAATAATAATAATAACAATAATAATAATAATAATATGAAGAAGATATTATTTACACAATATTTCGGTAACTAAGTATCTTTCTTCACGATGTATGGGATCACTTCTTGAATATCGGACAAAAAGCAAATACCTATGTCTGCTTTGGAAGTTTAATAGGTCACGACAGATTGGTGGGAGTGGATGGGCGAACTTAAGAGAAAAGCGAAAGCGACAGATATCCAGGAGAAATTAGTCAATAACCGTGGGCAGGTTAAAAAAAAAAAAAAGTGAAAATTAAAATATAAAATCAAGGGCTGTTGATCTAGGCGCTTTATTCCATCTCCCTATCTCCAATGTTGTTTTACATGGGATTGGCCTCTGCAGTTGTTCGCTGCGCATAGATGGTCCATAAAGGTACGTAAAGTCGCCTCTGCCGGTTGCTAAACATGCCCATTCACGTTTGATGAATTAACCAGCATAACACTTATGGATTCCTGCCCAGTAACGCTTCTGAAAGCAGCCTTTGAGACAGGGAGATGGCTGTCATTTTTATGCATGAAGCGCGAAATCCACCAGGCTTTAATCTTACGTTTTTTAATTTTACTTTAGTTTTGCATTATTTGCACAGTTATCGACTACTTTCTCCAGGACCAACATGATATGAACTGTACATTGTAAAGGATACTTAGTTATTTGAAATAAAGTGTGAATTGCGTGCCTATTTATGTTGTTACAACTATTTTTTAACGAACCTGATATATAAAGGGCGCTCGGAAATGATTTAAATAGTAGTTTTTGTAAATTATTTATTATGCAACATGGTTCAATGCACATGGGATCTCTCAACATACTTCCCACCAACGTCAATACACTGTTGGCGTCTTTCTGGTAACTTCATATTAATAGATGGAGAAGTATGAAATTTCTTCGGCTGGGGACTCCATGAATGATTCCATTGCATGGAATGAACTTTATTTTTTCTGGTGTGTTGTAGTGAGACCATGACTCGTCACCAATCACTAGCTTCTCCAAAAATTCCGGATCTCATTATGCACTTCCAGTAGCCGACGACATAATCCAACCCTTTTGTCCAGCGGCAGTGTCAAGTCTTACGCAATCTAATGTGCGCACACCATTTTCATATTGAAATAGAAGTACTGGGCTGTCTGGCTGAGGCCTTCATGATATTCCAATTCATCAAAGGTTAACCAATTCAGACACAAAATCGATGTTTCTGGGAGACTGCAATATTGACGGACAATCAGTACTACATTCTTGTGTAGAAAGTCCCTGCCGTTGGCGAACCCATTGACCCAGTTGCAAACGGTATTCTTTGCAGCAGCTTCTTGACTACATACCGCGGTTAAATGTCTTCCTTCGGTAAATGCCATGCAGTCTATCTTTGTCGATGATAGTCGTCTTCATCATGTCCACATCTTTCTCTATTTTTCAACAAACGAACACTGTCATTTTGCTATATACTCAGCTTATAGCCGTCATCTAGCATATGCATGACCCTATGAGTGGACGGGCTCATAGATTACGCGGAATTGGTAATGCACCATTATTATAAATCATTTATGAACGATTCTCGTGTATATATCGTATATGTAAGTGATCAAATAAATTTCATAACCCGAAAACGTATTTGTCGTTACAATTACATGTAAAGCATACATACTTTATTAGATGACAAGTGTTTCAAACGTAAACAAACCGGCTTCTTAAAGGAAGTGTTATTGTTATGCGACTTCAATGGGCAGTTATGTTACTGATGGTACTAAAAATCTAAACTCACGTTCCTTATGACTTCCTCTCATTGCTGAGTAGTTCAACTTTATTTGAAGGGAAAGATAAATTATCATCACTATTTTAATTAAGTTTGTTACCGATAATTGATACCAGTAGCAACACAAATAATACAAGCATTAGCAAGCATTTGTATCAACATAACTGGAATTAAGATTCTTTATAAATAAGTACGAGGCAATCTTCTTTGTTAAAATTGATGTATTTCATGATCTTGGGTCATTGAAAAATATATAGAACATGTATCAAATTTTCTTGCACATGAAATTAAATAATGTTTGAGAGTATTAACCAATAGCTGGCAACAGGTATTTGTAAATGCATATTATACGTTTCCTTCCGCCCTGACACCTGTTCAGAGATTCTTGTAGAGGTGACTGTTCCCTCTTCTCCAGATTCCTTCTATGTTTATCTGCTCCTCGTAGCCAATGCAGGCACAAACGTCGGAGTTTTTTTTTTTCGTAACAAATGCAATCAAAGTTATTTGAGTTACGGTTACGTACTGAGATAAGCCAATCGACAAGGCCTATAATGAAATTACAGGTAGCAGCTTTTAGTTAGTTTGAGGGAGGCTTTGTCAGCTAGTGGTTGTGCGCTCATGTGTTACTCGGTATTTTCACTATGTGTATATTGTGTTAATTGTTCTTCGTTAGTTATACCACTTCGCAAATATAGCACTTTTATATACAATACATATGTGAAAACGGATTCTTGAGAGAGGTGATTTGCAAGAATATATCCTGACAATCGTGTACAGGATCACTCGATATCAAGCAGCGTGTTCCGAACCACCGTAATCCTACGAAAGAAAAAATGGACGAGATGAAGAAATTTTGTACGCAGATTTTCAACAGCTCTTAAAACACAGACTAGTCATTATTATCAACAATTTTAAATACACCATCATTTTATGCTTTTAGTAGAAATGCAAGCACTAAAATGCTTCCTTGCTCTCCTTTATTCTGGTTACGGCGGCTGCACTTTCTCAATAAGCAGTCGATATCAGGCGGCCCATAACTCAAATAACCTCACTGTATTAAATATTATATATATAGGGGAAATAAACAAAGACAGAATGATTTTTCGTACATAATATTTGTTTTTGTTAGCAGTATGTTACTCTATAGTTGTAGCGATACTGTTTAGTGCAATCATTTTGCATTTTGTATGCAGCAAAAGGGCAGTGACGTGAGATGATCACTATGCAGCTATACCACCCCGTTTTCTCTTGAAGCATAAGCTTCAGAAACCTGCAGCACGTTCTAAATTGTCTTGAACTTATGATTTAAAGAGCTAAAAAGAAGGCAGCAACTCAGTGAAGGCTGAAATTTCTTTAAAGCAGTGTCCTCACAAATTCACGATCATCGCATATGATTCGTGCTTTAGCTCTAAGTCATCTGCTGCTAACAATGCGGATATTGTTATCTTGTATCTCAGGTGATGAGTCATAGTGAGCTTTACTAGTGTTGGGCGGTAGTCTTAAGTTCTCCAAAATCTAAACATAAAAATTGACCCATGTGTTGAAAATAAAATTGAAGTACTTTTCTAATTTAAGGGGAAAAAATTATCACGAGAGTGACAACCACATCGTGGCAATGAGTATCTCACACAGCCGGGTAAATCAAAAAGTAAGTTGTTCTAATTTTACGTAACTGGTTACAGACATCTTTATATAAACTAGGCTGTTGTATTTCGGCATCACTCCTTTATATTTCCACCTACTCACCAAATGTATTCAGCTCTTTAGCATAATATAAAAGAAGTTTTTCTACTCCCTAACGATAGCAAGAACCGTCCTACTCGTTGTTGTAACTCACACATCTCATTTTATCAATGGCATCAACAAAGCGTCTGATGGGCGGCCACTCTAATCTTTGTCTATCGTAGTCATTGGAAGTCTGCAAAATCACAGCACCAATTCCGCACTTTTTGTACAGACACAAACCTCCCATGAACGTTGACATGTTCCGTGTTGTCCGTCTGCAGAAGATAATCACTGCATGCACCTCCAGTGACCACTTCGCCATGTTGCAACTGCCGCTGCGGCAGACTTGTTTCACCTACTTATGCACCGTGCGTCATCTATCGCTGGGGCTACAAACTAGTGGATATACTGAGTGCTTCATTATAACAGTAACCTTGGCGCTCCTTAATTGCGTCATAATTAGCTGGTGAACCTTAGAGATCCCTAACTATGGTTTGTTTTGATACGAGCTAGCTTAGTGGGAATGTTTACCGAAAAACTTTACCGCGACTGTTGCTATGCACAGAGAGCTTTTAATAAACTTACTGTGCGAAAACCTAATTGACAATAAACTTGTTTTTTGTGCTTTATTCTGTACAATAATAAACAATTCCTTATTGGATTGCGTCATGTTATAAATGCTAAATAAACATTTCTATCTGGATGCATTACATCATAAATAAAAACAAATTATGTAAAACGAAGAAAAAGGAGAGCGAAAAAAAAAAAAAACACACAGAAAGAGGCGTTTATCAAAAAAATTTTATATACCTAACGAAGAAGAGACAGAATACTAAAAAGAAATCGGCTGAATAAATAAGTCCTTAAAAAAAAAAAAGAGAGAGAAAAAGAGAGAGAGAGAGAGAGAGAGAGAGAGAGAGAGAGAGAGAGAGAAAGAAACGAAAGAAAGTAAACAATTAATAAAAATGAAAAATAACAACGATTCTGAAAAATATTAAAACAATTTGACGAATAACAAATTTTCACATACTTACCTCATTACTCTTTGAGCAATATTTCTTTGAGAAAAAGTTGAAAATGAGGATAATTAGTCATAAAATGATTGATAAAATGCCCCATAATGCATTGGTACCGCTCTCCAATACTTGCAAAAATACCATTCTGCCATTACCACATGCGATATTTGTAATGGCCTGAAGAACCATTCGGCTTTAATTTTTCATTTTACAGACCGCACTTTTAAGAACAAGCAGAAGATCTATATCGTAATAATTTACCTCTTTGTGGTGATAAGTAGCTGGATTTCTTCTTGCAAATACACATGCCTCAGAATCGCCGTACATTTTTTCAAGTTATACTCGCATGTACTTTCATGGATACCTGCCATATTGCTTGCACTTTGCAAGATTTAAGGACCGGGCAATATTAGATCTTATGTACGATTATTTTCTTTATTTTCTGTAATATTATCCTTGCCGAATAAGTTGTAAATCTAACTTTCAATCGACCCGTAGTTGATAAAACATGTTCATTTCTTCTTTTACTCCTGTACCCACATAAAATATAATTTATTTTATCTGTTTGTGATTTTGACCTGCTAAATTGGTTACTTCACATGGCTTAAGTATTTATGCAAAGAGACAGACAATGAAAAAAAAAAAACATTTCAAAGAAAAATATATGCGCGAAGTATCTGTACGCCGTTCTCAGTGCTAGGTATTGATTGGTTGTTGAATCAACTGTTGATTTTCCCAATCCTTACAATTTAATGTGGGTAAACTAACCGAAAAATAATATGACTTTAGGATATTTGCACAACACACACATATTGAGCCAAAGTAAACTAACTTTTACCTAAAATAAAAAAAAAAAAAAAAAACAACTCGTAAAATGAAGCTAAAATACAATATTCAAATTTAATGCATTTATATTGGAAACCCTTAGAAACAAAGGTCCGTATTTTGTTGAATAAAGGATACGAGCAGCTTATATATGACATAGTTACAGAATTATATACACTTCATTTATTAATTATGAGCTCTATCTTTCAAAATGTTAGCGATAAAAGTAATAAAACGAGTTTATTATAATTGCTTTTCTTATTGAAGGACATAAAGGTGTACACAAAACCCACCGCCATGTCTTACGTACTATCTGCATGTTAATAGTGGGATGAGGTTCAATTGCCGTGAAGAAAGTTTTTTGTGACACTCCATTCATCCGAGAGAATATTTATAGCAGTCAGTATGGGAAGTTAGACAGATTCACATGTAGGCGACTCCTTGTGAAATCAGGTGGGAAGTGGAACAATTAACCATGCAATTCTTAATTATTAAACTTATATTTAAACTAAAACACAAAAGTATTAATGCTTTTATGAAATATGCATCCGTAGGTCTAACAGTTTTAATGCATTTTAATAAAATTGTGTTCTTTTATAAAGTCATAGCTTCCGAATCTCTTAAAATAAAAATCTAAAATATAGTTAATTTTAAACCTTATATCTTGCCATACATAATGCTTTATGAAACATTGTAATTATTTACAGCATTATAGGAAAATGTGGTTTATGTATCATTTCTCCACAACGAAAATAAAAAAAAAGTCACTATTGCAAATATTAAGATAAATATAGATTTCAGATTTGAGCTCCAAGGTAAATGAGTACAGAACAAATGTCATATCTACAATGCAAAAGACTTTACCTGTCTTGCACGCCTACAGAGCTATCACACAGCCAGCACTCTAAAGTCAAAGTAGTACAACTGACTTCTCGCTCTGTCCCGCATGAACATAAGCGATGCAGCTAACAATACCCGCGTGTTCCAAATATAATTTAATGAAATTATTTTATATACATTCTTGTTAATGAAACATTAAAATAATATGGATACATTTATTTATCAACGAGCTAGAGCAATCAGATGATGTTTATGTGTAAAGTTAATAAAGTGCTAATTAATTTATTATGTTGGCATTTTAAATTAATGGCGGCATATACAGTGTATATTATAACCTATAATATACACTTTTTTTTTTTTTTAATGTCCAGCGTTAGTCTTTTCGAGTTTACATCTTTCGAAATTGTTGAATCGCATTAATGGACTTAAACAAAAATTGCCTTTACATTATTATATATCTTAACACTTTTATAAATTTTTCAAGACAATACTAATTTGTAACCTTTAGTGGTGTCTAGTTTTTTTTTATGGACTGGCTCATATTGTATATATTCATCAAATCATCTCATTTTCCTCTTCATGATAATGTCAACATGAATTTATTGTTGCAGTCACGAAATGATGTTTGGAAAAGCTCAAATCATATTTCAAAATGCCTTTGAAACGAAGAGAGAGAATAAGATATTCGCACATGCATCCCCGTGGATTTGTGTACTTAGCAAAATGTTTGAATTAATATTAAAGAATAATTTCATTATTTACTGCCAATCTTTATTTTTTTTTAAATGGATATAGCGCCACGACTTGAACAACTGTTGTGCCAGATGATGCATGGTATATGATAATTTGGCCAAATTAGTTCAGGGAACTTAGTGGTGTCTAAATTTCCCAGACATTCGCCTAAAGAACTGAAGAAAAAACTTGTTAGGAAACTAATCCAACCGGGAACCAAAACCAGGCCTACTGCATGAGAAGCGCAAACACTACTCCAAGACTACAGCGATAATCGGCACTCTATATTAAAATGTTCCTATTAAATGCGGGAGCCGTGTGTACTCAATATACGTATGCACTGCACGTCTTAGACTTGGATATAAAGTCTACGTAATGAGGAGTTAACTAAAATATTCACAAAAGCACCATCTAGCTGAAATCTGTGGAAAGCTTCAATCAGTTTCAATGCATTTATAGAAGCAGCGCCAGAAAATGTCTTATCTTTTATTTTGCTACAATTCGCTGTTAAATAACAGTAGAAGAATGTCTTGAAACGATGTGTAGACGTTTGGAGTTTGCAGGATTAAAACAAAAACGATTTCCTTGTGAAATATAAATTATATGGAGAATATAAAACTCGAAAGTTCAATATATATAATATGTTATGATAATACTAAAATTGTTTTCGGAAAAGTCATATTATTTTTAAAGGAAAGTAAGATCTCAAAACGATAATAATAATAATAATAATAATAATAATAATAATAATAATAACTCGTCTTTGATTTTTTTTTCAAAAGTAATGCATACTTTATTTTACAGGTAGATGGAAGACTTTGGAAAAAAAAGTCAAAGACACTCCATTCTTTATTTTTTAAAAGGGCCTACTTTATTCATTGGAAACATTTCCATAGTCAATGTTGCATGAGCTATAACACAGCGAAGAAAATTTAAAATCAGAACCTACTTTTGTTTATTTTTTTTTCTCCCCACATTTTCTGATAGAGCGCCTTCGTTTTTATCACTTTGCTACCTTCATTTTTTATATAGGACCTTAATTCGTTTTTGAATTAACTGCTTTCTAAACGCAAGAACTAACAACTTATAAATAAACTTATATTACTATGACTATTTCACTCTTGTGACGTTCATCTTAAAATCGACCAATAAAACGAAATACGCAATTGTCTTGTGGTCAGTTTAGCCACCCGCTCTATACCTCCCTACTTGCCTTCTAAACGCAAGATCGCGGGTTCAAACCCGGCAGGGATCGATTTTTTTTTCGGGCGTAAAAATCATAAGTTTCCTTCGGAAGGGAAGTAAAGCTGTGGGTCCCGTGTCGTACATTTACGGCACAATAAAGAACCTCAAGCCTGAAAGAAGAGGCCTCTGAGCAAAATTTGTCGGCCGTTTCACCCCTGAATTGAATGGGACGCTGATGACCTGAGATGTTAAAGAGTGTCCATAAATAAAACAAATCAACAATCTATAGTTTCCCCTATATAATTCCTGAGCACGCATCTCTGACCTTTTTTGCTATCAGGCAGTGGGGAGCTATTGATAGCAGCAAAAGTATGGGCAATCGACAATCATAACGCAAAAGGGGGGGGGGGTTCTTCAAATAGATATTTATAAGTATAACATTTTATACGTGTTAATATTCTATGCGCGAACTATTCTATTCATGAAATAGTCCTAAACCCGTATTTTGCTTTTCTCTATTGGCATTACTGACAGTCGGCATTCTTCTATCGCAAGATGGCCTGAAAAGATACGATTATTACGATTTTGTAAGCCAAGCTTAGAGGAATTATATTTAAATTTTTATTTTATTCCTGAAATAGTCCTAATAAATATCACTCGAGGGTATGAGCTTTCCAGATAAATTCACAACTAAGGTGGTCGGTGATCGGCAATCTCAGACCTTCTCGTGATATTACTTGTGATAAAAATATTGCTGTCGTAGTAACATAAGCTTCTATATTAAACAATAAAGGTGCAGAGTGATAAAACGAAATCGCTCTATCAGAAAATGCGGGGAGAAAAAAAATCATAAGGATCTGATTCACATTTTTCTTCGATAGCATAACTTGTATAACAATTGCTACGGAAAAGTAGAAATAAGGATTATTGACTTTTTTTTTTTTTTTGCATTTTTTTAAAATATTTCGTATACCTGTAAAACAAATTATGCCTTACTTTGGAAAAACCGCATGTGTTCGTAATCATTGCCAAGATACTAACATGGAACATTTTGAAGTTGTTCTTAAAACTTTCATATCGATTTCAGGAAATTTAGATGTTATTAACAGTGCAAGAGACATCAGCAATTGTTGCATCTTTACAAATCTGAGTGTAATAATTATTATCATATGCAATCGTTCGTATCCAAACATATTTTAGCAAACAATAGAAAAGTAGAATTAATTCTGAAATGATGAACTTTTATTTTACTAATACAACTTTTTTTAGCTTTTTCTATTGCTAGTCAGTCACGTAAT
Source organism: Metallyticus violacea (assembly GCA_030762175.1). Lineage (NCBI taxonomy): Eukaryota > Metazoa > Arthropoda > Insecta > Mantodea > Metallyticidae > Metallyticus > Metallyticus violacea. Next base: position 33,373,361 of record CM060838.1, read on the forward strand.
AAATTACCTTGTCAAACCCTGTCGATGATTATACAAAATTTTCGAAATTTTCCCCCTTGACATAAAAAAGGTCACAACATTTCCACATGCTAGCAAATGACGTTAGTGCATGCTGCCGAACCCAAGCACCGGCGGGCATGGATGGCACTGCTCCGCTGTATGACGTGCCTAACCTAGGCCAACCGTCTGCTTGCAGACAGACAGCGCATGGGAACTCCACACCTGGCGCTCGCTCAGGTTAACGACTGACTGAGGCATTGGGTCGATACGGGGAGTGCCGGCTGGCAGTGTGACGATCTTACATTCCACAACCACCACCAAAATATCTAAATCTTATCACTATAAGTGCAACAATTTTGAGGTTAACTAAGAAAAATGAAAGAGAAGAAACTACCACATATGCGTTACTTCCAGCAATACTTCATGAAAACAATCCTTGAGCTGTTGAAATTAGACTTCTGAGTGAACTTAAAAGAACATACCTTGAAACAATGAACATAAGTTCAACCCCAAGAAGAAGGGAGTGTAAATTTAACGTTATGTAGCTCCTAAGTCAGACAAAAGAAGATGAAATATTAAGACGCATCAATCACTTGCAGATCCTAAGAAGGTTGGTACGAGAGACAAACCGCAACATAGTTCACGGAGGAAGAACAAGAACAAAAGAGTGGAAAGGGGAGGAGTTTTGCAACTGATGGGGAGATAGATACAGGGGATCGACCCCGCTAAAAAGTTTGCGTCCCCTCTGGATATATATTTATTTTTCCTGCTCAAGTCCATATTTATTCCGTTGTTTTTCCTTCTATTTACATTTAGATGTCATTTTCACCGGCTCGCTGATTCAAGTTAAAAAGTTATTTCGAATATATTAAAATTAAGAAAACAATTTATCATTTTCGTAAAGCAGCTTTACAGAGTTTGCCCAAAGAGATCTCTTCCATTTTACAATGGAGAATAAAAATAACATTTTACAATAAATTTAATAAATATTAGTTCTTTATAATAAACTTCCATGTTATTCGCGAGCATAAAGTTTAGCGCCCCAGACGAAATTGAACACGTAAAATGTGTTCGCTCTCGTGTGACATACACTTTTTCTTCCCTTCAATAGTAGTACCTAAACCAAAGTTAATGAATATTTAATTTTAGTGAAATAGGTTGGTATATTTGTCATTGCTTAATCGGGAGTTCGCTGTTATATAATAATCATGTTGGAAATAGCGTAAATTGAATAATAAACTGAAATATTGTATGTGAACATTTCAGCTATGCTAACGGAAATGTCCGAACAAAATCATATATATATATTAACAGTAATTATAATAGTAGAAAAGGATAAAACACTAAGAAAAAGTCACACTTGAGATCGCTATATTTCGGACTCGTGGAGTCATTCTATGGGAAGAAAACAATATTACATATATATACATATATATAAATTATATTGTCTTCTTGCCATTATATATTATATATATTATATAATAATATATATTATTATCTTGTTATTTTATATATATATATATAAAATAACGACGAATCAAAGACTAGTTTAGAAATAGCTGTTTATGTAACAAGTTGCGTAATATATGCATTTCAAGGCTTTAGACAGATGCATCAAAATGATTATTTTAGTAAAGAAAATTAAATTAATTTTCGTTCAGACATCATTTCAAAGCAAAACTGGTTGCTATACAGTTGGTCTGCAATAGAATGCCCCATTGGACGTTATTACTGTTAAACATATTACATCTCCATATTTTCCGTTATCACTTCAATAACTATATTGTAAATCTTTACTATAAACGAAGAGTTTTAAACGCCTATGTTCTGAACATTTTCAGTTCATAAAAGAACAGCAGGTTCTCGTAGAAACGTTACCGTGTAAAAGTAATTTCGATTAAATTAAAATGAAACTCGAAAAGTCACTATGATAATGAGGTTATCTAAAATAGTGTGTTACGCTAAAAGTATGGGGTCGAGATTCCTATGGCATGGATTCGTAAGTAGGACGTCTAGGGTTCGATTCCAGGACCATCTTCCCTGAGTAATTTTGTAATTTTTTACAAGTTTTCTTGTCTTCATAAATGGAAAACGCCGAGAAGGCACTCTAAATATAAACCTAGAACGCTTCCTTTTTAAAATAAATCCTTTCCCAATTTATAATTTCATCTCATGTATCATCAGATGCTGTAGTTGTAAAAATAGATGTTAAAGACTAAGTACAATCTTAGAATTGCAAGTGTTGTATAATATTTTTTGCGATGAAAAATATGAATTACGTTTACTTTTAAAGAGCTTTGCACTTGTTTCATTGTAGGCCAGTATATATGTAAGCAAGAACATATTTCGCCATTAGTTAATGAAACTATTATACTTGAGAGGAGTGTTATTTCATATTTGTATAATTTATTTTAATTAGGCAATGTTATAGTACTGTTATGAAATGTGTTTTCCTAGCAAGCAATTCGTGTGTTGCAAATTCTTCTTTCAGGGCCTTTAACATTAATGGTAAGAAAAAAAAAAAATAAAAAAACTAGGCAGCCCCCCCCCCCCCCGTGGTATAGCAGTAGCATTTGCGACCACTAATCCAGAAGTCTTGGATTCGAGGTCAAGCTGTCAGGTTTTTCGAAGTTTTTCCTTACCCTGAATAGATTAATGCCAGATAACTTGTTATTCCATTCATACTTGCGGATGTACAGCTGTTCTATTCAGTCCATAATCTAGAGAAGTCGCGAAAAGAAAAATGCAGTCAAAGCGACAATAAATAAACTTTTAAAGAAATACTATCAGGTTAGACAATTTATAAGTGTTAAAAAGTGTAATTTAATTTTGCGAGTAGGATATTTGCGAAACTAAACCAGAGAGAATTGAACAAATCAACGAAGAAAATAAAATCAGCTCCTGAAAATGACCGAAAGCTCGAAACCTGCCACGTCTGATCTCTCGTGAAGCAGTGATTAAAATACAACCTCTTTTAAACCGTACATCATGCACAATTAGGCAGATCTTAAAATTTAAATATAAATAAATTAGTAATTATACATTAAATTTATCCAGTTATTCTGAAACGTCCAAAGCTTGGATATTTCTAGAAGAAATATTATCTAAATATTTGGGAAAACGTTTCCAAAATAGCAGCAGTGAATAATTAGTGGTTTTTAAACTATTTTGTTGGCATAATATTACAAATTAAAATCAGTTTTTATTGCCATTACATTTTCTTTATAACTTATATTATATAGCTATTTAAAATTTAGTTTTCTCGCGCTGAAAGACGCTACGTATTGTATGCAGTTAGCATGCGCAATGATAGGGTTAAGTGTTTATTGATTTTCTTCCAATATGACATGGTTCAGCATTGACAACATGCTACTTCTGCAAATAAATATTAGAAATGAGTTACATGTCATGTAATATCACTAATTGCACTAGTTCTGGTTTCGAAACTACTGTGAGGAATGTACTAAAAAGTGTTTTGTATTCAATAAATATTTTAATAATCTTATTAAACCAAAGTTAATAACACTTTGTAGCATTGAAGTTATAAAATACAGTTTCTAGTTTTAGGGTATTGTGTTAAAAGAATTTCAACGTAGCTCAATTTAAGATATCCAACAATAACTGGTGAGAAAATGTGATTTCCAATGCCAGCTCACTTTCCAGTCAAGGTATTAAACTGCTGCACTCGGAGGATGCAGAGGGCATTGGTGTAGTTCACCGCGCACTGGATACCATTATTAAGATGATACCGATGAGGGTGACGATAAAGCAACTGGCAACCAAAGAAAACTGGAATATCAAAGAAAAACTATCCACATGCATGAGCTTCTACTTACGGCCACTGGGATCGAATCAGTATACTCTTGGTTGACGGTTGGGAATCTAACCAGATCGACTTCAGAAATATACACAAACGTAAAAGGTCATCGAGAAGTCGCTCCGCAGCTATTGTGTAATCGAGATTTTACTAGGGAAACGAATTCGGATGGTAGTACTGACCACACGCCGAGTATTTAGTTATTGTGTTTACCTATCTAGCAAGGCCAGCACACACTCAAAGACCAAATTTTAGCAACGGTGGACGGATTACCTGCTGAAAACCGGTTTCGAAGGAAGGAATGTCCGAAATGTAGGAGTACCAACTTCCTCTTGTGCGGTGCACATCGCCCGAATGCGGAGGAATTTGTCGATGACTCGTTATATGCACACTATATAGAGGGAGAGAGAAAAGCATTTTGCTCTTCTTTTAATTTTTCTACTTATAACGTACTATTAGAATATTATTACACAACTCTCTTAATGCTTTTGTTAGAGTAATCATCTAGGCAACTATTGCTTATGTTTTATTAATAATAAAACATAAGCAATAAAACGGCTACAGATTTTTACTTATTACACTTTTGTGCGTTTGCTGTATGCCAGTAACGGTAGCTCCTGTGCTACTATTAGTTTACATTATTTATATTAAACCGGAAAATTCTCAGCTCTTCTCCAACAATTTAGCCTTAAGCAACGAGGAACTGTATTAATATAAAAATAACATCACAGTAATCTGAAGATTATTTTGCCTTTGGCAACCGATGCTTTGCAATACATTTTTGAGCGAAAAATAGATCTGGGCTATTGCATGTTTCCAATAAATGTATAGAGCTATGTACAAACAGGTATGACTTCGTCTCAAATCCCGATAAAATAATACTATTTTATTATATTTTTAATTTTATTTGTTTATTTGACTGTGAGTACACGAGGATTGCAAATTAATAAATGACACATTGAAAATAACATATGTTTACTTATACAGGACTCTCATTTCAAAAATTATTGCCAATCTAAAAAACTAGCTAGTAAAAATAATTTAAGAAACAAAAATACGCTAATTTCAATATTAAGGAGTTTTAAAATTTATTTACATTACATTTTAAGTTTCATCTCCCCACTCTTAGCCACCCTACTTTGAAATTTCAAATGGCAAACTTATTTTATGATACTTGAATTTTAAAATTGATTAAATTTTTTTAAAACATCTTTTATGTTCTAACATTGACAGGTAAACAGGATTGTTATGATTTGAATTTCAACCCCAAAATTTCGGAACTTTGACTGATTCCCTTAAATTCGATTCGGTGGTTCTCCGACTTTGTGATGTTGTTGGTAAAATTAATTAAAATAATTTCACTGAATATTTTGGCAACACAATCGATTTCCTTCAGATAAAACGATAGTTAACTGACTAAGCAACAAACTCAAAACAATGATCAAAGAAATACAAAATGAAACCATAAGCAATTATTTCCAAGTGTAGAATGCAGATAATGTTACTTACCATTCACTCAGGAAACTGTTAAGGGTTTTAATAGGTTAGTAACACAAACACCACCCATTAAAAAGATGATAATGACTGGGGAAAAGGTGATTTTTGCAGTCCATCTTGAGGAAACCTTCAAACCTTTCTCTAGAAAAACAGCTGATGAGCACATTGCAATAAACCACCAGGATGATACCTCAGAAACCAATTAAAATAACATAAATATAAAAAAAAAAAACTCCAGGACATGACTTAATTACAGGACAGGTGCTTAATAAAGCACTGGTGAAACTTCTTTACATCATAAATGCAGTTATCAGACTGATATAGTGAAAAAAGTAGGAATTATCATTTCCCAAAGCCAGGTAACGATCCTGATAATAAAACCATTGGACCTATATCACTATTACCGTAATATCTACCGCCTGTATACCTCAATAGTTAAAACGGGAGTTAAACACAATTAAAAAGTGAATAAAAAAATAAAATAATATCTAAAGTGTTTGAAAGATTGCTTCTCAACCGCAGAAACCAAAATTGAAAGAAAGATACTTAATTCCAAATCATTAATTCGGTTTCAGGAGCAAACATTCAACCATTGAATAATTGAGTAAATGAAGAATCACTAGAAGAAAAGAAAATAGGCTCCAGTATCTTTCTTGATGTTACCCAAGCCTTTGATAAGGTGGGTTAAACTATTAAGTTACATGATTTACCAAAACAACGATGTGAAGTTCTACGATATTTCTCAGAAAGATTATTACGGGTTAAATATGGATGTGAGTATTCAGGATCTAAGGAAATATCTACGAGTCCCACAAGGAAGTGTCCTTTGGCCAATATTGTACTTGCAGTATACTACAAAATCAAGAGACAACAATAGCCACTTTTGCTGACGACACTGTCATTCCTGGCTGTCGGGAAATCTGAAGAAGAAACAACAGATAAGCTTAAAAATGCATTTAATCAAGTTAAATTGCTCGCACCAAAAAGATGGCGTTTCGCAATAAATGATACAAAATTGAACCATATAAAATTTACAAACAGAAAAGTACAAAAGCTACCCGTATTCATTAACAAATAAATAATTCCATGTGCAAATTAGACCAAGTACTTTGGCATCACACCTGGCACTACGCTGAAGTGGAAGGCTCATGTTATGAATAAAAAAGAACTTGCCACTAAATACAGAAAAATGTATTGGTTGTTAGGGAGATGTTCCCAACTGAATATACACAATGAATTGCTATTCTATAAGCAGTCATTAAAACCTGCCTATATGTATGGCCTGAAAATCCGGGGTTAACATGGTACGGCTTAGAACGACAACATCCAGAGAGACTTGAAAATGGATACTGTCAGTGTAGAAATAAGAATCACGACAATGATGCATAAAAATCAAGTTCACAACAATCAAAGCCCAACTGGGTTTAAGCTATTAGGCAACAGTGTCGTATTAAGAAGATTCAAAAGGATAAAACCTGAAGATTTTGTGTTCCCGCGTGAAAAATGAAAATACTTAGCAGAATTATTCACAGCAATAATTTTTCGTATAACGTAATAGTATAAATTAAAACAACTCATTATTTATTTTAAAAAATCAAGAGCTTTCATTCACAGGCGACTTTTGCTTTACGTCTTTCCGTAAAATTTTTGAATTATTGATGAGAAGAACTGTCGCTTCTTACACTGGCATTCAATTTGTGGTAGAGCAGAAGACATAACATATCCATTTTCTGTTCAGTTGCAAGTAGTCCCTCCCTTTTATTGTTTTTGTGTTTGTTAGTACCGAAAAACCCAACACACCAAATAAGTGGTTGAAAATTTTAACAGGAATTAAATTTGTCCACTGCTATTGTTGGATATTATTTCTTCGCTGACATCCGGATAGTTCACCACATTTCTGCTAGTGGCCTTCTTTCTTCAGAGGGATGGACACAGCTTTCATCTTAACAAATCACTTCGACATTTCAAGTCTTTTAACGCCAGGCGATCAAGGACCCCCCCTCTCCCTATTTCTCATATTACAATTTTTTTTCTATTTTTCAAATTTAAGTTGGCATGGCTTCCTGACTATGCCAAACATTTTCACATTTTACGTTGTCTTAAACACTTTTTAAAAATTAATTTTTCTCTTAGTCTTCCAATACTTTTTCTTCTTAGTGTATCTTTTTGAACATATTTTCAGACAAAGCGTCTTAATTTATCTTTGAACTTTCACTTTTCATTTTTTGATTATTTTGCAAAAGGATCGACAAAAATCTTAGTTCGTAGGTAACAACCTCATATACTAAAAACTGTGTGGTACTCAGAAAACGAGCTGCCACCCCAACTACACAACAATGCGAATAAATACTGACATTTTCTGATCTTCCAAGATTCAAACGCTAAGTTTCTAGAATAAGGCGTTTCTTAGTTTATGCGATAAATTGCTTATTTTTTTCGAAGACCATGGTCGTGATCTACACGGCGGGCTCAGGTTCGATTACGTAAGTTTCCTGACAGATTTTTAAAGGGGTTTTCCCTCAGGATTTGGGTCGAATGCTTGGGAAACTTAGGCTACAAAGTCCCCTGAACTCATTCGATCTAATCTATCACCCCCATCCGGCAGCTATCCTTGGGATAACGTAGCCGCGCCTTCGGTGCAGCCAAACTTGAGAAGTCTGCTATACTCTCGCCAGACTCAGGGAGCCCAGGCGTCCGAAAGGATAGTCTTAGCATTAGAAATGAGCATGAGACAATCTTTCAGAATATGAAAAACTTAAGTTTGCGCATTTTATTTAGTCTCTTTGGCGGAATCTAAGTGAAAAACTTTTATTCTGGTTTAAACCGTTACTCTTAGCTATTTCCTCATTATGGATATTTATTTTCTAATATGTTTCTTAGCAAACATACGCAATCCCATTTTTCCTACATGATTTGGCATTTATCCTCAGTCATTCTTATAGCTTTTTTTTTTATTCTAGTAGATTAGCTAAAATACTACAAACACTTTCAGATAAGCAGATTTTCAAAACTGCAAAATACTAATAGGTATATCAAAGATTATGATTAATAAGAATGTAATAGAAGTTAATAACAGACCACGAAAAAAAAAAAACATAAAATAAACGTTGCTGTTTTTCCGAAAAAGTACGAATTTTTTCTATTTATATTTTGCAGCGTATTCTGCTTATAAGCCTACGCTATCTTTGTTCAATAGAACAACAATTTATCCCAGTTTCAAATATGCATAATCTCTTTTGTTTGTTACATGACACTACTATAACCGCTTGCGCTAGAAAACGTATGCTGAACTTAGCCTGTTAAGCTTTAGAATCTTTTTTGGGAAATACAGCCCAATTGTTAGTTAATATTGTATGTGTGAAGGAGTACAAATACAAACATTTTCCAAATGTTCTTATATGACGAAATGTATTAGTGAACTACAGCATATGTTTTTTATGGATAAAATACATATAATTACAAAAAAACTTGGTTATATAACGTATTTAGATTTGGATATATTTCTTATTTAGTACAAAAACTGCTCTTCTATCCTTAGCTAGCAGCAAAATCCAAACTCGATTTCCGATGAAGACTTAGAAAGTTCCTGTTTGTATTAACTGTTCATAATTTACTATACGATAATTAACCTATAAGTGTGATAAACTAGGAACCTCGGCGGAAACGTTGGAACACCTGAGTCGCTTTATACGGCTTCAATCAGTTTGTTTAAGGGGTTTCCGGGAATATTAAGTGTTGGGAATTTCCGGAGAAACATGAACTTAATAGTTGAAGATACACAATGGCCTGACAATTCCTCCATCTTAATTCAAAAGGAAGCATTTTGAAATTTAATTTGCAAAATATTAATATATGGACGTATCTTCTCTTTCTACTTCAAGGTTAGGCTATAAGCCTGTGCCTACTCAAAAAAACTGACAATTCGACAAGCAATAGTTTTGCAATTCAATACCTTGACAAGTTTCTGTTTCATAAAGCATTACAAACTTATTGTCATGACAAAATATCATGAAACTGATAAAAAGTGTCACTTTATTAGAAATATTTTGATATATTTGTTTTATAAAACATAATACTGCCACATACAATAGTGACAAGCTGACACACTTATAAACTTGTCAAACAAACTCGACAGGTGAAAGTTTACCTGTCATTGTGCGGCAGCCACAATTTATTGCGATATACAGACTAAGCGAAAATGAACATATTTACTTTTTTTTCCCCTAAATGCACAAGAAAAAGCAGCGATTATTATGTTTTCTACAACACTCCCATAGCTTATCCGAAATTAATTTTGTAGCTGAGATAGCGCTAACGATCATAGCTAACTTATTGTTTACGTTTGATTGATAAGCTGACATCCATTATTACAGCTAATAAACCGCCACGGGCGGTCGAGGCCGTTAAGGCACAGACTCATGAGCGGGAGATCTGGGGTTCGAATCCCGCCAGGACCGTTCTCTCGTGAGTTTTTTCCAGGTTTTCCTCAATCCTCTTAAATGACAAATTCCGGGAAGGTACCCTAAACTTAGGCCTGGAGCGTTTCCTACCTTAAAAAAAATCTCTTCCAAAATATCATTTTATCTCATGCATCACCAGTGTCCACCGCCTGTGGTGCCTCAGTAGTAAAAATGGGCGTTAAATACTATTAATAATATGTTAATAATAATAATTTCATTCGTTTATACACATTATCAACATTGCATTCGTCAGACTTAATTACATTACCATTAATATAATTATAATTATTAATATAAACGCCCAGAAAGTAAATATTAATACTATATAGTTAGCAACTAATCTTGAAGAATATAGCTTCTATGATCCCAGCAATACAGACATATGCTGATATATTTATAAGTTATATTAAACAAATTTGTCAAATTGTCACAAAATGCATACTTGTTAACTTTTAAGAAACACGGTCATAGAAAGACCAACAGAGCCTTGATCTCTTCATTTCTAGTGCCTGCTTTATTAGACGTTTAGGGTCCTTACGATCTCGATATTGAGACCGTTGTAATATGATGAATGTTGTTCTATTTAACAATGTATACCTTTGTAGTTCTTCTCCAATAAATCGGCCATGTGATGTGGAAATTGTATTAGGAATCGTATTTTTGCTACTTCTATTTTTCTTTTGCCAGATCTATTTAAAGCGCAATTTTCGCTTCCATGTGTTAAGAGTGGGATTATTATCAGTTGTCACATATTTTCTAGTTTTATTTCGTAGTGTCCTTTGGATATATATTTTGAAACTTTAACAGTTTGTCCTTTACTTCTTTTCCTTACTTAAAAAGGACAATAGGCAGTCTAAGTAATTAAAACAACTGACTTGCTTTATTATTTTGTTTATTTACATCGACATATTACGTTTATTAATTGCCATTTTCAGGTACAATCATTATAAAGTAATGCTTATTTACGCATATATGCAGCAAAATAATATTCTGCCATTCTTGTGGAGAATTTGTTCAGGGAGATAAGTTTTCGAAATATCATGTCAACTTGAGGGGGTATTCTTAAAGGCGTGGTGGACATAAATCAGAGACGTGGACGAAAGATTTGAATTTATGAGACGACGGTGAATTTCGCGAATCCCTCCCACTATGATACTTGTCACCGCATTCCATTCCATTTCTCATCTGTAAAGAATGCTAGTGATGGCAACAATATTAATGACTTCTGCAGTCAACGCGTGAACGTCGTGTGTTTTTTCCTTTCCTAGCAATAAGACATGCAAACATATTTACTAAGTTGTGATCCAAGCAGACATTTAATTTTCAACGTAAATGTTCATTTATGTGCCAACGGAGATTGATGAAAAGGATGCTACATTTGAGTATTTAGTCCCAGCGCATAAGAGATAAAAAGAGTAATTTTTAAAATTTAATCTTCACGCTCCATAACTTTTGATGACGATGCAAATATTATTTCAGGGATTCTTGCGATTGTGCAGAAAATTAATTTGAATGAAACTTAGAAAAATAAACGAAGCATTGTATTTCTATATCTTCAGTATTAATTGCTTGTGTATCTATAGTGAAATATTCAACGCTTAATCAGTAAGACAGTTACAAGGGCTGTGAGTACACTGCTATTGGTAGAGAGAAGGCAGACTTAATCAATGCACCCACTGTCGCTATTGCAGAGCTTATGACCGGTGTGTGCAAAGTATGAACAGGCATGGATGAAAAGTATCGCGTGGAAAGAATGCTAAATAATATCATGGGTGTCTACGGGAAGCATGGGGCTATGATCCCTTGCCATTCGAACGGTGGCACATTGGGGATGCTATTTCGGCAAGGATGTGATACTGAGGAGGATGAGCTCTGACTGCAGCACATAATATTGTGTTGATTCAGTCTCTGCAGGAAGTAGATAAGGATAAGGATGGGAGGAGCAGAGAGACTTGATTGAACATACTACATAGAGCTCCTGAGACGTCGATCTCTTCCCCAAACTAAAGGATACAATCAGAGGAAAGATAATAATAATACGCTGGTTCTAGGCTTAACGGTTTCTCAGATACAAATACACTGCCAGTACTATTTTAACAAATCTCGCATAAAAGACAAGGCAGGGGAGGGGAAAGAGCCGGAAACATTGAATGAATGATAGGACATGCTGTTACGGAGAACAATGCAACAGATAGGGATCTTTGAAGAAGAAAATTCAACTTTGTATGAAGTAAACTACTAAAATTGATGATATTGAAATATTAATTAGCTCCAGTCTTAAGTCATAGAATTAATAATAATAATAATAATAATAATAATAATGTATTATGTGGAATTATTATTATTATTATTATTATTATTATTATTATTCTACAGTTGTTCAAACAGTAACAAATAATTTCAATTAAATGAGATTTTTGTAAGAACGCAAGGGCCATATTTTGCAAGCATTTACTACAAGGGAAAAGGCTCAATAATATTTAAATTACACTACCATTTTTCCTTTTCTATTCATTGAAAGAGATAAATGTATGTCCATGCAAAATCTCACTTCTTTAAATAAATTTGGTATTTCTCTGAATATTTGAACTTCTGGGCGTAACGCATTACAATATTCTAGCGCAAATAATATTTTTTAACATTTGATATTTTAAGCTTTATAATAATTATTTTATTAACTTTTACACAAATAAAGAGTATTTCCGGGAATAAATTAAACCCTGAGTTTGAAGGTTAGATATGTCATTATTAATTTTTTAAAATGTTTCTCTGGTAAAGGAAAAGGAGCAACATCCTTTTGTACATGGTGTATGTTTTCTGTCACCATATCCTATAGTGAAAATACAGAAGGTGTCAAAAATGTATACACACTTTCACAGTAGATAATATATATTTAATATATTTCAAAGTTGGACCGAAAAACAACAGTAATGTGTAGTATGGTGTTCTGTAAACATATACGACTCACGTACATAATGATAGCGTTTCTAGGTGACAGGTAAATAAACAATGAACGAATGAAGTCAACAGTATCGTAAATCAAAATGAACAAATAAAGCCAAGATTATTGTTTGAGGTTCTATAAACAGATGTGACTCACATTATGTTATGCTAGCGTTGCTACAATAAAATGCAGCCAAGATCATCGTTTGAACAGCGGAAAGCAATTGTGAAGTGGTATTGGAACACTGAGAATGATACTGAAGTTCAAAGGCAATGGAGACGTGTGTGCAGATCAGAACCGCCATTGGACTTCTACCTATGGGGAACTCTTAAGGATGTTGTATACATAGAAAACCAGCTACACTGGAAGCACGGAAGAAAATGAAACGGCATGTGCTGCAACCGCTGAGGAACTTTCGCATTCGTTGCTCAATCAGTAGTTCAACGTACTCAGAAGTATATCGACGCCAATGGTGGGCATTTTGAACAACTGTTGTAATTGTTGTAACTGTGAATCTTTAAGATGATTAGTGTTCAGTAACTGTAAAAGTCTAAGATGATTAGTGCTCATCATTTTCTGTTTGTGTGAATTCGGTTTTCTTATGTTAACACCGTTTTTTCTTTCTTTGAAGTGTGTACGCATTTTTTGGCACCCTCTGTATAACTTTTCTTAATCACTTTTTAAAAATATTTTACGTTGATTTTAGTCATAAAACAGGTTTCAAAGGAAAACGAGGAATTGAAATGGCTTACAAAATTTTTGGTTGCCAGAGTTGTTTTTGTTGTTCTTGTGATTTGGTTCATTTACGGACGCTCTTTAACATCTCAGGTCATCAGCGTCCCATTCAATTCAGGGCGTAAAATGGCCGATAAATTTTGCTCAGAGGCCTCTTCTTTCAGGCTTTTACGTGCCTTAAATATACGACACGGGATCCATGGCTTTACTTTCCTTCCAAAGGACTTTTACTCCCGAAGAAATCCATCGACCCTGGCCGGGATTGAACCCGCGATCTTGACTTTACGAATTGCCTTAGTAATATAATATTGGCTTCATAACACAGATAAAATGTTGCACAGCGAATCACAAAAATACATTTTCTTTCAGATAATTATGTGTTACTTTTTAAAAATCTTGTATGTAAAAAAGATGTTTGAAATTCTGCTTCGAAAGAGCAGGTAACTCTACTCCGCAAACAAACGCAATGGAAAGCTACTTAATGCAAATTGTTGTCGTTGCAGTACAACGCTGAACTATAGTGTAGCTACAGTGTACGACTTGGACAATTTAGCTTTACCATTAATGTCTCTTTATCAAACATTGTTAAATTATATTTAATAATAAAATAAATAAAACATATAAACCTTTAAACATAATGTTTTATATCGGGTCCTCCAATTATCTGATGACCGACGCAGGGGAAGTGCATCGGCCGACAAGACATCACTCAAGTCCAGCCGGGTCAGAGTCAGAGCTGGCTGGACATATCGAACTGCTACGCTGCCCTTGAGTCTCGCGCCACATAGCAAGTGTTGGTTGAAACAGTGAAAGAATTAACACATGCCTAATCCCAGAGTAAAGTTTGCTTAAATACTAAACGACAAATACTAGATCTAATGCTTAGTTATTTATTCCACAACAAGTGTTTAATTATGATTCGCGTGTCCGTACTGAGTCTTGCTCATGCTGTCAAACGTTAGTCCTAAGTGATCAAGTTCCAAGTTGTAATAAGATTAAAAATTAGTTGATAACTTAATTTCTCAAAGAGAATTAAGAGATTGTTCTAAGCAGATGACAAACTTATGAGTAAAATTAAGGCAGGCTATTCCAGCCCTTCTTGCGTCATATGGGTGAATATATTAAGTGCATTAGAATTAATTAGAGTTTACTCTAGTGTTTCTACCACCAACTCTTGTATTGCTCTTCCGACCGCTTCGACTTTAATGTAGCTCAGTGGCTGCGAACGATGATTTATCAGTCGATGAACTCCCGGCGCCGCTTTGGTCATCAGATAATTCGATAACCCCATATAATAACTTGCCAATATTTAGTTAAATTATTTCTCATAACACATGTTTGAATATTTTCTGTGATTGAATCATTCCGTGCCTTAATGAATGAATAATGCTGTTTCCCTCAATAAAGAGAGGTTTAGAATACAAATTTTAATTTATTATATAATTTATTTACAAGTCATTTGTAACATAAAACGGATGTTCCAGAATACCACAATAAAGCAAAAATACATTAAAATAAAATAAGTATGCAACTGAAAAAATAATGAACATCACAGACAAACTTTCAAAACTGCGCCTACATTTAATATTTTAACGAGAAACAAAAGTTCTACCTTTTCTTTCTGATGCGGTTATTGCACGATTATATCTACTTTAAGCCTCTCTTCAAACAAGTGAGAATATCAGTAGCCGGTGTGTTTCTTTCCCAAACGGTTTGAACTAATGCTTTTGGAAGCGGCGAGCTTTGTTAGAGATTAATAACCGTTGTTACTCTTAACTTATACAGCAGCTGCAGAACTATTTTGAGATAGGAGTCCACTGTGTTTCATTAACAGGAAGTTGCTATCTTTTTTTCCCCCTTTCTTAAGCAACTTCTGAGCTTTAAAGAGAGACGAGAATTAATGCTTATTTTTAGACAAATGTAAGGCGCGAATTTTGCAACAATTAAAGTTCAAAACAACAGCTATATAATTTATGATATATATTTTACTACACCATAATCATTTCTTCATTGTAATCAAACAGCGATCAGTTGTTGCATTTTGTGTATTTACTGGGGCTTCATTCATGACGCCGGTCTAATTTAACTTAGTTTATTAAATCTTTAGGTGTACTTTTGTTTTCTCTATAGCCTCTCCACTAGTAAACCTTGAAGGTCACCTTGCCATTATGCATGTTAATTTAATTGTGTTGGTACCTTTGCAGTAATTACATTTTTGATTTCTGGAACCTATTTAGGATACGGAGCATTCTAAGTTCTACGTGCTGCGAGACTATTTCAAAAGCACTTCTCAGATTCAGTTCGTTTGCTTGGAAGTCGCTGCAGCTAAATTTACACTCGATGTAGTCAAGTTCTACCGTACGCAGAACACCAGAGGACGCGAAACATTTTGGGAATAATAAATTACTATGTATATTATCTCGCATTGCGCGATTATTAACACAGTTGATAGCCTCTCCCAGTGCTATTGATTACGATTCAACAAAATAGGGGAATATTACCCCGAAATATTGCTGTCATGAGGCATGAACAACAACACCAAAGCGAGCATTAGTCAATTGGCGATGCGCCGCTACAAAATATGGTGAACATAGACAAAATAGCTTCAACATATGTACACTTTACGTCCACATTACATTTGTACACATTTTTAACTGAAAATTCCTGCTTTCATCTTTAAGAAAACACGTGAGAACATTCTTTTCATTAAAACTAACGTCATTTAATTAGACTGCTACCTGATTAAAATTGGTAAACAATGAACATACTTTAAAATAGGTGAATAAAAACAGACTATTCATATTTAGCACAACTCTCCTTTGAGTTATGCACTTAATAGCGTATTCATATCCCATACAACACTTCTCATACAAGCCTAGAGGCCAATTCAATTGGAATGGGACACCATAAAACGTTACACTTAGTATTAACTTGAAAAAAGTATACATAAAGAGGTTAAAATGTGTGTGTGTGTGTGTGTGTGTGTGTGTGTGTGTGTGTGTGTGTGTGTGTGTGTGTGTGTGAAGATCGTATTTCTTTAAGTCCATTAGTTTTCTTGTTTTAGTATGATCATTTATCGTACATTTATGAAAATCAACTACTTTGAAGAACGTAAGCCCCAAAAAGACTAAAGTTAGACATTTAAAAATAGCTGTTATTGCAGCTGATAGCTAATATTCTATAAATATGTATGTGATATTTAATATAAATTTAAATAAGGACGTAAATAAATTAATTGTGTTCGACTAACTTCTGCCAAGGAAAATAGTAACAATAAAATACCTGCTGATTGCATGCTCTCCTTTCTCTCTGACAAAACATGTTTCACTATTATTTTCATGTTACATCAAAAAGCAGTCTATATAAATAACTTCGTTAAATTATATTTTAAACACATGGGACTTACATGTTCGTGTGGGGTCAAGCGAGAAGCCACTGGTACTGCTATAGATACTCTTTTGAGTTGACAATGCTGGGTGTATAACAACAGACTTCGGGCAGTTAGGAAAATGCTTATTTTATTTGAATGCACATATTTGAAATATTTTCATATATGGGCACGAATCATGACAAATGAAGCAGTCTGAGGAACTATTCTTTTTTTTACGCAAACACCTTTTTAGTTGAATGGATATTTCAATGGCCTTTTCTTGTAATTTACCCTTTTAAGAATTTTTATGCAACTTTCACATTTTTAAATAACACTGTTTGGCAATTAGAAATCAGGAGTTTGTCCTAACGTGAAACGCTGCCATTGGATTTGATTACAAAAATAAATCAAGAAAAGCTTCTGGTATGTAGTTAAAAAAAAAAAAATATGAAAAAAAGTTTGTTTTCTTTCACGAAACCCTAGCTATGAAAATATCTGTTCAATCTATAACTTAGTAAATGATAATAGTGGCGAGCTTACAAGGGATTTCCAATAATACCAACCAAGTAGTTTATTGACGTTTTACATATAAAAATGTAATATTTATTTTTATTTTATGGTGTTAAATATATGCTTCAATCGTTATTAACTCGATACAGCAACATTTTAATTTATTTCGCTTAACTATAGATGTTTTACGTTTCATATGTGTTTACAAAACTTTGATGCAAATACAATTAAGTATATTAGTGTCTTTTTCATGTTACTTTAGACATTTAAGTGCATTTTTAGTTTCCCAATAAATAAGATTTTGGAACCTTATGTCTCTATTGGGGTGCAAAACAAAACGAGGTGTCATTAAGAGACTCTGTTCCTGGAAACTTTATAACAAGTTGGCGAAAAGTTTCTCCAAGAATACATTGTTACATATATATCGTACATAACAACCGTACTTCAAGACTATATTTATGTAGTGGCGTAACTAACAAAGAGTAAGTACACAATTAGCACACAATGAGTGCTAGCATGTCTCAAATAAACAAGTTATTACCTGCACGTGTTTAAATTACCTTGACTATTGGCTTGTGTCGGCTGTGTCTGTTGGCTTGCAACTCAAATAGTTTCACTGTATCAGTACTTCTAGATATGAACATATACTTTTTTCTATACTTGTTTACCTTGGATGGTATTGTTCAGATTTCTTTCTTCAGAGGTTCGAGAGATACGTTCATACATAATGACAATTATTATAAAATATACTTACAGCGAACTTTTGCATGAACATTATTAGACCTAGTGCTATCACATTTCATACAAAAATCGTCTTTATATGTTGTAGTAGTATGAAAACATATTACCATTTAAAAAATGTGTGGTCAATTGTTCTGTGCACCCACCCTCCCCTAATTTAACATGACATAGTCCATATGGAATGTTGTCATTCGCTACTTTTTGTCATGGTTCCATAAGCCAAAAATTTTCCCCATAATCCCAGAAGTTTCCTGTGGTTGGTGTACTAAAATAAATCATGTGATCCATGCTTTCAGTTTGTGAATGAATAAATGAGAGTGTATTTATTGAAATTAACATACATGATATAAACTTTGTAACCCCTTGTACGTGCCTTTCATAATAGACAAAAAGGTACATTACATTAATAATAATAATAATAATAATAATAATAACAACAACAAGAATAATAAATTATTATTGCCTTCATTTTGTATCGAATTGCCCCCCCCTCCCAAAAATACGGAAAGGATAAACATAGAAGAAGGAATTAAGTTCCATTTTCTAGTGTATGTAAAACAAGAAGTGTAGGTTTATTTATTTAAGGACGCTCTTTAACATTTTGGTCATTAGCGTCCCATTCATTTCAGGGCGTGAAACGGCCGAAAAAGTTTCCTCAGAGGCCTCTTTTAGGTTTCAGCTTCTTTTACAAGCCGTAAATCATCACGTAATAATGCATACTTAGAATTTTTACGTTCTACAATAAAAAAAAATCGTCTACTCTAGCCCGGTTGGAACCCACGACCTTGGGTCTATGAGGCATGTTATTGTTACCGTAAAGTGAGAGTTACTACAATATTAACCTCTCTTGAACTATCTCCTTTCTATGTATGCATTTTTTTAAGCTTCGGCAACCTTGCTTCATAATAATATAAATGAATAAACTGCTGTTCAGTGTCATGCAGAAAAATAAAACGCGAACAGAATGTTCAGTTGCTATGTGAATGCAACCTCTAACAATATGAATCGTAATGAGGCAACGTTGTTGTAACTTAGAACAGATTTTAGTGTGCATGGAGAAAAATGTATAACGTCTATGTTATCTAATCCCAGATATTCCTATTCCCCACACAATACCTTTTAATTAATAAACATTAAATGTTAAGAGTGTAAATCAGTCATCCAATGAATGAATATGAACAAGAGGACAAAAGTATAGTATTAAAAACTGTTATTTAACGTCTTTATGTATTTCTTAAGCTTTGGAGACGACAACGCTGTTTACCACGAAACATCTGACTTAATTGCAGCTGCTATACCTGTTACGTAACAACAGCTGATTCTCAGCCTCCTTGGCTTTGTGCTCATGTAAACAGTACTCTGTATATACCCCAGTTATGTTTGTTTACATTTTTGTCGTTATAACGAATCCAATCGTTTCGTTAACTTAGTGATGACAAGGCAAACCTAAGAACACAAACAGATTCATATAATTGCTGGGTTGAATTAACGTCAAAACGTTTGTATTTATGAATTGATGACATGGGGACATTATTTCGATCACTTTTTGTCTCTCTGTTACATACTACAATCAGGGCGCATGAACTCCTACTTAATAATTCAAAGGTATTTAAAGTAGAGTGGTATTATTATTTTTAAATTTATGTTACGGATTAAAGGTCAGCCGAAACATAAGATGTGACATAAACTGCAGTGGGAAGTAGCCAAGTGAGCCAGCCAAAATTTAGGCATAATTAAATATTATGTGACCAATCGTTTTACATTTATGGTTTGTCTTACTTATCCAAACAGTATGAACTAAATAGAATACTCATTGAATTGGATTTTCGGGTACCTCAGCCACATCAGGGGTTTGTGCCTACGTTTCCCAAAAGAGCATCTCCGAGAGAATTGGAAAGTTGATCACATTCCTAATAATGTTTCAGCTTGAGCATGCCAACTCAGGCGGTGTCCCCCTACCCGTCCAAAGAACCCCAGCACTCAGAAGGACTGTTGTCAATCGAAAATTTTCCAAAGCGCAAAAACAACTGCCTTCCGCACACAGCACCAACCCGCCTCGCCTGACACTTTTAGTACACTATCAGAACCGACGGGAGTATGGAAAATTCGTGGAAAGCAACATTTTGATTGAAAATCATTAAGTTTATTTTATAATAAATATCTTAAGAAATGACAAGAATTTCTACATTAGTAAATGGGCGTATATAATTAAATTACAATCAAAGCTGCAAATAATAATGTCTTTAATTGATAAAATTGCAGACGACAGATAATACTGGAAAAATTCTTTTCTAAACCGTAGGGTTAGGTTTCGAGTCCCACCTTGATGTCCTTGTGTTATGTTTTCCTGTCTCTTCTGAATAAGGTGTGGTTACTGCGATGAAGTCCCGCTCTTGCATCAGAATCTAGTAGGGTTCAGTTAGTCCAATTAGAAGCAGTAGCTGGCCTTAGGCAAGGCGATAGATAATGACAACTATAGCCATTAGATGATCAAGTTTAATTAATAAGCAAACAGGTTACCTGAGTGGTTCCTCTTAACGGCTCATCGACATTGATATTGCCCCTAGCACAGGCCACAAAATCGGTCAGTTTGGTAACTTGGACTAATTCAATAGCACACCAATATTTCGTTTACTTTAAACTTTGTCTTAATTCTTTGATTTTATAAATTTATTACTTTCGATGTAAAAATTGCATATTTAATCAAACCCGCCATAATGTGATATTAGCCATTATGTAAGAACAATTCTTTGTCTCTACCAGTTAACAAGAGAACACTAATAAAACGTATATTTTCTTTTAAAGGGGCAATATGTGATATTTCTATTTTCTGCCATTCTTTTTCAGAACTTCATTTTTCACGCACATATACTTTATAACATGCACAGCAGTATTCAAAAGTGCTATCATAGCATAAACGAGACTTTTTTAAGTTAAATTTAAAAATATGTTTGTTCAATCTATCTCTGTCTACACAAAGAAGAAAAATGTTTAAATGTTTTGGAGCACCATTGACAATACATATAAAACGGTCTATAAGTTAGATTTTAACTCTTTTTTTCTCTGAAGATAAAAAAAGTATTTAAGTTGTAAGAGGGAAATCTTCAAAAATATAGCGCCCAAGGCTTTGCCAAGACATAGAACATTTTTTTCCATAACCGTTGTTTAAAAACTATTTAATGAAATGTGTACATTAATAAATATTTACACGAGAGTCCAATATTATCGATGTCAATAATGTTGGTTACTATAGAGATAGAACTGAAACATTTCGATTTGTTTATGGACATGAAAGTCTGTGAAGAAAATTCACATTTATTCCTGAAGAGGTTTTATTTGATGCAATAGATGTTATGTAATATCAGCTCTTCATAAATACACATTACCCTAAAAGTACACTTCTTCCCTTTAATTCTCATTCATTTAACTATACAATTACAAATGAATAAAACATTTTTAACTCACTGCTATATATATATATATATATATATATATATATATATCTGACTAGTGAGTTTAATTAATCATAAACCATTCTGAAACGGATCTGTTCATAAATAAATAAAATGAAATGGATTTAAAATCTTTTTGCGGAAAATTAAGCTTTAAAGAGTTTGCACGCTGATTAAATATAATTATTTTAGCACAGATATTTGAAGAGATCAGCGATTTAAATATGACGTCATTAAATATAGTAGGGCCTTGAAACTTAGGTAACATATAAAGCAAGGTAAATCTTTTTTTTTATATAAAATTTAAAAAGCTATTTTTGGACGAAAATTGGTTTAAAAATGTGAAAATCTGTACATACACGGCGATAAAATGTGTGCTGAAATTCTGTGTTGAAAACTTAAAATCATGTTTATAATTGTTGTTAATACGTAATTATTTATGCTTACTTATCTTCTTTAAAGTATATTTCATTGGTTTATTGCTAAAAAAATTACATTTTCAGCCGGATATATCATACAATTATTCAGTTAATTGAATACATGAAATTCGAGTATTTCTTTTTAAAATGTCCACTTTTACCTTTTTATTAAAATTTGCAGAATATAAATAAAACTTTGGCAACTGCAAATGGTCAAGACATTAACAAATGTATCAACTGTTAACTGCAATACGGTAACAGTTTAACTTACCGTTTAGAACTTCAAATGAATAAAATTTCTGCATGAAGATCTAAATTTCCGCTCTTATACGTTAGTTAATAATAGAGAAATCTTAACTTGCATATTAAATATAGGTAGATTCTTTAGTTTTTTGATAGTAAATTCAGCCATTCTTAAGAAACCGTAATACAAGTTTAAAAGTTTAATGAAAACAGTTCTAAAGATAGAACATTTTATTTTTATTTACTTTTAAATAAAATCGCAATTGTCTTGTTCGGCAGATAGCGAACATTACGAATACCTAAAACTGAAAAGAAGTAGAGGTAAATCCAGCTAATTAATTTTGTTTTGACAATACATTTATAAAAAGAAAACTGTGGCTCAATATTTTAATTTTTTAACTTATGGAAATCGTACTTATACACTACTTACATGTAATGTTTTATTTACCAAATAAGTCATAGAAAATAACATAAAAAATAATTAGTAGAAAAAACCTAAAGTAACGTTACTTCTTAGCTAAAATGTTTAACGAATATACTCGCTGTGGCGTGGTTCGGCATTTACTTCCTTTAGTGTCATTAAATCTCCTCTTTACAGCCATTTTGTTTACTAGACATATAAAACAAATTGGAAGGAATTTTAAGGAGTTGCTGGAGTGATATATTGTGTAGAAATAAAATCAACAACAATTCCAATTCAGCGAATTTCACAATCGAAACATGCCTTCGTATAGTTAACTTTAAAAATGGATGTTGCAACGGTTTGAACGCTCTGTCGCAATCCCAGCCAAAAGGAGGCCACTTAAAGGAACCCTCTTCTGAACTTGGCACATATGTTGGCTCATGTAATACTTTGATGGTTTAGCTTTTGCAAAATGTATCTACAATAAATGCGTTTTCAATACACAGAGTTCATTTGCTAATGAAACTCCCAACTTAACCATGTACTGGTACAGTAAATGGAATTTACGTCTTAAATTGTAGAGATATTTTCAGAATTTTAAAAACAATAATAACAAATCTGAAAGCTTAAATCCAGAAAACACAACCATGAAAATGTTACCTCTTAAATGTAATACATAGTTATTAGGATATTAAAGTGGAAACTGTTTCTAATGGAATAACGCAGAAGAAGCGGTACAGACAGCACGGAATATATTAATTATTCAAATATATCCACAACGAAATTATGCACCTGGAGAGAGAAAAAGAGAACAGATTAGCAGAGCATTAGAAGTATGCAAATAAGCAGCAGATCTTGAAAGGATATCATGCTTGAGGAATAACAAACATAACATAACATACTTAGATGTTAGACTGACTTCTGAAAAATTAAGCTTGTACTAAAGAAACCGAGGGTGCACATGGGAACAACAAAATTTTCTACCACTTTTTTCTTCTAAGGACTCATCAATAAACTGCAGCTCTGAACGTGAAGCGGATGAAGGACTCGGAGGGGTGGAGTGAGATGATGGTTTTTGTGCGAGATGCGCTGCAGCAGGCCACGCCCGGTTGCGCAGTCGCGGAAGCGGAAATACATGCATCTGTCATCAGCTAAAAAGACATGCACAAACGTCTGTCGATCCGCAAGTCCTGGAGGTTATGGAGCGAAGTTCAGGAGGGCAGGAGCGAGCTGCATGTTTTGTTTTAATTGTTAGCATTGGGAAGGGGGAAGGAAAACAAACTACTGCGCTGCTGCTACTCCACCTCTGTTTTCTATTAGCGTCTGGAGACGTTTCGCTCGCAGGCAATTGCGCGACAGGCCGCAGACGGTTCGTTAGATATTCATTTTCCTAGGAAAATAATCTCAAACTTTAAGCGCCATCAGCAATGTTTTTGTGCACTGTCTGATTTTCCTACGTGGTATAGCGCCACAAAATAAATAAAAAGAGCTTGTATAATGTCTGGGATCAGACTCTCGTCGTGTTTTTCCTTTTACAGAGAATGCAGCAGGAGCAGCCGCCGCCGGTGTCGGTGGCTCGGCTAGCTATACAGTTCGAATCAAACTACCAATGCAGACAATGCGATTACATCACGCCTTAATAATTTCCTTTTTATTTTGTCTACCAGCAAACCCTTCTTATTTTATTGTAACCTTGTTTCGTTCAATTTTTGCACACAATGTTTCTTTCATGAAACAAAATTATAACGTAAACTTAGTTAAATAATGACCCCGTTTTCTTTTTTAGGTAATACCTCGAGTCTTTCATTAGCCCTTTTGCACCAAAAGAAAATAAAACACAAGTTAGCGAGTCATCTTCCAAGCAGCTCAGACGTAAAGATGTAAAAGCAACAAATGCGAACTTTGGATAAACTGAAAGCACACAGCATAAATTTGGTTCGCTAATGTAGTGCCCGCCGGCCTAGATGGCGCAGCAGTTGTAGTAAAGCAAATGTTTTAACTCCTTGCCGACTGCAAGGTCTTACTAGTACAGTAATCATGTAAACTAAAGTGTAAACGCAACAACAGTACAAGAGAAAATCAAAATGAAAATCTAACTACTGCTATATGAGCTTTACGTAGGAGCAGTCCGCTATTGACATGGCCAAATATTGTCAAGGTCAACCTGTGACTGCTTTCGAATGAGCTTTGAAATATTCTTCAGACACTAGCTATACAGTCTAATTCCAATGCTTTACATCTTTGGTTTCAACACCATGTTACAAATGCTGCAACCTATGTACTTACAAGTCTACAACGACTGAATATAGTTCAAGTAATCAATCTTGACTGAATAGAACAAGTCATGATGAGAGGCTTTCAATGTGAAAAAGATTATCACTCATTAAGAATATGTTAAATGCGGCGAGTTTAAGGCGACTGAACCGCACTACTACTCCATAAAAATACTCCTACGCCTAAAGAAAGTAGTACTATCTTTAAAAGATGCGCACTGTCATAAGCTTTCTTTGAGCGAGGGAAAATATTTATATTGAGTATATATATATATATATATATATATATATATATATATATATACTCAATTGTGAGCGCATAAAATAACAAATGCCTATAATTTATTTCCGTTAACCTAAATATACGAATGAGAAGTAGTATATATTACTTTGTTAGTTTGGTTCATTTACGGACGCTCTTTAACATCTCAGGTCATTACCGTCCCATTCAATCCAGGGCGTGAAACGGCCGATAAATTTTGTTCAGAAGCCTCTTCTTTCAGGCTTGAGGTTCTTTACGTGCCGTAAGTCTACAATGCGGGACCCGCTTTACTCCTCTTTCAAAGGAAGCCATATTTAGACTTTTTACACCCAAAAATCTATTGATTCTGGCCGGGATTGAATACGCGGTCTTGAGTCTACGAGGCAAATATGGTTACTATTACCAGGGTGAATTGAATTTATTGATAACTACATTACTTCAAGTAGTGCATCAATTTTACAACTTTAAAAAAATAATTTCGAATGGAGACTTAAACACTAACAACACTGAGATGGGGCCAGGGTCTTTGGCTAAATCTTGAAAATCCCTTATAAATTAGTCTAAACTATCTACCATATTTAACACTATTTAAAAAAAAAAAAACATAATTTTCGCGTACTTCACTTTCAAATCTCTATTAGTTTTAAAATATATAATATTTATATCCTTATACAGAGTCAGAAGCATTTCTTCTCGTGTACTTCAACATGTCATGACTCCCTGATCTCGACATTGTTAACAGCTCATTCAATGCACGAATAACGTTAACTTCTAATCTGTTTTCGTGGTTCTTTTCGTTCTCTTTCTCTCTTCAATTTTCTTATCCATTTCTCCTTAAATCTTCTTAAAATTCACCCACATTTTGCTTCTCTTAAACTCTTTAACTATCGCTGCATATCGCCTTTCATTACTTACAGTTTAGTTCCCAATAACTTCTCTGCAGTTATTTTATATCTTTGCACTGCATCAAAGAGTGAATCTCCCCTCTCTTTCCCCACCCGTAACACATACTTCCAGATTGCTATTCCTAATTCTTTTTAGAAACAACACAATGTGTACATCCATGTATATCATTCTCTTCCTTGCTTATATTCCTCTCTACCCCATTTTTATTATTATTATTCTATACAATCTTATGGAATTCTTAATATCAAAACTTGCCCATATTTCTCGCCTGCCTGTATCTTCTATTCTCCCTCTAATTTTCTTCCAAAACCCTATAACACTATTTTCTCCCATCTGCCAAACATCTCCCTCCTAGTTTCTAATTCTTTCAACCAACTATCAGTTTACAGCCCCCTTCTTTGAAAATTCATACACTTTAATACTATCATCTTCCAATTCTATGCACTAATATTTCATAATTCTTTCGACCACTATTCATTTTCTTCCCATTCTATCAGTTCAGCCAATGCAACTCATGGTGATGCTTTGGGTAACCCTAAAAACTCTAAAAACCATTCTTTGTATTATATGTCAAATTTTTCAAAAAGCTCAAATATGGATGCAGTATCCAGACTTCCCCCCCCCCGCATCAAATGCATTAGGCTCGGTGCAGATTGGTGTGATCTTTATCGCAGTATTCCCCGTTGAGTTGAATGAGTTTGCCCAATGCGTCTCCAGTTCTGCAACACGTGATGGAAGTCATTTTTTGACATCTTCTTCAAAACTGCCTCAAACTTTTTTGAGACGGCCTGAGAAGTATCAAAACGCTCTCCCTTAACTCCTTTTTCAGACAGGGAAACAGATACAAGACACAGGGGGCTAAGTCTGGGGAGTATGGAGGATGGAGGACATATTCGAAGTTCCCTATACACTTTCATTCGCATATCTTCTATTCAGGAGTCGGTAATTTTGGGACCTACCTCGTCCAAACTCGTGTTCAAGTGATCATGCACAGTACATTCTCGAAAATGTACTACCATTGAAATGTGTAACATGTCTGCAAGTCTGTCAATTGTTATTTGTTGGTCTTTACGACATGCCAGCTATGTTAATCACGGTTTCGTTTACTGCTGTTGCTGGAGCACCTGGACCGCCTTGCTTTGTTGTTGAAACACGACCCTCCTTAAATTCTTTTAACCACTGAAGTGCTGTGGATTGTAGCAAAACATCATCAATCTGTAAGCTTCCATGCCGGATTTCTGCATCTTCTCCATTTTGTATGTAGGCGACTGGCGAACTGACGTAGTTTCCTCTTACCCTGTCTATATACGCATGCGCGAGCGAACTTCTGTTTTTGTCCATCAGTCAGGGCTGATCCTTTTCATCATGCAATATTGTTTCATCAATGTCTCTTTGGTGTGCGCGATTAAAAAAAAAATGACTAGCCCTCGTGGAAGCGCAATGGCTCCAAATAACTTGACGTAAGAAAGGAGTTGCCAGAACGTGAAGTATATAGCTCATTTACACTGTTTCCGAGGAGGTTACAGAAAGTCTCCAATCCTCATCTAAACGACTAGACAGAAAAAGATTTTGTTTTCCAACCTAAAGACTTTTTGAGGAGAGACACTCTGAGAAGCCTCACTTCCCTCCAAACACTAAAGATTCTTTTGTATAACCGAAAAATATGATTTGAAAGACATTGTTTTTAAGTTTTTGTTTCAATTTTTCCAGCAGTTATCATAACTCTTCTCGAGTGTTCAATGTTATGTTTACTATTTGTTATGTTTTATATATGCAGTGGCAAATCGTGAGAATATGCAATTGAAAAAACTTTGTAGTGGTTTAAGCCACTATGAGGGGGGGGGGGGCTTGATTCTAAAGTGGTCCAACTCTTCTTCCTCCTATTGCATTAGCCAAAAGTGGGAAATAAAATTGTGAGACTGCATTCATCTGTACATTAACACAGTGAAGCTCCAAGAATTTGTGGCTGTTCGCGGTTAAATAAATTAACTGATTGCCGTGTTTGCTGTTCTGTGCCATTAAAACCGGCGGGAATTCTAGAGGCGACACCGAGCTAAATAATTATTTTATTTATTTATTTATTTTTTTAATGAAACCATACAGTAAAATAAGATTTTATTCACGATTGAGAAGTGAACGTCTAGAGATGTTTCCACGAGTGAATAAAATCTGTTCGATCTGCTGCATGTAAGTGTTATTTTCCTTCTTTTCTCTTCCCCACTGCTAACACTAAAATAATATTTACGCCTCCGAGATCCAGCGGTAGCGTTTGCGACTACTGATCCGGAGATCCCGTGTTCGAATCCAGGTCAAGTTGTCTGAGATGGTGAATGCCAGATATCTTTAAGGCGCCTAGGACTCCGGACTCATTTGCGCCATCGATAATTCATTTAATTTTCAATCCTCCTTACAAACTTACACCTACAGTATTCAGTCCACAACCTACAGACGTCGCGAGAACAATGCAGTTAAAGCGACAACAAACAAAATACATACAATGAAGGTAATATTTAATTTAAATTTCAATTAAATATTATATTACATTTACTAACCAGAGCCTACTATTAACAATAATGTTTCTTGTCATTAATGTAGGGAATAAATAAGTTGAAATATTCTGGAAATCTTTGTGAATGCCCAAGGAAAATGATATACCAGAAGACGTTTTAAGTATTGCTAAAGTTGCTACATCTTATCAAGTTTGGAAAAAAGTATTTTTTCATTACAAGAAATAGGATATAATTTGTTCTGTGAACGGAGAAAAAAAAAAAAAAAAAAAAAAATAGGCGTGGAAAAGGAGTGTTAATTTAAATTTCGTGTTGGCTGATTATTCTTTATTTAATTTCGTTTTAGTTCTCAATAATTCTTCATGCTACCCCAAAACAGTACTTATTTTTCACAAATCTCTTGAACTAAAATGTATTTCAAGGAATTAATTAAAATATTAGCAGTAAATTAATTTATTTTTAAATTCCCTCCTGTTAATAAAATAATTATTTAGGTTGTCAGTTGAAATAAAGATAAAGATAAGTTTATATACTAGTAGCGGAAAAAATTACAAATAAATTCAGTATGGTAAATAAGTCACTTCTTTTGTAATTATTATTTATTGTAATATTGTTATTCTATTTTATTAATTTTTTTGTTCGTAATGTATTTAGGAACAGTTATTACGAACAAAAAATTAACAAAAATACAATAACAATAGGGTGAACCTCAATTTTTACTTTCACTGCTTTATATTGTTGCAGTTTAAAAAAAATGATCTATGCAAGTTTCCACCTCAACCGGACAACTGTTTGATGACCCTCAAACGCTATGAAGTTGAAACATAGTATATGCAACGATCAATTCCTAATAAAAGCGCTATACTCTTCCCTATCTCCACCATTTTCTTTTATCTTCATAGATTAATTCATATGGACATTCAGACACCCCAACCACTGTTTTAAAACATTCTGAATAAAATTTCCGAAAACTTAATTCGAAATAGCCACAAGAAATTTAAGAAGTAATAGGTTGTTATTAGTAACAACTTCTGTAAGAGAAACACATTTTTATTTACAACAATAATTTCTATAGAATCAAAACATTATTTTTTCCTAAGGGAGGATTTAGTGGCAGTTGGGTATTTTTATAGTCTCTGGCAAAGATCTGTAAAATAGATTGTTTTTCAGTTTCATCTTTTGTGAGAATATTATTGTAATCCTGAATGAGTTTTACTCCTCTTTCTGCAACGTCATTCACAACTACCTTATCAAGTTCTCAATTCCACTTTTGTAATCAAGATCATCCTGCCAAGTTGAAGGGTTTTTGTTGAGGAAATCGGTGCTGATAGACAATCTTGTGAGGAAAAAATTTACACCAGGAATAAACTCGATGTTTGTAAAGAAAGAAAAAATATTTCGGTGAAAAATGTACCTCTTTAGCTGACTTTCCCCCCTCTTTTCACCCAGTATAACTTGAGCCACATTTGCCTTATCCACTGTTGAAACATTGTTATCGAGCAAGGATAGAGTCACAGTTTTGGAAATTAAATATCAGACATGTTGGAAAAAATATTTCTGAATCTGTATCCTGATAATTTATGACTAGAAATGCAAGCAAGGAAAAAGAAAAAAATATATATTATTGTGGAAATAATGGACAATCTTATTCAGATGCTTTCGGACAGATGACAGGAATTTTCACTATCGTCACCACCATCAATGCTTTGGCTACTTGATGTTGAATAATCAGTTTTTGATGATGAGCAGCAAAATGGCCCAATTCTTCATAACCCCTTTATTTCCCTATAGTTTCCATTGCTTAAATGATCTTATTTCCATGTATTTTACTTTTTAATCTACACCATCGATGCACCCTGGTCATTCTTTTTGGAGTTGAAGCGTTAATCCATTCTAATCCTCTTTATTTTTCATCTGTCCGAAAGTATTTGAACGAGAAACGTCAAAGAGATTGTCCCTACTTTCCACAGAAAGTTATCGTTTAACTTTTTCCTTGCCTGCAGTTCTAGCCAATTTTTTTCTGTAAACCTTTCAATTTATCATACAGTTTGAATAGCTTATCAACTCAGTGGCCAGTTCTTTGAGTGATTTTTCCTAAATAATGGAAACTTTTATACCAATGTTACATTTTTTCTTTGTTGTAAGATTTACAAATGCTACATTGTAGGGGAAAAAAAAAAAACGCCGGTTGGATCCGGCAATTTGATTGGAGACGTAGCCAACAAGAGAGACATAAAAATTTTTTGCAACTTGTGTGACAAACTATTTGAAGAAGTTGATGCCATTTTACACGTCTAGGAAAAACCACGTCATGAAAGTCACTTTACAACAGCTCAAACAGTAGTTCAGAAACAATAACTGAATAATCATTCATTAAAGATATCATCATCTTTAGTTACAAAATAAGACAATAAAAGTTCAAATCTTAATGGTCGATGAGAGTCACCTCGCAGTTGTCGGATTGCGCTGAAAACTTGCACAGGTTATTTATTTTTGTTAATTTGAACAAGATAAGGGAGTAGGAGTAGCATAATTTTAACTTTTAGAAAATTACCTATGCGACCCTATATATATATATATATATATATATATATATATATATATATGAAATAACACAATGAACAATGTAACTAAACACTAAATCTGTGACTTTCTAAGCGTTTTATATTTTTTCTGCTTATAGCATTCGCACTTAACCTGTCATACTCTAATGTGCACAGAAAAACTGACTGAAAAAAATTAAGTATGGGGTATGCTGAATGACAGAAAAGCAAAAGAACAAAATTCAAATATGCCAAAGAAAAACGCAAAACAAGATCCTGGGCATAAGTTTGAAGGACAAAATACTATTGATATTGATAAATCAAGTCATCTCAGACAACAGACATTGCACAAATAGCTACCAGAAGCGATAATGACAATGGGGGGGGGGGTCACGTCGCAAGAATGCAGGACAATAGGTGAGTCTACAAGATCTCCATGTGGATAGAAAAAGGGACACAAGGCAGACCCAGAAGAAGATGAACAGACCTCTTCAAAGAACATGCAGGTCCAGATTGGTCAAGAGTAGCAAGAGGAAGAGAAAAATGGAAATCTCTCGAGAAGCAACTAGTGCAGTGAGAAAAGGAGTAACCAAAGAACAAATCAGTCAGAGTGTCTTAAACAGCATACGAACAACTAGCGTGGAACAGCTCACCATGTTAGGAAAAAGCGAACTTTCTCTATTTGTTAGGAGGCCTTTGCCCTTAAGGGGCATAATGGGCTATTTTTATCTAAGGCTAGTAAAGCTGTTTAACTAAAGAGAACAAAATGATAAATTTATAGCTCATATTTCGTTTTGTGTATTTGCTTCAAGGTTTTACTTGAATAAATAAACGCATACTAAGAGGAACTGCATTGCGCTGAATGTATTATGAAACATTTTTCAATAATTATGAACTATATTGGAAAAACAGACACTTCCGCAGGCATATGCATGCTCTGATCATTGCTGGTATGTACGGGTCAGCGCATAACAAGTAGGGAAAGAAGCAAATAAAGAAACTTCAAAAAAATTATACATGTGAAATCCAAGCTAGACAATTATTTATGTCATTAATACACTTTCTGGATTATCCGATTTTCGGTCATTGGGATCCACTATGAGTGGAATAAATGGGCTCACACAATGGGCATTATTGAAATTGTTAATTTTCCCATAGCAAGTATACATTTTTCCATAAAAGACAGAGCATCTGTATGCAAACGGAATGAAAAAAAAAACATTTTAAGCATAAATTTAATTTAATTTAAATGAAATTTCCATAGATATCTCCGTTTCGCAACTGAAATGCCAAGAATAGATGAATAAATAAATATGTCTTGCAAGAGAGACCAAGAGATCTAGACATTCTGAAACCAACTGTTATCATCCCCTCAGAGATAGCATATTTCATGGTACCAAACAAGTGGATCTGTAAAGAAATCTGCACCAAAATTTTTGGCATATTAAGAACTTTTTGAAATTAATGAAATAATGTAATAGACTTTGCTCAAAGCTCTAATTTACATTTTTTCAATGTTTATGTTACAAATAATTCCACTTCCATCGGTCGTACTGAAAATTCAAATGCAATCCCGAAATTCTGCATCAATGCATGAAGAATGCGTCTGATTGTGCATTTAAACAAAGCAAACATTCGTCCTGTCCGAATTCATTAAGCTTGGTTCAAACAGTTATTTAGTCTTAATTGAATTCCCATCGACACGGAACTTGTTACTGTCCGGAATGGAAGATCTGTTGAATCTGATCTAAGTGCCATGTAATTATCGAGAACTGTTCATTCGATAAGACAAAGAAAATATTTTACTCGACGCTAATACAATGCACATTTTAAGTGCTTGTAGTGCTGTGTGCAACGAACAAAATCCGATTTCCTTTTCTAGACTCCCAAGGGATTCACACAAAGAGTTTTCCATGTGAAATGCAATGCTGACCTCCTTGAGAAGTCTGCCATTCTTTTTACATTTCTTTTAAGCGCAACACTTGCCGTCTCACAAAATTTATTCACAGGTCAAGAAGTGTTCAAAGAATTGGAATTTAGCTCCGGGGAATTTTTTGTCTACCAAGTTCACAAGCGGACTGCATCAGGACTTAGGAATAATGCATGAACGCTCTCTGTTGATCTGAAAATCTAAGCAGAGTTGCTGCACACTGCTCTGTCGATGAACACGCCATCTACTCTAAAGAGATTTAAGCCGTGTCGTTGCATTTTTCCCGCTCACAGAAATGACATGAGCAATCAAGCGACTGTGCTCCTCTAATTCAAATAGACAAGCTACAGACTCTGACGGTCTGGTGCCTCCATCGACATGGCTTGCTGCGCACTTTCCAGTCTCAGCTCATAGCAGCAAATATGTATGATGTAACGACATAACAAGGAGCAACTAGCGTGTGCATAAAATGCAAGGACATTCAAAGAGAAAATAAAACATAATGCATTTTTTCAGTCGTTATGGAAAACCGTAGAAATAAGAGTTAGAGAATTAATATTTAATTGATTAGGCACCTAATTTGATAGTGATTCCACAAATTAATTAGCTGAAGGTGTAAGTACTATCAGGAAGGAAGTTTTTCTTGCCCAGCTGATAAACTTTTGTAATACCTACGCGTATAATTCATGATACGGCATTTTCATTTTCTATTTTATTTTCAAATTGACAATTGGAATGTAGCGAAACACTTTTCCTTAAAATAAAAATGAGATGATGGAAATACTTACTGTTAAGTTCCTGATCGTTCTATATTTAAAATCTATTTTACGTTCATTTCAGGTGTAGAGAACACAATAGCGAGCTTTATTAATATTCATTAACTGTATTTATTTGCAACATTTGTATATTTAGACTCAACTTCCAGAAATGCTTTACTTAAATGCTGATAACCCTACCAAACTTAATTTCAGACTTCCAAATTGTGCAATTAAAATGCGAGAGTAAGCCACTAAGAAAGTTATAAACTTATGTGCGGTACTAAATTTTTGAATGAGACCTCTGATGCTATCGGCACTAGTCCGGTGGCAATTGGTGATACTCGACATGAGTCAATTGATGTTTACAATAACCAAACAGCAGTTGAAGATGGCGGCGCTTCTGAATGAACGTACAACTCTCAAGCACTTTGTGGACAAAAGGCATGGAATCAAATATTATTTGTAAATATTATGAGAAGTGTCTGTTTGCAATTGGGTGCAAAAGCTCTCTGAAGGGAGGACATATATCGAAGGCGAACACAGCGCCGACCAACGTAGATTGCGCAGAGGCGGGTTTGCAACAGGTTGAAGACAGACAGACAGATTATCGACACTATAGTTGCTGTTATTAGTTATTCATACGCCATTGTCTACCACATAATGCAAGACAGGTGAAGTTTTCACAAAGTTTGTGCAAGAATACGGCGCATGCTGACCCCACAATACGTAAATGGGTCTCAACCCCTATCATAATGAAGGACACGATATGCTAACCCATATGTCACAGGTTTACCATCATCAGCCGAGATAATGCAGTGAAAACACCCTGCGTCAACTGCGGAAAAAAAAGTATTTAATTGACCCCATCTGCCGGGAAAGTGCTGCGATCACGAAGGAATACTGGTCATTCCGCCTTAAGGAATGCCATCTTCTAATGTGACATTCTCAGGAAACTTCGTAAGACCGTTCAACGGAAGAGACCACGACTCTTCACCAAAGGCGTTGTCTTGCATGACAACGCACGTTCTCATACTGCCAGCAGGACAATTGAGATGCTGCGAAATTTCAAATGGGAAGTCCTTGAGCATTCTCCTTATAGCACCGACCTTACTCCAAGCTGCTCTTTTCCATTTGTTTCGGCCTCTTAAGTATCATCTTTCGGGTGAACATTTTTCGGATGAGAAACTGTAGAAAGGAAAGTCACCGCTGGTTCCAATTGCTGCTGGGCTTCAGGGGCTCAATGTACACGAATGTTACATTCAGAATGAATGAATGAATGAATGGTGTTTAACGCCAGTTTTTGCTACAGAGGCACCACAGGCGATGGATACTCATGAGATGAAATATTGGGAAAGGATTTATTTTTAAGGAAGGTAACTTTCCAGCCTAAGTTTGAGGTACCTCACCGGCATTTGTCATTTATGAGGACTGAGGAAAACCTAGAAAAAACCTCAGTTAGGAAGGACGGTCCTGGCGGGATTCGAACCCCAGAACTCCCGCTCACAAGTTCGCGCCTTAACGACCTCGGCCACTCGTGGCGTTTCTATATTGAGAAATAGTGTTTTTCAAATCAGTACTCTTATTTGTGTCATTTTTATATCCATTTATAACTTACTTTTAAATACATGGAACAAATAAAATATTTGTACGTGTATCTGATCTTCCTTGCAATGCTACGTTTCATTTCAGATTTTCTCAGTTTTTCTATAACTCTGGCAAGAAAATTTTAAATGTTAACCCATTTTCGACATTGGACTTTCATTAGTTTTCAACCTTTTAAAGACTTTTCTTAATAGTGTTAGTGCTCGGTTTTACTGCTGTGGTGAACATGGGCAATACATAAGAGGAAATAATAAATAGGAAATACTATTTTTAAGGAAGGAAACGTCCCGGGTCTAAATTTACGGAACCTTCCCCCGGTATATACCATTTATGAAGATTGAAGGAAACCTGGAAAATGCCTCAATCAGGGATCCTGACGGGAATCGATCCCCAGACCTCACGCCTACGAGCCCATTCCTAAACGACCCCGGCCATCCTTGGTGGTGTTTCTTGTTCTTGAACATGCTTTCTTAAGAGAGGTGATTTGGATTTTTTTTATAAATGTTCAGATTTTGAAATCATTAGAATATTTTTATTTTCCCATTTATTTTATATATGTTATAATGCGGGTAAGATAGTTCAACTGTTTTTAAAAAGTATATGCCACAAAAATTTTAAGTTGATCTGGATTCAGTTAAACATTAGCAAATTTTTTAAATATTTGTTCTAGAGAGATCTTTTATTCTTCTTATCTTCTATTCTAATTATTTTACAAACATTTAAACAAAAAAAAAAAAAAAAGACGAAAAAAGCATCAGAATCAAGAGGAAAAGTTTGGGGATTTTAAGGTTATATTTATTCTACAAAAGTGAGATTTCTTTTAATTTTTATATTTAATTGAAATTTCTAAAAAAAAAAAAAAAAAAAAAAAAAAAGTACCTTTCCATTACACAAGTATTGATAATTTTACTAACTATTTTTAACAGAATAAGAAGTAACTTAATGATAAAATTTTAAAATATTATGCACACTTAGTTTTTTAAAAAAATAAACATTTTAAAAATAAAGGACATTATCATATTTCAAATATATTAAGTTCTTAATACTCAATGCAACTTGTTCTTTTTTCACTAAGCACATAAAATAAGTTCACAAGCTAGCTTTAATAGTTTCTGAGTACTATACTTTTATGTATCTTTACCATATATATGTATAGATACATAGTAATGATCATGAAAAATGGATAAAGAACTCTATTTGTGTCGCAAACATTTGCAGTTGCTCTTATTATATACAGAAGGAGATCTTGTTAGTCAAAATACTGAAAAATACCATACCGTATATGAAAAATCAGTTCTGTATGTAAATGTTTTACCTCATTAATATTCCTAATTATCAATAAGTGTATATATAATAATATTTACTAGTTCATTATCATTAAGCACTGTGCAAGTTGATATATAGTGGATTAAAAATAAACAATAAAAAATTCCTGTACTAACATTTTAAATTTCAATTTACTCTTGCACAGTAACATTTCTCGAGAGTACAACCACATAACTATTAATTCTATTGGTAACGAAAATAAAGTTTACACTTAATACTTTCAGAACAAATTAAACGTGCATAACGAGTTCAAATATAGAGACAAAAAACCAATTATTTTAAAATATATATAAGCACAAAAGAGCTAAAACATTTTGCAAATTATATTTTCTGAAAAGAAGATGCATAATAGGATGACCCACGAAAAACAGGTCCCCAAAAGCCTAGGCTGCATGCACATTCGAGTTGACTCGTCACGGCCAAGCCGGTATTTCGTGGGCTACCCAGTACCAAAATATGTGGACTGCGTTTAAAAATTGTTTTCAGTGAAATTGAATGCCACGCCAGCAACAAAGTGAGAGAAGGGTGAGTATGTGTGCGCGCATTATAAGGCGATACAATTGGAAGCTGAGACTTTAGATAAGAAATGGCTACTTAACAGGGAGTATTGTCAGCCTATTAAAGTTCACAACCTTTGACATGAACAACTGTAAAGTTCCATATATAAAATTAATGTACTACCTTACGTTTTAAGCAGTCGGTCTTAGATAACACTATATTCTCCAAGTAAATGAACAAGAGAATGCATGCTGTTGATTGGCATGGCAATTTTAACATATAAATAATATAAACAATCATCGCGCTTGATTATGAACGGAACATTCATAATATTAATCCCCAAAAAATCCTCTTTTTCGGCTATAGTAGATTGAAATCTCGAAAACAACAGAAAAAATGCACTTCGGAAAAATCAACAGGTCAACATTCTTTAATTACGTGCTTTAAGAGTAGTATATATTTTACTTGTGAATCATGGTGGCTCAAAAACACTGGCTCAAGAGGAATGAAGCTAAACGGCAATATTTTGCGCATTTTAAGACTGCCATTAGGCTCTACATAATAACATCCGCAAATCTGTATGTGTGTGTGTTTAGATGCTATGTGGAAAATTATAGAAGAACATTATTCATTCCCCATCATTGCAAAACAGTCCGTGTGCCACTAACAAAATTTTCTGCTTTCTTATGCAGGTGCCATTTTTTCTGTAACATACGAGCTATAATGCCCCAATAGATCTTCTCCAAACTGGTTTGGAAAGTATTACCGAATAGACAAATAGGATGTTAAGATAAAAAAAAAATATGGCTCAAAAGATTTCCCTCCAAGTTGTTCCTGCAACAGAACTTACTTTATTGCTGTATTTTGTGCCTTTCTAAGCTAATACTTTATTTTATAGTCTATGTATGTACACCCTTTGGGCGGAAAAATAGAAAAACGTCATTGACAGGTTCTACGTTCGGGGACTCTCGTAAACGCTTTCACAAGCATATGCAGCGAGTGCACACTGCAGTGGGCGCTTTGCCTGTAAGCGTAATGGTCACAATCATGAGCATCTGGAAAGAAATAGGGTGGAGTAGCGGCGGCCGAGCCGTTTAGAGAGCATTGCTCTTCTACGTAAGGTCTTAGGTTCAAATCCCACACAACTATTTTTAATTATGGTTTTTACAAGTGTATATGTAGAACATTATGTTGCCTTAATATCCTATCATATTTTAACGTATCATTTTACTTTTATGACATTACTTATGTACATATAAAAACGTAATCACAAACTAACGTATTCTTTAAAAATAAATAAATACATGATCAGAAAGCTTTATCTTCTAAAGTGAAAACACAGAAATAAACACAAATTGATATTATGTATGAGCTCTCAGCATGTTTAACTGCCCTCAGTCTTAGGGTTATACATGGTGTCAGATTTCTACAGGACGAGAGGCTGCAACATCTTCTTGAATTTGTGCCATAAGCCATTTTTTGTGCTTGCGTGTGTAGGGAATACCTGTACAGCATATTGCATTTAGATAGAAAAAATACTTAAGGAAATATTATTATTTTCATTATGTATATTATGTAAATGCTAACTAATTTGCCATAATGCAGATTTATTTTTAAAAAAAAAAAGTACTTCACGCCAGGAGGCGAACCTGCATAACACTGCACAGCAACAGAGCTAACGGAACATATGTTAAGAGTCTTTAATGCATGCCATGTAACACAATTGCTGCAGTGTCTACACAGTCTTTATGGATACCTTGTGAACCGGGCGCTGTAACGAATAGGATTTAGAAGAATTAGAAAATATTAGGACCGCACTGTGGGATTATAAGCTGAGCTAATCGTTTCAAACATGGCGCTCAGGATGAGAAAAGGAAATTGTTCATTCCTCACAAAACCAGGTTTAGGTTTATATTATTTAAAGACGCTCTTTAACATCTCTGGGTAATTACGTCCCATTCTATTCAGGGCGTAAAACGGCCGATCAAATTTGCTCAGAGGCCTCTTCTTTCAGGCGTAAGGTTCTTTTATGTGCCGTAGATCTGCGAATCAGATCAACGGCTTTCCTTCCCTTCTTATGATGATTATTCCCTAAAATACATCGATCTTGACAGGGCTTGAACCCGCGAAGAGAGGTTTCATCCTGCATAAGCTCACGAATCTGGGATCCATCGATAATACCTGCATACAATGTTTACAATAGCGAAACAACAGTTACAAGCACTCGAGCACGTTGTGCGATTTTTTGCGGGCAAAAGATAGGGAATCAAAGTATATGTATAAATAAATGCTTCGTCTTTACGTTGAGAAGCGCATGTTAACAATTGGGTGCAGAAGCTCTCTGAAGGACGAACACCGCGTCGGCCGACCAACGGAAATTGCATAGAGGCGAATTTGCTACGGGTTGAAGACTTAATCCGAGCAGAGAGAAGGGTAACTTTAGTCACTATAGCCAATGTTATTGGTTATTCATACTCCATAGTGCATGAAATGTTAGATTTTCAGAAAGGCTGCGCAAAAGGGGGTCGCGCAACAAAAAACTGCAGAGAATGAATCTGCCATTACAGCATCTCAATCGCTATGACGATGAGCTAGCCCGAGGTTCCCCATTACCAGTCCGAGACAAAGCATGCGTCTATGCACTGGAAACATCCTGCGTCGCCTGCGGGGAGGGGAAAAAAATGTTTAAAGTGACACTATCCGCCGGGAAAGTGATGCTCACGGTCTTCTGCGATTACGAAGGCATGCTGCTCACCGCATTCCAGCCTCAAGGACAAACCGACTCCTACTGTATGTAACCTTCTCAGAAAACTTCGCATGACCGTTCAACGGAAGCATCGGGACTACTCACCAACCTTGCTCTTGCATGTCAACTGCAAACAAGACAAATGAGACGCTGCGAATTTTCAAGTGGGAAGTCCTCCAGCATCCTCCATATAAGCTCGATTTTGCTCCAAGCTACTCGTTTGGAAGCATCACCTATAGGTGAATATTTTCTCCACGATGAAGCTGTAGATAGGATAATCAACGCCTGGTTCTGACAGCAACCCAAAGAATATTATGCTGCTGGTCTTCAGAGCTTGTGAAACGCGTCTTTGATACAAGTGCCTTAGTGTACAGGGAGATTATCTTGAGAAATAAAGATAGTTTTCAAAGCAGTAGTCTTATTTCTTTAAGTTCTATATCCTATTAGGTAACTTGCTTTCATAAACTAGAAAGAGGGACAGAGAAGAGCATTAACTTTTGATATTACTTTGTAGACTCCACAAGGTTAATGAATATACAAAGTTACAATTTAATTATGCTATCTGATGTGACAAGTTAATTAACGTGGGGCTGTTATTATTAGTGCAACAAAATATAAAAAAGTACAGATATTTTAAACAGAATTTTAAACTTATTATGCACTGTTTTGGGAGAGGGGGACAATTGCATCAGATTTTAATGACAGCAGTGTTAATTTCTCTGAGGGAAATATTTATTGAAGAACCTTGAAGGTAAACCTGTTTATTACAACAGATTTCAAGTTTACACACGTATTATTGTGGAAAGTATTGGTAGCGACCTTTACACTGTGAAAAATGCATCACAAATAATTCATTTGCAGCCAGTCCCCCATACATGCTGCATGGATGGAATGGAAATCGTGTTGGTCGCGGGAGAACATGTGTTGAGGCGGTAGACTGTCATCAAGGGTCGGCCGCGCCCATTGGCAGCAGACTTGCTGTTACATTGTACCTACAATCTCTCACACCGACTGACCACGATATCGCCTCGGGCCATGCATGCAACACACTTGAAGTTAATTTCGCGTAGCAAGCCATGACTCAAAACCTCAAACAAAAGAGCTGGGATTGCGACCTTGTCTGCGACTGCAACAATCCATGACGTAGAGTGCATATCATATTATTTTCCCAACCCACACTGTCTGGCGTCCTCCACCTTAACCTGCAGTATCGAAGACAGTGATTTATTGCTGGCGCGGTTCCGTTTACTTTGTTCCCCTTATCTCTATGCACATTACCACGACGCTACCCCTTTAGCCATCCATCAGTCTCAAGCTACACCACTCAAAAATCATTAATCAGCATCACATACACACAAACACTCACGATCATGAACACTGCTTCACGGTAAGACCCTTACGTAAAGCATGCAACTCCGAATATAAGCAGGTAGGAAAGATAGAAATTGTTCAGGCAGTGCAAATAATTACACCAGAGAAGAGAGTCAAACGCTGCAAAGTGAAATATGACAAGGGACGTGTAGCCTAGGTGTTATGCAATTTGGTAAAGATTTGCACAGCAGCTTTTAAAGAATGTTGGGACATGGACAGCGTGTCATATGAAATACAGAGCAACTGAAATAATACTGTAGTAGACACGATTAAAACATATAGAGAGAAATAGTAATGCGGATACAGAGCGCTTTATAAGATGCATTGGAAGATGAAATTAGGAGTATATTCCTGCCGCAGATGTACTAATGTAATTATCGACGTGTGCACTGTGAGTCACATACCTGTAAGAGAAAAAGTGCAATATATGATACAACAAATCACACAACTATGTTAATATAGATGGGTGATCGATAAGTCGATACTCAAGATATCGATATCGAACGATACCGCTATATCAACATTGGCTTCAATCTTCAGCCCATAATGTGGGTATGCATAGTACAGCAAATGGCGGCTAACGAGGTTCAGGCATGTTGGTGTTATTAAATGAATGGGTTTGTTTATTTGATTCGCTGCAGACGTAGTTTATAGATGGAAGTAAATCAACAACAGCGTGTTAGTGCTTTTGTTGTCTATTAAGTTAATACTATTTAATGAAATTACACAGAAACTTGTGTATTAGAAAGTGGTTAGTCCAACAGAGGTCGCTCGGTTGCATCTCTAATTATGGGGGTGTACAGCATACTACCATATTT
The DNA here is from genome assembly GCA_030762175.1 of Metallyticus violacea. Lineage (NCBI taxonomy): Eukaryota > Metazoa > Arthropoda > Insecta > Mantodea > Metallyticidae > Metallyticus > Metallyticus violacea. The sequence goes on from CM060838.1 coordinate 33,415,492, forward strand.
AAATTTCCTAAAAAGCAGTCATAAAGAAGTGGATGAGTATATACGTTGTAAATTTTATAGTTAATGATTAAACTGTAGTGTACATCAAACATTTCTCACCAAATTTTATGGTTAAGGAGGACATTTTTCCTGTGTTATTTTCCCTAATCTATTACATGCGACAGTGAAAATTAGCAATGAAAGGAAAAATCCGGAAGTACGTGTGAAACAAGTCTTGGAGCGAGAAGAAGAGGATTTTGATGAATGGTGCGAGCAGGAAGTTATAACATGTTTCGAGTATTTTGCAAGTGAGGTTAAGAAAAGACAGCTACACCGTTTATAATTGTTGCCAAGGAAGACTACGCCCTTTTCATTAAAATAGAAGATGGCAAATATGATGCTGTCCCATCTAAGGTGTCCAGTAATTTAGAAATTTGTGTATTTCTTAAAGAGTTGTGCTTATCTGTGGAGAAGTTCAGTTCGATCTTGCAATGCAATAGAAGTTAGGAATTAAAATATGATAGGTGGATAATTTGGTGAGTTGCCTTGCTAATAATAATAATAATAATAATAATAATAATAATAATAATAATAATAATAATAATAATAATAATAATAATATCTCACTCGGTGAAAGAGTAACTTCATCAATAAATACTGTCAAGAGAAGTTTACCATTCGATCATGGAATCATAATGAGAAAGTCGATAAAATAAACTTTGTATTAGAACAATTGAAGCGTTGTTATACAAATCAAATAAAATATTCAGCACAGCTCTTCATATGGGCTGTATCTTTTCTTGCAATATAGAAGATGTATTACATTTTCATTTCCAGTAGTTTGGTTAAAATTGTCTGTTCTACTTGTAGACAGATATAAATGGCTAACCATTTTTTATTTGTAAGGCTTTATAAAAGTCAAATCTCTGTGTGCGTGCGTGCTTATTTGGTGCATTAATATTGCACTGCAGTAAATTTGCTTAAAATAATTTTATGCATGTTACAGTGAAAAATACTTGATTATGCATGTTGTTGGTATTATAAGTATTATTCTTACTACTATTTCATTACTTATTGCAGTAAACGGCAATGGTCTTGGTTGACTAACCATTTTTTGTACATGGATGATTTTATGTAAGCCAAATTCATATTATTTAACGTTTCGTTTACATATGGGAATATTGTTTGAAAACAATTTTAGATTTTTAAAAGCCATCGAAATATTTTCTAATGATAATGTCATATTGTAAACACAATACTGCGTAAAATGTATTAGCAGAAGTAGGGCAACGAAGGCCGCCATTTTTTCCCCTCCATTGGTGTCTGGGTAGTGAAGCCTGTCTTGCCCTTTACATGAGCTTTGTTATTGTTTCGATACTTTGTTAATACCACACATTTAAATGAAAGTGACCTATTTTAAAGCGATCGCAAGAAACAGGTGTAAGTTATCTACATAGCAGGTGGTATAGATCAAGAAATAGGGTGTGCTTCCAAGTCTGACCGCCAGCCCTATAATAAAAGTGGCTCCTCATCCTTATATTTGTGCCAATCATATCTGAGCTATCCTTTAAAAAAGTGAGCACATGGCATTAGGAAGCACTGAATTGGAGTTTGAAGCAAAAATTTTAAACGTGCTATTGTATTTATTCCTATATGTTTTACACTTTTCGTAGATATGGAAAAACCATCATGTCTGAGCCTACAAAATAACTTTAGAGCTATATCTGATTTATAAAAGAGACTTTTGGTCGACGCATAATATGATTTGTTAAAACAATCTGATCACAAATACGTTATTGTAACAATCTCGTACTTAGTGTCTTTACCCAGCGGCTAACGTTTGAGACTGCCATTTGGGAGTTCCCAGGTTCAATTCCCGTTTGGCTTGAGTATTGTTCGTGATTTCTCCTGGTCACTTAGGCGAATGCAGGGATGGAATTTTCATGAATTTTCAGCCTTCCCATTCATTCCATTGTTCTGTTACAGAGCTAGGTGGGCTTGCGCTTTGGAAAGGTTTCTGAAATGGAAGAAGGTCTTCTGAGTCTCGAACAACTCAGGGCGAGGGCTCTACCGGCGTCGGAAACATGTTAGGGGTTACGCAGCCTCCGGTCGTGTCTCCCAATCCTTTCCTTCCAGAGCTGCCTGCATTGGGATGTAGACACAACCGGCCAGCCGTGAGCAAGGCTCTAGTACCGAAAGTATCCTCCTCCATCCATCAGTGTCTTTAGCATGATAGATACTTTTACATCATCACTTAGTTGTCATTTTGAAGTGACAGAAGATGTGCGTCGTGGTCTACCTATTTCGAATAATATGGCTGAAGTTTAGAACTACTTTCAGTTATAGGCTGTGAGTGATAACAATGTAATAAAAGAGGTTTTTGCAAGGCGGAAAATTTCACAACACTAGCAACTTAAAGAAATATTCACTTCATTTAATAAAACTGATTTACTAAGCATCCGCCCACCCCCCAAAGAATCGCGACAATAAAAGTGCAACAAATGAATAAACAACTACCCGAAGGATTCGGTGTAATTTATCTTTTGTTCAACAATAAAAATATGTTTCTACATAAGTGAACCGCATTACAGCATTATTTTATGCATATCTTCCAATCCTCTGTAACTAAAGAAGCTGAAAATAGGCTGGAATGTAGCGAAAAATTTTCCGTTTAAGATGCTGAAATACATGTGAACTTAAAGACACGGAATTTCGTTTTAAGACAGCACATTTACAGTTAGAAATAATGAAAGTAAAGTAAGCACACGAACAGGCAAAAAAGCCTGAATCACAGTTTATAAGAGAGAAACATGAACTGGAAGTGCAAAATTTAAATTAGATGCTTCACCTTAATGTATTTAATGTATGTAATGTATTTGTTTCTTTGTTACTTTCCGTGAGAAATAAAACAAATTAAAACGTCTAATTGCTCGATCTTGCGGTCTGTCTTCCAGAACCAGTGTAGGGTACAACTCTGTTGGGATGTTCTTCGTAACTATATAGGGTTTTTTCCCCTCCAAACACCAAACTGGCGTTCTATACCATTATTATTATTATTATTATTATTATTATTATTATTATTATTATTATTATTATTATTATTATTATTATTATTATTATTATTATTATTATTATTTATTTTGCATTCTATATGCTCTCAGCCTCATTTTATGCACGCTGTTGTCTATTATAATGCCAGTTATGTACCTTTCCTCAAAGTAAATCATGCTACTTCCGTTTTCTAACATTTTGTTATATTATTCTGATAACAGCGAATTGTGTCAAATATTTGCATTTTTGGCCCACACACTACTTGTAGGTTCAAACCCGGCGGCAGACAAATGAAATTTACGTGTCGTGCAAGGTCCGGACTCCCAGGTTAGGCTCATACTTGGCCTCTTAAACCCAAGATCGTGGATTCAATCCTGACTAGGTCGATCATTTTTTCGGGCGTAAAAATCCTAAGTATGGCTTTCTTCGGAAGGGAAATAAAGCCGTGGGTCCCATGTCGCAGATTTACGGCACATAAAAGAAGCTCAAGGCTGAAAGAAGAGGCCTCTGAGCAAAATTTGTCGGCCGTTTCACACCCTGAATTGAACGGGACCTGAAATGTTAAAGAGCGTCCGTAAATAAGACAAATCAGGCCAGCCTTCAGCCCATTGCACGTATTCTCCCTGAAGAACTATGTCACCGCTCCGGTAGCTTTCGTATCGCAGCACTGTATACTTCTCTTAAGGTATCATAAGGTGTGAGGCTATTTGCAGGACTTTATTGTCTAACAATCTTCTTCATTTCACTGATGCAGGCGTAGTCGATGGGTGCAAGATTTGGTGAAAACGAAAGATGTGCGAACACAACGAAATCCAGTAACACCAACTCCACCTGAGTCTGTTCGCTGGTATGCAAACGAGCATTGTCATAAAGTAACAGAGCGTTTTTGACCCAGTTTTCCTTGCGATTTTGCTATACCTGACCATTTCTTGTGAGGCACAATATGGTGGTTTTCGGCGGGAGCCAATCCACCATCAGAATGCAATTCTCGTCCCAGAAGACCGTTGCCATTTGCTTTCCACAAGATTGAGTGGCCCAGAAATTCTTCGGTACAGGACTATCCTAGTGCTTCGCTTCCGGCGTACACTATGCACCAGTCACCAACCGCGTGAAGAACCCATCCGATCAGCAGCTCTCGACACCTACCCACTTTGTATTCTTTTTGTGCCAAAGATCGTGGAATACAACGTGCACAGATTTTTGACAATAGTCGTCATGGATGATTTGGTGCAACTCATCAAACGTGATGTACTTGATTTGGGCAATGATCGCGTCAGTCCGGAAGGTGGACGGCCGACCTCTGCTCTTCCTCTTCTTGGTGATTTCGTTCCCAGTTTCAAATCCCGTCATCCAGTTAAACCCTAGCGCACGTGAATACACACACTGAGTGCAATCTGCTGTAAATGTTTACGGGCCTGTTGTCTTTCTTCCACAGGAACGATGCAGTTCACCTCTGCCCGTGGTAATCACCCTCCATGATCTGTCATTGATGACAGACACCTAGGCTTCAGATGACGCGCTAGTCACATCCACCGGCCTCCGCCATCATTATTCACTCGTCAAGGACCTGAATAGTCGCTGGCTTGCCACTTCCAGGGTTTGCATACAACCGAACTGTTAAATAATTAGTAAAATACAGTCATACACCCATCCCTTGCGATGTCTATACAATTCAGCACCAAGGCCTTCTTGACTTTTAATGTGTATGTTACTTACCCCACAACTTTTGTAAAATTCATATTTTATCTTAAGAACAGTCTGGCAAGTGAATGGAAACTTTACACACCTCTCTAAGTGTCTAACCAAAGATTCAAATATTTCTGCTATGATTCTACTGACAGAAGGTTGTATAATAGATCGAAGATCTCCGCATATAAGCTACAATAATATAAAGAGCAATATAAAAATTCATTTTACTTACCTACATATTGCCATTTGCATAAGAACTTAGTAACTTTGTAATAAGAGGCACTGGCATTCTAAAATTACTATGTGCGTTTGTACTGATATAACTAATGACATTGTAACATTGTACACACTCTTTCGAATACCCGCATGTTATTGAACTCACAGTCGCTAAGTACATTGAAAGGAAAATAATTGTCCATATAGTCTCCAAATTCATCAAAATCTTTCAAATTCATTATTTTCTCACGCTGAAGCGAGCATTTCATTACTTTTAACAAAATTACAGTACTTTTCATGCGGCGAGACAAAGGAAATAATAAGCATTGAGCTATCTCGAATGTCACTCACATTTCAGCAAGGCTCTGCTCAACTCTTGCATAACTGACGGTCTCTGAATACAAATGTGTCCATTTACGCCAGTTAAGTGAGCGTAGAGTTACAGGTAATACACGTAAAGCACGCGACCTCAAACGATAAAGTGACTGACCATGGCGAAGAGCAAAATTGCCGGTCTGCACGGTAGTGTAATTCGATCTCCCTGCAATTAGAGGGCTGTAGAGAGAGAAAGGACTTGAACTAAAGAATGCATTGGATCACACAGTAAAGATACCAATAAATATGCTTTGGGGTGCTGAGTAAATTGTTTTGCGATAGATGCTGAGAGTTATTACGGCCCACCGCCACTGAAATATAAACATATATAAATATAATATATGTTGTAGTCTAAGTTTATGCATATTAATTAGTAATACATGTGTGTGTGTGTGTGTGTGTGTAATTTTAATAAGTTAACGTGTATGTCGTGAAAAGAGAAAGTTCTCTGGTGTAGCTGTCTACGGTAGCCAGGAACGGGGCAAAGGCAAGGAGACAATAAAACGCTTTACAAAGAAATAGTAAAGAAATAGTAAACCCGAAGGACAAGTGTATGCCACTTCTCAAAAATCTTCCCTTGGAGAGGGCTAATAACGTTCAGGCTTTCGAACGCGTTAAGGGCAATGAACTCGTCTGCCCGTTGTAGGTTAACTTTAAAGCAACCAATGTAAATAAATGTTTTAAAATTTCAAACAGTAGCGGGTGGCATGTCCAGGCAGGTGAATTTGGGACAAGTGTATGCCACTTCTCAAAAATCTTCCCTTGGAGAGGGCTAATAAAGTTCAGGCTTTCGAACGCGTTAAGGGCAATGAACTCGTCAGCCCGTTGTAGGTTAACTTTAAATCAACCAATGTAAATAAATGTTTTAAAATTTCAAACAGTAGCGGGTGGCATGTCCAGGCAAGTGAATTTGAACCAGCAAATAGTACATGTATATTTTGAATTTTTAAAGCAAGGCGCGAAACTTGCGCGTCCTTGTGTGACCTCCTTTGGCTTGGTGAAGTCAACGTTTAGATAATTGGAATGGAATATATAAGGAGGCGTTTGTTCTTCTGGGACAACCAGTTCAGACGATCAGATAACGATAAGAGCTGTGTTAATAATCAGATAATTAGACGACGAGAAACTCAGTAGTTAGAGCATGATACTTGTTCTGGAACTTGGCGTTCTACACGCGGCGAGACTTAAGTTCTACATAGGACGCAGTTCTCAATTTCAGTTTGTCTCCTTGGAAACTGAGGCAGTTAAATTTATACTAGATGTGGTCAAATTCTACCTTAAGAAGAAAATCATTGGACGCGAAAGATCTTGCGAATAATAAATTATCATACATATTATGTCGCATCGCGTAATAAGTAACACAGTTGATATCCGCTCTCAGCCCTGTTGAGCACGACTCACAGAATAGCGGAATAAAACCCTGAGATATTGTCATGAAGCGTGGACAACAACACCAAAGCGATCAATAGTCTATTAACGATACGCTGCTATAAAATATGACGATCAGCAATTAAATTGCTTCATAACTGGCAACCAACCAGTCCCCACTAACAAAACGCTTTAAAATTGGGGTCCAACGTGTGGCTGCCATACACTAAACCGATGCCAAATTACATGAAGGCTGATCCATCAGCTCTAGAGACTATGCATACAGGAAGATCTTACATTCAGCTTTCAAGAGAACAGCTAAAATTTGTTGCGGTAAATGAGAAAAAAAAGCAGAGTCTCTTAGAACTTTAGTTCATTTGCTTACGATGAAGCCTGAATTTAAGCAGGTTTGGGAGTGGTCAAGCAGCCCCGAAGTTTGAATACAGAGAACTTCGAGGTACCGGTACAGTAGACAGGTTTAGGACGATCTTCAGATTGGGATGCAGTCGAAGGAATTCCTTGGTATTCAAGTGTTTTAGGATAAAGAATTAAGAGAAAAAGAGGGATATAAATATCTTAAGTCAGGAACATATTCCGATAATAATTCTCAGATTTGGCATAGCACTTTGCATCAGAACTTAAACGTTCTGTAAGCATATAATAATAATAATAATAATAATAATAATAATAATAATAATAATAATAATAATAATAATAATAATAATAATAATAATAAAGTCCATGCAATTCGTGCAGGGCAAGGGCCTCCTTCTTACGTAGCGGTGGCTCAGTTTTTTATTCGCATGGGGAGCCAGTCCATGTGAGTTTGAGTGATTTGCCCTTTTAGATTTCGTTTCCTTAGCATGTATGCCTTACGGTCTATTTAGCTGATTAGATCCCATGAAGCTTATACAGTTCATAATACTATATTATATAATACCTAGTATTATATTTGTCTTTTGTTCTCGATCTGCATGTTTGCCTCCCAGCCTACACTTTCGTCTCACTATCTTGCCACTTTGAGTTTGAAGCATTTCACTACACTGCACTGCATCTTGCTACTTCTCTTCCTAGAGTTTTCCACAGCATTCTGTTCCTGGCAACCCTTGTCCAGTCAGTTCCTGATGATGTCTGAAAGTCATTTAGGGTGGGCTCTCCTCCTTTTCCCAGTTTGGATGTCCCCCGCTGTTATAGCGTAAGCGCATTGCAGTCTAGCAGCATGACCTCCCCGTTTCCACTTTAGCTATTTCGCCTGATTTCCCACCTCTTTCATCTTGGATCTTGCTCTTATTTCTGAGTTTGGAAATATGTGAACTACTTTGAGGTTCAAAACTCGCCTCTCCATTTTTCACTCACATATTCTCAATCTTCCATCTATATTTGTGTGCATGCGCAAGTTTGCCATCGATACGGTAATACTGGGCTAACACAGCTTTCCAGTATTTCGAATTTCAGCCTTTGACTTACAGATTTGTCTTGAAGAATGAATTTCATACTGTGGAATTTGCCCCTTGCATGTGAAATCCGTTTAGTTATATCTTTTTCTCTGTTCAATTTTACTGTTACCAACTGGCGCAGGTGTGTGTGTATTCCTCTATTTGTTCCACTGTTTCCATTTTCAGTAGATATCAGTTTCGTTTTGTTCGCATTCATTCTCAAGGGGACTTTTACTTTAAGATTTAATTCATTCAGCACGAGTCTCAATTCGTCTTCTAACATTTATATTTATGCCGAACTTCCAATCTATTTTTCTGACCCGATATCTCCAAAAGTATTCACATGTCTTTACTTTCAGGGATATAGGGTCACCCCGTTTCACCTTGACATAGCTATTTAAGTGTATCTTGCCTATTTGTGCTCCACTCCTACCCTCTTCAGCATTTACTCCACTGAGTCGAAGGCTTTCCTGTAGTTTACAAAAGATATATGGAATCTTAGGTTAAATTCTTCTGATTTCTCCAGTATCTGTGTTATAGCTTGTAAATGATCTTCGAGGAATTCTGCCTGTTCTGCCACTCTTTCATCTAAGAGTGTGGTGAACTGCACTATCAGCACTTTATATTGGTTGGGTATCAAGCTGATTGGCCTATAGTTATTCAAATTGTGCGGTTGTCCTTTTTAGTAACAAGTCGATTGTGCTCTGTTGCCATTGCTGCGGTATTTCTTCTGTTTCTAGTATTCTAATGAACAGGATAATAACTACGTTTATATCAATGACTCATCGCCCCATTTCAAGCACTCGTTTACGATCCCATCTTCTCTGGGGGGGTTTTCTTCGGTTTTAGACTGTTTATGACATCTCTCACTTCGCTTCGCAGCACAGACGGTATGTCTGGCTGTTCCGTTGGTTTGGGTAGGTTATCTTCCATTAATGCTTTCGTGCTTTTGTAGATTGATTCGTAGAATTTTGTCGCTTCTGATATTGCTATTTTTTTTGTGGTTGTTCCCCTTCGCTCCAAGCATCCAATACTTCCTCACTTTCAGCTCCCTTCTTGCCTTCTTCACCGATTTTGTAGTTAATTATGTTCCTTGTCTTATTTGATTTATACTCGCGCACATCTGTCCTCATTTCCCGCTTTGTAAGTTAGCTTGTTGAGCTCTGCTAATTATATTTTTTACCTCTCTGGCGCATTGTTGGTTGTTTCTTATCTTCTCGCAGCTCTATCAGTGCCATTGTATTTGCCTGAATCCTGTTTTCCCTTTTGATGCTTCTGCCGCTGTCTTCTGTGTACATTGCTTGTATGGAGTTGTACTTTTCTTGTGTTGAACTTATCTATTCTTTCCGAGGTACGAATTGACATGTCTCCATATTTATTTCCACTGCCTTCGGCTTTTAACTTCTTATAAATCTTCTTCTTTCCCGAAGATCCAGTTTGCTCTCATCATTTTACGATCTGAATCTTTTAAGAAGTGTATATCTATTGTTCCATCCCGTCTGTTGTTTTGCATGAAGTCTATTTCGTTTCGGATTTTCTTGCCGGGATTGTCACATCCATTTAGCTATTGTGGGATTTATGTAGTATAAATAAATTAGTTCTTGCGAAAATTGGATGAGTCGTTCTCCTCTTTTGTTTCTGGTTTCTATTCCATGGTCCTATTAGCATTTCGTCTTTTCTCGTTCTGATTTTTCCATTATGATTACTCTTTGTGCCGCGTATCTGTTTACTGCTAACAGAAGACTTCTATATCTTTTTCGGGGCTGGATTCTATCGGCGCATATACTTTGATAGTAGTGCTCGGGTGCTTTCGCTTATTCCTATGATCTCAGATTCTTTTGTACCAAGAAGCTTACTCCTTTCTGCCCCTTCGTTTTGCCGATATAGTACAGGATGGTTCCGTTTGATTTTTCGATGATGTTCTCTCTCAATTCTCCTTATTTTGCTCAGGCCCATTATGCTGAATTTTGTTTCTGTGGAAGCATTATCAAGCTTAGTTTCCCTACAAATGGTTCGTAGGTTCTAACAGGTAGAGGTTACTAAGATAAATTACAATATTAAAATTTGCTGTTCAAAGTTTGAGCTTCTTTACAGTTAGCCATTGGATTGGTAGGGAGAGAGGAGGGTATTTCGGTACTTCAGTCTTGCTCAATGACTGTCCGTTTGTGCTTACGCCCCTCAGCATCCATTGAGGCGATGAGGCAGAATGTAGACGGATTTCATGACATTGTTTCCAGATAGAATATGCCGACGCCGGCGGAGGTCCCCCTCCAAGGAATTTTGAATTTCTCAGAAGATGCGCTTACATATCAGAAATCTTTACGAAGAGCAAGCTACTGTCACACAGCACCACCAGCCCACTTCGCCTAGCTTTTTTCACTCTGTAGCAGGGCCAACAATATGAAAAGGGAGATCGAAAAATACGTGGAAAGTACTCGCCTAAACGACCAGGGGAAAATGCCACGAATAAACTCAGTCAGGATTGACGGTCCCAAGAGATTTGCTTCAAGGGTTACCACCTGACTGATCTCGCTCGGTGAAGTTAATCAATATGCATTTAGCTTATGAAGAGGTATATGTTGTAATACGAATTCTCGTACTTTACTTACATTTTCAATCATGATTAGACTTCAATTTCAATTAATTAGTTGCACAAAATGGTGTTACATTTTGGAAAGCTGCACCACTTACGTAGACAGTTAAGTAATGTGTAAAGATACAATTTAAACGAACATTTGCCATGGCGATCGATATAAGGCAGGGAGGGTGAGAAGGAGGGAAGTAATTGTGTCACTGCTCTATATCAACTTTTCAGATTTAAAGCGGAGGATATAAGAAAATTGCGATCATATTTATCTAAAGTTACTTTCCAGTGTCGGTGAACACTCTACTAAGTTAAAGTTCCTTATTATAGGACCCTAAGAGCACCTCATGGCAGGATATATTTGAGAGAAACAGTAGCGCCGAAATGCAATTTTATGACTAAGACACGTTTTGTGGAAAACCAAATGATGCACTACGAGAAAGTGATTTTGAGAGATTACAGCAGAGTTTAGGACGAGCAATTCGAGATAGGAAATCTATGGTTCACGAAGAAAAATAACATTTATGGTGATAAAAAATTATAGGTAGAAAATAATAAATCAGTATTGTAGTGAAATACAGTAAATTTTCTTTAGAACTTACTTCGTGAAGGAGGAAATTCCAATTTTGAACAGCTCATCACCAATGTTTCCATGAATTAATGCTATGAAAATCTGCAAAATCTTTGAACAAAGGTTAACTGATTTACTGAATTATATAGTTTAATCTACAAACTGTAGGCTCCGGTCCTGAGGAAGCAGGTTTACTATTTTTATGATGAAGTGTGCTTATACATAAATATATGTAAAAATGAAATACTCGTAAAAATGTAAGAGACTCAAACTCGATAACAATGATTCGTTTTACTTTGCCAATATTATACCGAGTGCGTCAAAGAAACACGCTCCACAATTTCTGTCCGTTATTGTGATATCATTTCGAATGGGTGTTTCACTAGTTCGTGGCATACTACCATTAGCAACTTGGATATTTGAACAGCAGTGTCCATAGATTCCCTCTCTCAAATTGCTTGTCTTCAGAACCCCTATAATCTTTGTAGTTCATTAACGCTCTGTATATTTCTTGTCTGATGTAATAGGCTTCAGCAGGATTTCTTTATGCGCTGGGATGAACAGGATCATCAATAGGAAGCTGGACACTGGCACTGTTAAATTTCTGTCACATTTCTGTATATAGCGATCTAGAGATGGGAAAGTGTTGCGGACACCGTAAAGCGCTTGGTGTGTTGCGTAAACTATTGCAACGGCCATACAGAGATGTTGAAGTAATGGTGCAGATTAAAGTGGCGAGGTTAACAAAAGTTTATTTTTTATTTATTTATTTTTAAACTAAAACTGAAAAGAAATTGATTAACGAACTCCGCAACTTCTGTTTCAAAGAACAACTGTTCTTTTTTTTTTTTTTTTTTTTTTTTTGAGTAGTGTTTAACGCCCGTTTTTACTACTGAGGCACCACAGGTGATGGACAATGATGATACATGAGACGAAATGATATATTGGGAAAGGATTTTTTTAAGGAAGGAAACGTCCCAGGCCTTAGTTTAGGTTACCTCCACGGGGGGACTGAGGAAAACCTGGAAAAAACCTCAGTCAGGGAGGACGGTCTTGGCGGGATTCGAACCCCAGGCCTCCCGCTCACGAGTCCGTGCCTTAACGACCTCGGCCACACATGGCGGTCTAACTGTTCTGAAGCAGAGATGAGAAATTTACGCAATTTGGAAAGTTTATTTTGGACATGCTAGAGGTTATTTAGTATGAGTTCACATTATGACAGATATAGGGATTCGTCGTGAAGATTATATATATATATATATATATATATATATTGTTAATTTGGGACAGATATTTACATAGCTGGTGAAATGCAATCTTTTACAATCATAGATATGTGAAATTCGTAATAAATGTGCTGTATTTCAGTTTATATCGAAACGAAAATATATAACTTATAAAGTGTCATAAAACCTTTATCCAGAGGAAGTAACCCCAAGATCACGTATGAAGTACCTAGCTTTTTTTTTAAAGCCAACCGTTACAAGTTAATAAACCTGAAGGACTTTTAAACTCGTTAAGGTCTCTGAACCCGACAGAGGTTGTACTGTTAGTCCTTTAAAATAGCCAATGCCAACAAAATGTTTTAAACTTTCAAAAATAGCGAATGGCACATGAGGTTGGTGAACTTGAACCAGCCAATGGAAAATATATGTTTGAACTTTTTAAACATAGGCGCGAAGATTGAGTGTGTATATGTGACCCCGTGGCATCATTACGATCAACGACTGCTTGATTTGAATTTAATATATAAGGAAGCGGTTGCTCGGATGGGGCACGCAGTTTCAAGTTCACATGGGGCAAGAAGGCATTCTTATGTTGAACTTGCGGCAAGATGCACGCAGTTTTTACTCAATTTGAAGTTTTACATACGGTGAGACACAAGCCGTCTAAATTCCAGACGCGGTAATAAGATCTACACGCGGCAAGATACACGCAGTTCGAGTACTCTTAAGTTATACGCGCCGCGGCACTCGTCTGTAAGTTTCACTAGCGGCAACTAAGTTTGTATCGGCGTAGCTAAGTTTATTGTACGCAAAACACCTAGAGGATGCGAAATATCTTACACGTAATAAAATACCTATATATATATATATATATATATATATATATATATATAAAGCTAGAAAAGCAGAAAAGGATAAAACGCTAAGAAAAAGTCACAGAAGCACTTGTCTTCTTGCCATAGAAGAACTCAAGCAGTTCGAAATAAAGCGATTACTAATCTGTGACTTTTTCTTAGTGTTTTATCCTTTTCTGCTTCTCTAGTTATTGTTATTTTAGTTACGTTGTTAAAAGTGTTACATTATTTTTCATTTATATTATATACATTATGTCGCATCGCGTGTTTATTTACACGATTGAATTCCTCTCTCGTTCCTGTTTATTACGAGTCAACAAAATAGCACAAATCACCCTGAGAAATTGTTGTCATTGAAGCGTCGGCAACAACATCGAAGCGACCAATTATCTATCTATCTATCTATCTATCTATCAAACCACTTCAAAATTTGCATCACACGAGGCCAATAGATGTCGACAACTGGTCGCTTCAAGATTGGTGCCCGAACTGGGGCACATGGCCGAAGCATACTTAAATAGCTTCATAATTTGGGGCCAACATGGAGCACGAATAAAGTCTCAATAATTAGGCTCTAAATGTTGGGGCCAACCAAACCGCTTCCCCATATATACAATATATTAACATTGTTTTTGGTGTTTTATAAGAGGTTACGAGTGGTCTTGGCAATTTCAATTCCGTGTATTCAGAAGAACTTCGTAACATTCAGTCGCATCATAACTTACGAATATTGCTATAATTATTTCTCGAGTAACCAAGCAAGTTTTGATAACACATAGTTTCGGAGGACAGGTGTAGTAAATTGTATTACTTTATAATAGTTCATTTCAGGGCAAACAATACTATATATTTGGTACGGATATGACATGTGCTTGGAGGCTGTGTCTGCTGATTATGGCTGGAGTAATATTAGGAATAAAGTGTAATAAACTACCAGTTTGAGAGATATATTTTATTTGGAGCTTTTTCAGTAATACTATAAACATTGCATAAGCATTTGGAAAAGAAGAATCAAACTTGAAAAATTCGGGTCATGTTCGGGATTAGAATTTTTCGAGTCTCAAAGGCTGAAGAACGTGGTTCGAATTCTAGCCGTGACCCAAAATTTCAAGTCTGATTTCTCTTTTCAACTAGTGCACTACACATGGCAAATATGAAAGAACGATTTCTATGTACACGCATTTGTTTACGAATGTCTTAACGCCACTGTTAGAACACAAAAGATATACTGCCAAAATAAATTCTCACAACTTCTGGCCAATAATGTGATGTTTGTAGAGGCGTTAATTCATTAAACTGTAGAAATATTGCTGGTTATAGACAGGCGTTCGACAAACATTACTTGCAGATTCAAATTTACAAATTAGCGTATAACATCTCCAAATTGTTAGTATGTCACTAGTTTCGCTTTAACTCAAAATGACGACACAATAGGAGAGGATTATGAAGTGTGACTCTGTGGGCTTCAAATAAAACAAAATTAATGTATTATGTTCAGTTCTCGTTAATAACATTTTCATGTCATAATGTGACGGCCTGCTTAAATCTAGTGGTTACCTTAGATGGGTAAGAAGAAACGGATTCGATCTCCGGTATGAGCACGGGAATTTTCTAAGACTGAGAGTCTGGCATGTGTCCAGCTCGCGATGACAATTGGGGAGTTACCTGATAGAGGGGTAGCGCCCTAAGATCTCGGAAGTCCCTAATGGCAACTGGTGGAATATACCCTGATCACATATCCCCCTGCAATATGGTGGCGGAGGACGCAGCGGTCGTGCCCAAGCCGGGACCCTTAATGGGCTGTTGTGCCATAGGATTATTAACATATAATGTAGTAAAATAAAAACATGTCATCATATGTTAAAGTATACACCAATAATACTAATTGTCAGGGGTGGCAAGACAGAAACGGAGAACCCAGCGGTTCGACGCTGTGCTGGGGCCCTTAATGGGCTGTAGTACAAAGAATTATTATCATATCATGTAGTAAAATAAAAACATGTCACCTTATGTTAGCGCACACATCAATAATATAATTGTCTGGGGAATATTTAGCGAAAAAGAAAAGAAAATACCTCAAAATGTAATAGATATTGCCTCACTGTTTGTACCTTTAGAAAGAGAATGTTTATGCTCTAATACATATCGACATGAGCGCCATTTTTTACAGTTTATATCTAATGAAACTCAATATTTTGGGATACGTGCAAGAAGCATCTCAGTGTAGGATGCTCTCGAAGGTTTGCACTCTTTGACTGGCTGCATTTAAGCCAATCACAAAAGTCAGTGAACTTTCTCGTATATGTTTCATATCTTCCGATTGCGATGGAAACAAGATTAAATTGCAAAGAAAACGAGATAGTTTCTTGCACAACGACAATCGCACGCGGAAGCAACAAAGGTATACGGTAGTACACTTACACAGCACCCAACAATTTGTTTGCTTTCTGAACGTGCATACCGCTTCTCTTTGGAAACGTGCAAACTTAGAGACAGTAAATGCACTAGCTTCTGAAACATGGTTTCTTTTTCACTTGGTTTTCCCGGACACCCTGTATATAAGGTATATCCTGCATATACGCGTTAACAGGACATGTCATAACAAAACATTTCATTCCCTTAAAGCACAGAATACAAAAAGTAAATTTCATTTTCTACTGTAGTGTACAAAACAAGATGAAACCCTAGTTCAAACATTGCCGATGTGATATCAATAGTGCTGGTACGAATCTTGAAGACGCTTAGATGATGCTAACTTTTTAAAACCTGTTAATAATGAGATTTTCTTCAATATCAGCATTAAATTTAATTACCTAGCCTTCATAGTAGTATTTTACTTCGCAGACCGATGGTATCTTATCACAAATGGGTGCTCTAAGACCTTTCTCTATGTCTAGATTTTTTACGATGTCATTTATTAACATGCTGTAACCTTTGTACTGGGGTATGCTAACGGACAGCTCTTCAGAAACCGCTTGATTATGAGGCTTTATTCTGTGACCTCTCCATATATTATAGACTGTGTAGTAATATACAATTTTAATGCTCCACTTTTGGTGAGATAGTATATAAATTTTGTGTTTACAGTTTGATGTAATCTTATTATTTACTAGTAATAAATAATAAAGAAATAGCAGGGTTGTTTTCTGCAGACGATTTAGAAACTGAAAGTAATGAAGAATTGAAGAGCAATCGAAGTAGTGAATAATTTCTGTAACGAATGGTGATTGGAAATAAATGAGAAGAAATAAAACATCGTGGTTTAAATAGAGGTTATAAACTGAGAAAGGGTGAGAAATGGCAGTTAAATGGGAGAGAAATACAGGTGGTTAGGAAATTTAATTATCTTGGGATAAGATTAGGTTTTAATGGAAGTTGAAATGAACAGAAAAAAGAATTGCTATCGCAAAAGGAAAAGCATTTGTGAGTCTTATAAGAGCATGTTTAAGAAAAATTCCAGATATAAGAGTAAATTGACTGGAAAGAGTTTACAAAACTCCTAGTAGAAGCCAAAATGTTATATGGGGTGCAGAAGATGCATGGTAAGATGTTGATAAAATAAATATAAGTGATTGTAAACAGATCTTAGGTTTGCCGATAACATTGTCAAATGGCCTAGCGCAGTTAGAATTAGGTAGGCTTTCCACCAAGATAACAAATTATTACAAGAATTATGAAAAAATACATATATACATAATTACATATATACAATTAACACATTGGAAGAGAGTGATATTATTAAAGAACATTTCAGTATCCAAGAGAAATGTAAGTGCAAAGAATCATGGTATCTCAAAGGGCCGGAAGTTTAGCAAAAGATAGGAAGGGGAAATTTGTGAATAAATAGAAAGTATCAAAACAGAAGATTTCGGAAATAAATAAGCCTAAGCCTAAGATTGGAAAACAAGAAATGTTTCTAGTATGGGAGGAAAGAGTTCATTAAGACTTTATAGGGAAATAAAAATTGTATGTAGTCGGATATAAAACAATGTGATAAGGCAGATCGGGAAGGGTTTGCATGGGGTAAAACTAAAATTATGACTTTAAAAGGAATACGATAAAGAGATAGAAAATGTTCATTTTAAGGAAAAGCTAACACGAATTTTCATTCTATTATACTGCAGGCAAACAAAGTTATGGAGAGAACAGGCTTGGCAAACAAAACGTAGATGGGGAAATATCAATTAAAAAGATATTAACCGTAAAAAGAGAGATGAATATAAAAATTGGAGGGAATTTTTTGGGTAAAGTTGAGAGAGAAATGGACAAGAATGATTAACAGGAAGAAGTAATCTTAGAATTATAATAGATCTGATAGGCATAAACAAGGATAGGAAAATACAGCAATATGATGGTCACCAATAACCTGGAGTTGTGTGTATTGGAATCAGAATGTAAACAAACAGCTTCAGAAAGAAGAGATAAGCAAGATTAGTATTATTTTATTTTAATTTCTATTTTGTAATGGATTGAATAATATGAAAATAAAATTAATGTCAGTTGTTTAAATAAATTCAAATCTAAATTAGTGCAGTAGTATATTAGTGAAGAGAAAGTTTTAGTAGGAAACTGGGCTCCAGTCTCTTGGAATTCCAGATTGCTAATCAGTCAGAGAGTGGGGTCCAGTAGCAGTTAAGAAAAAGTTTATAAAAGCTATAAATTTGAGTTTCTTTTTTATATACAGTATGCATATTATATTACGTGGTTTGTTGGGGTATGTATTTCAATAAGTTTCAACTTTAATATAATTAGAAGCTAATAAGTATCAGATTGTATTTAGTTTGTTATTTTTGTTATCAAGAGTATATATCTAGTGTTGGTTAGCACTGGAGCCTGGTCCCTTGGATATTTCAGTAGGCTATTGACGAACCAGGAATTAGGCTTAAAAATTAATAAAAGTATCTGAATATTTGCAAACAATAGAAACATGTAATTTTGTTTGTGTTTGTTGTAAATAAATTCATTCATAAAATTTAAGCTTATTTGCAGTATGAAACCTCAAATCTGGTTGCATGTCGCAGATTGGTGGAAACGTATTATGTATGCAGTACCGATGCAAGTGAAGTTCTGCATGATTGAGCTGTTTTACCAGAGACGCTATATAACGATATTGCAAGGTACGCTATTGTAAAGGTGCTGACTATAGAAAACGGCCAGGGCCACGGTTCGATAAAGGTGGTGCATATAGGATATTGTATAAAAGAAATACGGGTTTAGCTATTCCTTCTGCCTTTTTGTTTTCTCTTTGTTTCCCCTTCCCTTTCCAGCGACTGTCAGCACTCTTTTTACATTGTTAGACACTCCATTGCATTATCTAACACAGGTAAAGCACAAGAGTACAAATAAAGAGAAATTGCTAAGCAAACTGAATAAGCGAATGCTATTCTGCACAGTATTTTCCTTTGTTTCTGGTATGCATCAGCACCTTCACCGAGGTCATGGTGGTAAATCCTTCTTGGCCAATCATTTAGTACATCAAGAAGGTTACCACGCGGACAATGAGCCTGTTGGATCCGCTTTATACGTAAAAGGTGACATCTACTGCAAGCTACTAGAAAATGCTAATGTCAAAGTGTTTACTGCGTGGGCAACCAGGATGCAGGGCTGCTACTTACAGTTAGGTAGATCCTTATATCGCTCTTGAGTTTTGCGCCAAACGGCCTTCTTTCTCTCTGTTGTGGGATCCTCCTCCGGAATTTCTGGACAACCCAAGCCCGCTTTTCCTTGTCGGGATAGGAGCGGCACCTGTAGAATAAAACTTTTATGAATATGCTTGTAGTGGAGCGAGCGCAACGGAATAATGCACCGCCATTATGAAAACGTAGCTGTTACGCAGTTCCCATGTATCATGCGCTTTAAGAAAGTTCTTAGATTCATCAATAACATTAGGGCGCGCCCAGTGCATCATCCCTCATGAAGAATATGGTACATTCTATCTCTTATATTTTTATTTAATAACGGAGCTGACATGGTAATCTGTGCACGTGTAATTTAATGTGTTTAAATGAAGACTTCTATAGCAGAAATGAAGTGCTCAAGTGCTCAAGAACTCGAGTTCGCCACAAACATGAGCTTATTCTACAGCGTCCAAGCCTCAGAAATGAATTCCTCATAGATATGTTAAGGGACAATAACAAGGCATATTACCCTATAATTTGGCAGTGTTATATTAACAAAATATCCACATTTACCGTGCCAAATACTTTCCATTTAAATTTATATAGCTTCCTACACCTGGGGTTTGTCATTCAGCCTTTTGCTTACTATTACAGGCTTAATTTTAAAACACTTTATGAGCTGATTATACAGCGCTTTCATTTCAAAACTTTCCAGTCTGAATAACTACCTTCTTAAAACAAAAACGAAAATCACGTCAATTTATATATTGAGAGGGAAGTTTAAAACTAATGTGTGTTACATTTTAGGCTTCACCCCCCCCCCTCCTCACCTCTAGCCACCTTCGCTTTGAAATTTTAAATGACGTCCCTACCTTATGATATTTTTCTTTCTATTATTGGCTACCTGAATTACTGTTGTTTGAATATGGACAAAATAAAACTAAAAAAAACTATTGAGCATTTAATGTAATAGTTGTGCTTTGGTATTAAATTGCTTCAAAATTATGCATACTCTACACGAAAGAGCAAAATATATATGATTAACCAGGTGTTCTGAAATTGACTGTATTACTGCAAATTCATAATTGCAATATTACGCAAAATAAATTGTTTTAACTTGCAAATTACTTTTTATTTTGTCAAAACTCAAACATAAGTTCAAGTTGCCAAAATAGAAAACAAACGATAAAAAATGAATGCTCTTGAATATTTAAATGTCATACAGTTTGAAATGTTGACAATGGCGATGGTTGGGAGTGAGAGAGTGAAACCAAAAATGTAATTAAAATTGAAGTTAACTTTCTACTCAATAACTAAACTGATGTACTTTTTGTTAATTTATTTTAATACACTGAAACTATTTACAAAACCATTTGATAAAGTGATAAATGGTTTCTTTTTATATACAATGCTTTTTAATACGTTTTAATAATGCTAACATAGACCTATAATTACTGACACTGTAATTTAATATTATTTACAAATTTCTTTCTTCACGTTTCTGCTGAGCACTGATAGATGCTTTGTTTAATTTAAACAGTACTATTTATCCATTACAATTAAGCTACAGTACTAAGTGTACGGTTAGACACTCATAAAATGCTATAACTTATAACACAGGCCGTAGATTTCATCATGCACCATTATGTAAAAAAAGTTGGGATCAGATAGGAACAGTTGAATAGTTTTTAGAAACAGTCTGGACGCATTTCATATCAATCAACTACATTACTGCTGATTATTTTCACTTAATTTGCATGTCAGTACTATTTAGACCACATGCTGCAGAAAGGATCCAATCCACTATATACCTAACCTAAGAAAGCATATATTAAAAGTTATAATATAAATTAATAATGAGAGTAGCAAATGTCTACAGTTTTAGGTGATAATGGAGATAAAGTTTTCATATGCATATTAAAATATACTGGAATAAATACAGACAATATCTGCATATTTTTTTATCGCTAGTTGCTTTCTGCAGAGTATGATCCAATTGTTGCACTTTGTACGCTAAGTTTCACATATGAACAATATGGAAAACCCGTTTATACTGTTTACGCAAGTGAATTCACTTCTTTTTACTGTCAATCTACAACTGACGTTCTTATACAACTCGGAAGTTGTTTTCTTTAATTAAAGTTGAACAATTCGTTCTTCCAAAGTTTGTTTAATTCTGCATCTTTAAAATACTGTTTAACAATTTTCTTTAATTAATATTATATTCATTAAAATCCTATAATAAATATATTATATGAAGCACAGAACATCAGTCTATGCAAAATTTCTAGCTATTAGAAAAATCATGCAAATATATCTCTTACATCTGGAAAACAGTCCTGTCGAGCAACACCAGTGGCGGCTCGTGACAAAAAGTTGGTTCAGCTCTAATTCCAATTAGGTGTTTAATTTGAAAATAAAATAAACACAGCTTGAATTTAAAAAATACATTTATATACCCAATTTTATCTGCTCACCGTTTTGACTACTTATTAAACGACAGAAGGCTGATAAAGTAAAAACGATTGTATTTCAACATAAAATACAACATATCAGAGTACTACAGTAGGTGAGTAAGTAGGAATATTCAGTTTCTCAAAATATATTTAGCAACCTGTCAATACTCGCCGGTTGCGCATCCTTCGGAGTTGCTATGAAAACGAGGCAACCAATAAACGATACGCGTTTCTCCCGGCCGTAGATATTGCTCACTATAAGATTTCCAGTTTTGGCTGTACCTGCTATCTTGGATAATATAGCAAGCGCCTACAGTTGCCACTCGCAAATGCAGCAAAATTCGTTCTGGCGAGATTGGGCTATACTAAAAGACAGGTGTAAGAATCATACCAAGGCAGCGCGCAAACTTTGCATGTCAGCACTCAGAAACAGTTTAAACTGGAGTTAAAAAGTGAAAAGCATGAAATTAATAATTACAAATACACAGGATACAAGCCTTGAGCAACATGCTCTAAACTACTAAACTAGCACTAGATTCTAAACAAGCAGAAAAAAAAGTTAACACATAAACAGAAACGACCAGTTTCGCTAGAGTATTGCATTTGTATAAATGTGGAAGTAACTTTCAAAAGTGACTTTGTCCTTCAAATACAACCATAAGGCATAAGCCTGCAAGTTATTTATTTTATGCATTTACACGTACACATACTACAAGTTGTAAGAATGTAATAAAGCGCATAAATGAAATCAAATTATTATAGAATTGTATTTTAATACAAAAATCCCTAAAGAGTTGTTTTTAGTGAAAGCAGAGAGCCTGATTCTTTTATTTGAATGATATCAGAACAAAGACCACTTTGAATACACAGTAGAATAATCTATTTCATTGTCATTCACTTACAAATAAAACTAACTTGCATTTTATAAACACAATACAAGAGAAAAATAATTACTTTTTTATTTAAAAAATGTTATATAATCTTCCAAAAGTAGCATAATATTTCCTATGTAGCAATATTCATTAACGGCCTCTTGTGTCATTCTAAATCTTTCTAACAATATTAGCTCTCACCAAAGAGTAGGAGAGAGATCTCCTCACATCTTTAATTTTCTCTGTTGAGAGTGGATCTCCTGTAGGCAGAAAATTAATACTCTCTACCTCTTCTGTTAGCTTCCAACTCAAGATGTTCCACAAGAATCCATACACTATTAATAAAATCATCACAAATAATATTACGAGAGGTTTGAGGTTCTGGAAAGCTCGAGTGATATTTATTAGGACTATTTCACGAATAAAACAGGAATTTTAATATTTCTTGAATAGAATAATGCTTCCTTAAACAATACTCATCCTGAATAAAATAAGAATGAAAGTAATATACATTTGAAATCCGCGTACAGATTCTTAACTGTATAAAATGTTATATTTACTTATGAATACCTACCTATTCAGAAACCATAAGAATGAAATAGACGAAAGTTGACTATTACAGTTGCAACCATTTGATTTACTAACACCAAATGAGAAAAAAAACATAGAAAACATTTTACAATTCTAAACAACGTGTTTATTAAGATTTATGGTTGCTTAAACAGATATTGTTGCATGATTTACAAAATTATTTCAGACTGTTTAGTTGAATACGCAAAAACAATTGATTAACTGTATACACATTTAGTTAAATTTACTATTACCGAAAACACAGAAAAGTGGTCAGTGATGCGTGCTCAGGAATAATTTAGTACCTATAGATATAGAGTTGGCTACACTGACCACAAGGCAAATGCACGTCGTGTGATAAAAAGGATTTGATATTTTTTTTCGGCAATTTCACTCCGTAATCCGGCTGTGATTGGTCAAAATACAAAATTTTGTTTCGTTTCATTGTTCGATTTTAAGATTAGGTCACATGAGTGAAATAGTAAAAATGAACGGATTTTAAGATGTAAAATTATGGTTGGAAACGAAGAAGAAAGGTTCAGAATATTTATACAAAATGGACAAAAAAAAAAAAAAATGATGCGGATTAAATGCTTTTACTCGGGTCTAAACAGTTACATTAACATTTTGTATTCAACGCTGAGGCAAAGAGCATAAAGTAACCAATGTTTAGGAAGTAAACGTGGCATTTACCGGGTTTCAACCAATTTGTTATACTTGATTAAGCACAACATTTCTATGTTTTCGAAGTAAGTCTCTGGCGCTTTGAACTCGAGAGATCCTTATTTGCACAGAAACTCCGCTAAACATTTACTGAAACCAATGAAGCATATTTTGTAAACAAACGGAAAGCGAATTCAGAGGAAGTTGCAAAGGCTTCCACACCTGGACTGTTCCTCAAAATCAATTAAAGTTTGGCTTTGACAAATCCGTCAAAGTTGACCCTCACAATTGTCAACTTTTCCCACTGTTCTTTCTTGTTCTTCATCTGCTGCTGAACGCCATACTACATCAGGCAAATACCTGTAGGCATGCGAAAAGTTCCAACTCTTAGGTCTTGAATTGTTGGGCATGCTTGATGACTGTCGCGTTCATTGAATCAGATAGAGCACATATGAAACTTTCGATTTTTTTTAAAGTTTTCAACAAGAAAACTGCACAGCTTATAAAGTACAATAGTTGACGATTCGGAGCCTTTGCAAGAATTTTCTTAATAGCAGTAATGAAGTCATTTATCCTATTGTATTCCTCCCTGCTTCACAAACACGGCGTTGCAATACATGTCACATGAGGTTAGGGTACCTGATCCTCAGTTGTTGGAAAGTCGAAAGCACGCAGCGCGCTAGATCAGTAACCATATGCCGGATTTTTTCGTATTTCCGGTCAGAGCTTCAACGAATGAATCACTGAATGACTTTAATTTGGCTTGTAATGCTTTTTCAAGGGGTTCTCATTCGATACTGACCTTTGGTGTACTTTTCGAGGAATTGTTTGCATGTAGGATTGTAGAATGAAATTCCTGACTGAACTAAAGTTATGGTAAGGTCTGCAGAGAACTGATTCGATACCGCTATCAGTGAAGGAATGTTTCAAAGCGGTTAGGATATATTGTTTTATTCTGCTTTGATGCTTCTCATCGATCGCAATATTTACATCGAGGACGGCATATCGAAGAATTTTATGAACTATTACTTGATTTCCTCTGAAAGTGCAAAACATTTTGACATGGTCGAATATTCGATCTACAACAATACAAACACAATGCGGGCCTCACAGAGATCTGTGATTCTGACCAATAACTTTAATTGAAAGTTGTATTTTCTTTTACAGGTTTTGCTACATTAGCTTGGAAACTACTGGGCTGCGAATTTACACATATAACATTTTAAGGCACTCGTTCTGTTCTACAAAATGAGATTATAGGATTTTATATAGCTGCTCAAGAAGAGTGAAAAGCATTTATTTTTCTGCCCAATTTTTTTAACAAACTACGAAAGAAAATGTTCACAAAAGGTGCTGAAGCTTCAAAGAAGGGGTGAGAATGGAACAAATGTGCTATTCTCTTAAAAAGTTGATAAAATGTGTATTAAAATTTGTCTACTTTGTTTTCATATCCTAAAATACAAATCTCAAACAATCGGTATGAAAACAGTTATATTTCTTTAAAGACGCTGCACCTTAAAATACGTTGCTTAAACAAAAAAGTTTCCTTTAGAAACAAAACACACAAAAAAATTAATTTATGCAGCTATTCGCGCGATACATGCTGGGAGCAATGCCATGGCCTCTTATTGGCTGAAGGTGACAAGCCTTATTTGAGGGGATCAATCAATGGACGAAACTGAACTTTCAGAGAGCAGCAATGATCAGATGAATGATTTGACTGTTCTCAGATCTCAGGATTAACTTCCTAAAGGGATAACAGCACTTCAAATTTGTTGGACAAAGTGTCTTTTAAATGTTACATGTTGAAAGATCATTGTATTACAGATATCGTTAATATTTTTATTTGTTTTTTAAACATTGAAAAAATTACTTTCATCACAGTTTGTTACTTATTCCTGTGGCTAAATTGAGTTGTCTGTGTTGCTAATGCCGTAATTTTGTCTCTAGCCTTATTGCTATGAATCGCCCTTATATTATTCGTGAATCAATAACTCAAAACATAAACCTTCACCCCTTTCCAATCACTTGTTGTTTGCACATTGAAGCTCTGCAGAACTGTAAAGTAAAATGCACTAATACAATCGCAAATACGCTTCTATTTCTATAATTAATACTTAATAACTCAGGCTTTGATAATCGAAAACCACAGCGATCATTTTGTAACGTTTGCAACTTCAGGAAAAAAAATTGGAGATATCGATTGAAAAAGTATTGCAAATAGAATAACGTTATCCTTAAATAAGTGTTAATATTTCTCACAGAGAATTCAATAAGTAGATATATGTCGTTTTAGACTTTTATTTTTCCAATAAATAATTCAACACGGTTGGCAAGAGGACTTGCTGGCTACTGATACAGAAGCTTGCTGTTCACCTGATACTCCGTCAAAGCTGTCGTAGATGGTTACTTAGTGCCATGACCTAACCCTTTTCTCAGACTAAGCAAGGTTGTTTTTACATGTTGACATGCCCAAGGTCAAGTTTTCCGTCTGCCCGGTGTTGCAACATCAAATTGCTGTTAGAAATAGTGATACGCTGGAAACTCTAATGTGATAGAGGGCCAAAGTATTGCGTTTATTTGCAGTTATTTCATGCTCAGTGAAATTTATTTATTTACGAACGCTACACTATATATATATTCTGATAACAATATAGGAGCCGTATAACAAGCGTTAACAGCAAAAGAAATTTATGCATTCTTTATAATTTTTCTTCTATCCCAATTTATTATAATATTAATAAGATCACAGCCTTGTGCATTATTTGTCTATATACTTCTCGTTAAGTACGCTGAGCCCAAATATTGTCTATAGCATATTCCTCGATGCTACTATTGCAAAAATGTTTAGTGTAGTTCCAAATCAATTAAAAAACTGAAGAGTTTGTGAATCCTCTCGCTGAAAAAATAATTAGAAAGTGAATTTTGGAGAGGATTCCGGGGTGAGGGAATATTCACTTTATCAATAAGCTCCTTAAGGCTGCGATAATAGCCATGAGAATTAAAAAAAGATAAGATAAGGAAAGCTCTAATTAGTATTAAATAATAAGTTGATAGGCAACATTTCTATCTTTATATTCTGGACAATGCTTACAATATTTACAGCGCTAGAGAGGAGAACGTAGTAAAAAACAAGCAACGTCAACATAAAATATACGCATGTATTTAATAAAAAACATAACGTTCAGGTTTAAAAATATATGCTTTACCCGTGTCGTTATTATTTTATATATGTGTTATATTGTTAGCTTAGCGTTTCCAATATACTTAGCTGGTAACAACTACTACGAAATGTGATTAACATTTAAGCTGCATAGTTAATTTTAGGCGTACGATTGCTTGTTTTTCTGTATCCCGAAATCGTTGTGTTCTCTACGTCTGCATTTATTGTATGCTGTATACTACCAAGATTGATAGGGTACTGCACTAACGCTGAAGATTTGTACATCGCTCCCATTCTCTGGAATTCGGCTTTTTCCTTTGCCGTTCGATAGTGAAGCCGCAGGACGGTCGCTGTCTGTAAGAGTAGTTCGATTATTCGTCCATGCGTATGCGCAGACTATCTCCCCTCATGTTCTTTCACAGGATACCGAGTTTATCGCTTGGCGCATTACTCAATTAATTATTAATGCTAACAACAATCTCCCCGTATGCCACATCTGCCCCCGGACCAGTTTAATTGACGTCCTCGGCGATTACAAAAATTCTGTTTTCATGATTACCCCCACTCCTAATGGTCCCGACTTCCCTGATTTTCATAAAATATTTTTATTGTTTTATTTCAATGACATACATCGAGTTTCGTTGAACAAAATTTAAACTTGTGGCAACTAGAGCCATTTTTAAATGTTGGCTTCAGGTTAACCTCCACCCCCAATAGTTCAATTTTACTGGCTGACGAACTAGATGAAACGTTTATTAATTGATCGTTAAATGCCAAGTTTCATCTAGACAAAACAAAAATTGCGGCAGATAGAGGGATATATATATATAGTCGTCATTTTTGGTGCTTAGAAAGTAGATCGAAGCAGATTTGAATACTAAAAAAAAAAAAAAAAAAAAAAAAAAAAAAAAAAGCTTAAAACTGCTTACTGTAACGATGCCATTACAATTTTTGGATGTGTCGTACAATTAAATATGGATAACAACAATAAACTACATTTACAGTTAGTGTAAATGACTTGGAAACTTAGTATAAAAGTAGGAACTTAATCGCATAAACCGTTTCCCAGAAATGAGCTTACTATATAGACAAATTATTATATCTTCATTAACTTTTCGCGTTATTTTAATTCTAGGCAACTTCATGTAGCATTAGGTACTTGGTCATATGAGCTTGTGAAAGGCAGAACCATTTGAAATAAGGATTTCGGATGCTGGAAAATAAAGAGGAATTTGAGGAACGAGTTCTTCATAACGCGAGCGAAATCTCATAAGATAGTACAAGAAAAACTGCATTAAGGCAAAGAATCACCGACTATTCTGGAGTATTCTGTACCTCGATTCCCTTCTCGGTCCTGGTAGTGTAGTGGTAACCATACTTGCCTCGATCCCGGGTTCAATCGCGGCCAGGGTCGATGTATTTTTTCGGGCGTAAAAATCCTAAGTATGGCTTCCTTCGTAAGGAAAGTAAAGTCGTGGGTCCCGTGTCGTACATTTACGGCGCGATAAAAAAGACCTCAAACCTGAAAGAAGAGGCCTCTGAGCAAACTTTATGAGCCATTTTCCGCCCTGAATTGAATGAGATACTGATGACCTGAGATGTTAAAAGAGCGTCCGTGAATAAACAAAAAAAAAAAAAAAAATAAATAAATAAATAAATAAATAAATCAAATCTATTCCCTTCGCTGTGTCCTTTGTTTTCTGGACAGTATTTCATTATTTTTATTACTGGCGCAGTTTTAGTGTGTTCGGACGCCAAAGACCTTAACAGTTTGGCGCTCTTAAACAATATGTATCATTATTGCCTTCGGATGCAAGGACTTTCGGCAACGAGAAAAATTCTGCAAATGAATTGTATAACAGTGTACCGTGTTCATGCATGATGATCGTTCATAATCTCTTCCTGGCCCCCATTTTTCCCCTCCATGTATGACAGGAGACATTTATCCGCAGTTTCTTAGAAACCAGTTCCAAGATATAATTGTATCTCTTAGTTCCTCTCGATGGATGTGGATTGTGCACGATGGTGCTACAGTTCAATTTAATCGGATAGTTCGTCATTGTTTGTATGACCACTTTCCACAAAGATGGGGTTGTCGAGGGGAATTCAGTGAAAGGCTAGCTCGTTCACCAGAATTCAATAGCCTTTTATCTGTGGGGACTCACCGTTGTTAGTTTATGTAAATACTGATGTGATGTTGACATTCTGAGAGAGCGTATCCAAAATGAAGTTCCAGAAATTTTCACCAGAGTACGCCACAGCAGATTCAGGGGATGCACAAGCAATTTTTGTAACGTTTGTTATTTAATTTATCACTTGTACTATTATCTGGGTTGTTAGCAGTAAAGTCACGTTAACTCAGAAAGGAAGGATTTTTCAATCCAGGTTTATGGGAACTTTTTCATATTTTATTGTTAGGAGTACACTGCTAAAATATTTGACACCAAATATTACACACCCTACATAAAATAGTTCATGCTACTGTGTACTGGTAAAGTTAATTTCTTTAGTTTAATTTTAAGAGAGCAACAAAACATTTACAAGATTTTTTTTAACTTCTATTTGAATTTCAATGGGAGATTTGATAAGCAATGCGATACCTGTATATGAGCTAATGTTGAGAAATTAGATATGCCCATAGCAGTTCAAATAGAAATCGGTTATTAGTCTTATATTTTGAATATGACAATGTGCTTTTGTTTTAAATGCATTTACTTATGAATAAAAATGTTGCTTTAAAGGAAGTATTATGTCAGATTACGCGTCTCCCACCATAGTCAGTTTGTTGCCATTCCAGGTACAGTAAATGGAACTTATGGTGGGAAAAAAGATGTCTAGGCATGTTTCTTACTTCGACTTCAGTTTATCCTGCCTTCCGCGAGCTCATCCTCATCATCTAGTACAATGCGGTTCGCCGAATTCCGAGGTCTGGCTGTGACGCTGCACTCTACCGCCCGATTGTGGTATTCCAATGCCTGACTGGCAAGTGAGTTGTTGATTTGGTTTATTTACGGACGCTCTTTAATAGCTCAGGTCATCAGCGTTCCATTCAATTCAGGGTGTGAAACGACCGACAAATTTTGCTCAGAGGCCTCTTTTTTCAGGCTTGAGATTCTTTTTCGTGCCGTAACTGTACGACACGGGACCCACAGCTTTACTTCCCTTCCGAAGGAAGCCATACTTAGGAGTTTTACGCCCGAAAAAATACATCGATCCTGGCCGGGTTTGAACCCGCGATTTTGGGTTTAGAAGGCAAGTATGGTTACCACTACACCACCAGGATCGACGATCGGCAAGTGAGTTGGCATTAGAAGTGATAAGAATAAAATACAAAATATTGATTAATATATTCATTTCTTATATACATGGGTAACTGAATTGTTATTTTCAATACTCTGTAGTTTTAATGTTGTAACATAAAGGTATGCCAACTGAAAGTAACCAGATATATAATCATACTTGCAGAGTTCAACAGTGTTAGTATATTACAAATTCTCGAAGACATAACTCCGCACAAAACATCAATGCACAACCCATAAGCCTAGAAATTGTGTCCTTCGTTCCCTGATAACATTGTTAGGTGTGATCATAATTGGATTCTGACTATCCAGTACCTACATAAGAAGCGTGTATATTAAACCAATGATAAAATAGCGCTAAAGAATAAGAAAGCACATACATTGTTAAGGTTGCCAGTTAAGAAGCTAAAATGATCAAGAATGGCACTAAAGATGCTAAAATGTTTGCGGTCATAGCAGTATCTAAGGACTACTTTCTGTAAAGCATTGCCCTTAGTATAAAATTTGGAGAAAAAAAGAAAATTAATTCCAATGAGTTTTTTCTTTTGTCCCCTTCATGCTTGAGTCTATGGAAAAGACATATTTCTCCACTACATATAAATAGGAAATTAGACAAAAACCTAACAAGTACAGAAAACATATGAATAAGTAAAAAGGCATCCACCACAAATTAACTCAGGCAAGGAGAGGCGCAAACAGTAATATAAAAGAGGACTAGTTTTCAAAAAATAAGTATCGAATATTGTACCACAGTTTACTGAAGCAGTGAAAACTATTTTTATAAGAGATAAAAGGCCTAAATTAAACAAATCTCAAACCAATTTTAGATTCCATTCCCTTTTATTTACTACATCCTTCTTTTCTTAAAGTATTCTTGTTATCTCAAACATAACTGAGCTTATTGATAAATTCGCGAATGATTTGCTAATCAATTTGGCTGAAAGAATAAATTCATTGCCAAAAGTATTTACTAATACAAAATTAATTACTCTAGTTGCCACAGCATTCATAAATGGCCTTCAGCCTCTTCCAGACAGCCAGATTCAATCAGGTATAAAGGATGCCATCAAGGTCTCCGCCACTACAGAGGAGATACGGCCAGACTGTGACGTATTTGGCAGAACAGCCAACCTACTTGCTCTAAATCCTAACTACTACAGGATATGCAGGTTTTTATATATCAAGATATATGCACCTAACAAGCTAGCAAAACGCAATAGTGGTCAATCGGTATATCAGCAATTCAGAAATTACAGAAGCAAATATTTTAAAGTTATTGACAATTTTGACGATAAAAAATCTCCACAGAACATTTTCAAATGGAAAACAACCTACCAAATAGCTTTCTATTCCCCATCTTTTCGTAGCTCTTTTTTCATCGTGGAATGTATCTGTTCACAAGATTACATGGCAGATGTCACGTCTCACAACCATCCCGTCAATATCTACGAGCACGTTCGGTAGCATTTCAATACGACCTTGGTTTGTACTGTTACAGAAACAATACTTTCTCGAAATTATCATACTTTCCTTTTCCCCCTTACAGTTTCTTCAAATCCTAAGATTATGTTATATTGATCATTAACAAATCCTTTCTGCAGTTATCCGATTGCTAAATAAACATGCATGATTCAAGTTTAAGCGAAAACGACCTTTTCTTTTCCTTTGTTGAATTGTGCAGAAAATTGCCTCACGATTTCCAAGGTATTTCTAAGTCTTCTGCACTTAAGGTACTGTATAATTTAAAACTGGTTTTGGATTCCAAGGCATGCAATTATTCTGTCATTAACTATTGAATTCATGGCATCATATTCATAATTTTAAATATCTTTTTACCTTTATTGTTAAAACTGTTTATTCCGCACACATTTTAATTAAAGATGGCATAAACAAATGTCCTGAAATACCATACTGGTGGATTCCTATATAAGAGGTTTATATTATATATTTTACGAATTGAAATATAGGTTTAATATTAAAATTCGTGTTTTAGAGTTAAGAGACAACGCCACCAACAGAGGCTATTTTGGAGGCTTTGGCTTTCAATAAATGAAGGGAAGTAAAGAGTAAGTTTCCTACTTTTTTATGGTTGAAAGGCTAAAGATAGCCCAAGATAAAATGCACTGTTTTACTTCTCACTCCTGTTTCTTCCATATAATTACCCAAGATATTATGCATTAATCATACCGAAAAACGACATTTTCGTGCTTAAATAATAGACATTGGCATGCTATTCGTTAAACTATTTCAACACTTAATGTATGAAAGAGTAAAAATCGTCTATCTCAGTTATTTTCCTTCGTTTTCCCAAACAGATGAAAGTCAATGGTGGGTGGGGAACTTATTGGCAGCGCCAGTTGTCCAACAGGCCATTTGTAACTGTGGAAGCTTCTTTAAATTCATGACACCATATTGCACTTAATGGATGAATATCACGTCCACTATGTAGAGAACAATCCATCGGTGTAGTTTCCAGGTTCCGTATTCTGTACTCACAGAAATAGCTTTCTCTTTAACTCATTCAGCACCCTCACCATTTTTGTAACTTGCTGTAGTGGAACTATATCCTATATCCCAGCGGGTACATAAGCTGCAGCCAACGTTTTTTGGTAATAAAGTATTGTTGTTGATTTGGTTTATTTAAGGACGCTCTTTTAAAACCTCGGGTCATCAGCGTCCCATTCAATTCAAGGCGTGAAATGGCCGAAATATTTTGCCCAGAGGCCTCTTTGTTCAAGCTTGAGGTTCTTTTTCGTGCCGTAAATGTACGACACGGGACCCACGGCTTTACTCCCCTTCCGAAGGAGGCCATACTTAGGATTTTTACGTCCGAATAACTCCATCGATCCTGGCCGGGATTGAACCCGCGATCTTCTCCAGGACTGACGGGTAATAAAGTAGGGAAAAAAACCCCAGATACTGAAGAACGCTTCGACTAGTTCTGGCAAGGCTTCTTATAATCCCAGACATTGAATAGAACTATTAAAGTGAAAGAGATTATTCCAGAAAAATGCAAACGTATACAGCTGCAGTACAAGGAAGGTCACGTTTATATAAATTATATTTAACGTAAGTTTCTACTGGATATCACAGGCGGTAGGCACTGATGATACTGGAGATGAAATGATACGTTGGGAAAGAAGCGTTCTAACCCTAAGTTTAGGGCATTCTTCGGCATTTGCTATTGATTAGAACTGAGGGCAACTCGGGGAGAGCGTAGTCCAGACCTCCCGTTCATATGTAGTTACATTTCTCTAAGATTTAAGGACATGACAGTTATAGTCGGATGGCAAGACCTACCAATATGAAACCAGTACAGGAAATATTCACAGAACCCAAGTGCAGGGGATTGTGCTACATCTACTATGCCCTTGAAAAAAGCTGCTCAGAATTCGTTATTATCCCGGAAAGAGTGCTAGACAGTCTACTACTTGCACACTTTCTGTTACTCGTATCGTTTAAGAAGTTAGAAGCAGAACTATTGTGTTGGATTTTATATACGACTCGGCAATTCATAGAATGTAAACTTTCAATGAGGTTTGTGAGGTTCTGCATCCTCAAGACCAATTACAATAAATCCATTTGGTAAGAATCAGCCTATGTTTCTGGGAGGACTGTTCAATAAGCCAGTGCAAATTCTAAAGATGGTACCTCTAGATTGTTTTCAACGTTACTTTGGCTACGTGGTAACTACTGCGGGATAGTATAAGGTTATAAACAGTGAATAAGCTTAGTTTGATTTGATTTGAAGATCCATTTCCCTGCCTAAACTTGTAAACAAGCATTCAAAATAGAGAAAACGAATTTCGCTTATTAATAAAACATTGTTTTTTGAAAGGGGCAACTCCCAAAGAAACTAAGGCGAAACTGAGCAAATATTTCGGATGTCCTGTCGACGCAACGAATGATTGAAAAAATCCACGATATGGTGCTGAGCGATCGGAGACTGAAGGTGCGGGATATTGCTGAAGGCTGTGTGCATTTGTGGAGATCGGGTGTACAATATTTTGCACAACCATTTGCAAATGAAACAGCTATCGGTTAGATGGGTATCGCGTTTGTTAACGACTGATTAGAAAAGAGAACGAGTTGTCACTTTCGCGGAGAATTTGGAGCTGTTTAAAAGTAATTCAAGTGAATTTCGGAGACAGACAGTCGATGACACGCCAGAAAAGAAGAGCGAGCAAGAGGAAGCATACTCTCAGCTGAAAAGTGATGGCGATTGTGTATTGAAATGACGATTGCGAAATTTTAATTGACTTTTTAGAAAAGAGTAAATTCATATCTTGTGAATATTATGCTATGCTACTGAAGCAATTAAACGACGTGATCAAGAAGAGTCGTTCTCATTTTGCTGAAGAAAAATGACGTGTTATCACGATAACGCGCTAGGGCACAAGTAAAACACATGAGCTTAAAGTATAAAATCCTTTCTCACCTACATACTCTCTGAATTTCTTCCCTCGGATTACTTCCTATTCCCCAACATGAAGAAAGAGATCCGCCTCAAATGAAATGGCTATTATCGAAAGAAGAATTGGCTGGAAGCACAGTAACTATAATAGAAGCAAAAAGATATATGGGCATCAAATATAGAGCATGCATGGAAAGCTGTTGATAAAAAGTTTTTGTAAACTGATCTTAGGTTTACCGACAGCGTTCACAAATGGTGTAGTGCAGCTAGAATTAGATGGGTATTTCATTATGATAAAAATTAATACCAGAATTATGAAATACTTATTCAGAATTAGCGCAATGGAAGACAGCGATATTATTAAAGAATGTTTCAATACCCAAGAGAAATGTAAATGGAAAAGATCACGATATCTCAAAGTGCAAGAAATTTTACAACAGATAGGTTTAGGAAACTTGTGGATAAATAAGAAATATCAAAACAGAGCATTCTGGGAAGAAATAAGCCTATCATTGGAGGACAAGAAATATTTGGCAGTATGGGAGAAAAGAATTCATTGAAACTTTATAAGGAAATAAAAATAGTGTGGGGTAGGGAAAAATATATACAACAATTTGATAAGGCACATAGGGAAGGGGTGGGTGTTCTAGAACTGGAGTTATGAATTTAAAAAGGTTAAGATATGATAAAGGGAAAAATGTCTAATGTGTTGAGAAATCAATAAGGATTTTTATTGTTTATTATACTGCAAGCAAACGAAGTTATGTAGAGAACAAGCTTGGTAACAAAAAATGGAAAAATTTAGACGAGGAAATATTAATTAGTAAAAGGAGAGAAGATTATAAAAATGATAGGGAACTATTTGAGCAAAGTTAGAGAGAAATGGGTAAGAATGATTAAGAGGAAGATAGAGGGAAACGTAACCTTAGAACCTTGGTACCCAGTAGTAATAAATTGTTACACTTCATTTATATTTCAAACAACGTACTTTAAAATGTCCTAACATTGATAATTAATTAATTTGCAACTTTACATGCAATTTACTATCTAAAGTCTTCATTTTTGCTGACGCTCGGTTTGCAGGCTATTCCCCACGGAATTTCGGGCTACAGGACCTGGTCATTAACGAAGTTGCTCCCGTCTCAAGTAGCAGACCAGGGCGTGTTGATAATGCAGTTTCATTCTTTTCTATTTTTTCCTCCACCTTCTTCTACTTTTCAACTTTTATCTGTACCTTCGTCATAGATTTGGATTAATGCTTTTTACTTCTGTGCTTCTTCTTTCTTCCTCTTTTGCTTTTCTATATATATAACAAATTAACAGTGATAATAAAAGTAGATAAGGATAAAACACTGAGAAAAAGTCACACTTGAAATTGCTATATTTCGAACTACTGCGAGTTCTTCAATGGCAAGAATGGCAAGAAGCAATGGCTAGACCATTGCAAGAATTGCAATTGCAATGGTCTAGTTTCTTGCCATTGAAGAACTCGCAGTAGTTCGAAATATAGCAATTTCAAGAAGTGTGACTTTTTCTCAGTGTTTTATCCTTATCTACTTTTATTATTACTGTTAATTTGTTACATTATTAATAGTGCTACTTTATTTTTATTTTTAATTTATATATATTCCTTATATTTTTCTCCTTTTGTTCTCGGTCTACTTCTTCTTCTCGCAGCTGCTTCCTTTTCGCCTGAAGACTGCCATTATTCTGTTCTTCTGATTCAATTTCGGCGTTATTTTCTTCATATTCTTGTTTTTCACCTACTATTCTTGTTTTTCACCTACTCTTCTTGCATATATCTTTCTCGTCTTTCTCTGATTCTCTGAGGTCTTCAATGGCAATATAAGATTTTTAACAGTTGGATATTCTCTCTGTCTCTCCTAATGTATGAAAAATCCCTCCCACCAGCCGGGAATCGAAAAGAATCAAATTCGGAACCGCTGGATTTATAGACTAATAGCCTAACTACTAGACTACAGAAGCGACTTATTTGTTCTTATTTGGTTATTACGACCACAATTTGAATAACTGATGAAAGTCAAATTTTCAAGCAGTTAATACAAATTAAAATCACCTGAAAGTAAAGTTGATTGCATATCTTAATTTCTTTGCTTAGTTTCCTACTGAGATGAGGCTGCAAAGCGAACTTGATAACCTCACCAATATATTTTTATGTTTCCATGTTCATCCTTTCAGAATGAACGCTCAGGAGACACAAGACCATTCAGACGTTCTTGACATTGCTGACAGGAGCAAAGTTTATACGATGGAGAAGAGTGCTGAGAGATTGTTCCACGGTTCATGTTGTAGCAGGAAGTGTTCGTCCAATGAGAATGGAAGAATGCAATGCGGGGTAGAACTGGGAAGAATGGGTGACTTCATGTTCATCACCTTTGTTATTCCATACTTCGTATCCTCCGCAGAAAGTTACGGATGGAGTACAGTTCTTTGATCCCTTTCACATCACTGAAGAAAAGTTTTCATCAGTTGAAGATAGAGTACCATAATCGAAAAGACAGGGGTAAATAGCTTTAGACTAAGGAGTCTAAATAGGGAAGGGACATAGAGCATTTGAACTGTTTTCCCGTCTCTCCTGGACGGTTGGATCGGTGCAATTGTTTAGATGCTCATTTCTATGTTCAGTTCACTGAAAATGTCTTCTCGGATTTCTTCACTGCTGAAGATTTCGACTGCCTTCTTTCAGTGATCCTCAAATAGAGCTATGTTGTGCAATACATATTCTGGCATGCCGAGGAGATCAATTTGAATTCTCTGAAGAATGTTAGCCATGAGGCCCAACTGGTAAGAGGGTTTTGAAATAATGTGACATGAACTCATGACAGAAGTTGATTCTGAGCAAAATGGCATATGTGCACACTGGCATGTTTTATTGTTTCCATTAACTGACAACGTCTGGAGAGCTTCAATAATGGAAACAAATTATTGCTCTGAAAATAAGTGAGTGACTTTATATTTTGCAGCCAACCTAGTTTCACACAGTGAAACTATATTTGGAATCACTTTTCTTCAAAATGAACTTTCTCGGAAAAAGTTAAAGTATTTCCTTCACGGTTACTATCCAGTTTCTTATTTCCGAAGCACTGTTAAGGTCATTGACTGCTAAGATTATGCACACTGCAATGGGCAAATAGAACATTAGGATACAAAGGATATTGGCCTTTGCACCAGACAGTCGCTGTATCCCTAGCCAACAAGCTTGTTCCTTTCAACACCAGCTTTAGTTAAAAACTAAATAATCGAATTTGCTATCCTGAAAGCACTCAGATCACTAAGCGGTGTAGACTTCAGAAATTCTTCTCGAGCAGTGCCAGTGTTATCAATAAAGAACACTCCTACTGTGAGCTGCATATCTGCTAGCACTGAAAATGAAGTACTTCCATTGAGCGATGAAATCAACGTTTTCAGAACTATTTGCCTGCAAATTGTTACCAGTTCATTTTGACTTTGGACATATTTAGCATTTCCGCTAAAGTAATCTTTTAAGATGGTGTCCCCTGCTGGACTCTTAAAATGCTGCAGAGCATGGAAAACGACAGAAGATTAATTCTTGCCGTGAAGAGGTAAGTCATGATTTAAAAAAAAAAAAAAAAAAAAAAAAAAAACCCAGGGTATAACTTTTGCCTGTTTTCTTCAATTTCTCTTTGGTAAACATAATCTATCTGCTGCACTGATTTATTTGTTTATCACCCAAAAAGACTTATTTACAGCCTCACGATGCCAAGATGACTTCATATGCTCAGGCGACGACTCATGGAAATGTTTATATTTAGCAAAATCACGCAATGTCGATTCAAAGCACTTTTCTATTCAGCGGTGTACACCAAACAAGAGGAGTAATCAGGAAGTTATTGATATAGGAATGGCGGATTTCCTAATGCCACTGGAAAGGTACACCACCTGCAGAGTAATTGTTTCCTCTTTCATTGATTTTTATGATATGCTCCTCCATCTTCTGAAACCGGATGACAAACTGGACCATCCTTAGTCGTGTTAGCTGTAGCACTAGAATCCAGTAAAGCGTTTTCTTCGCGTTATCTTCTTTCTTTTAAAATGTCCTAATGG
This sequence comes from Metallyticus violacea, assembly GCA_030762175.1. Lineage (NCBI taxonomy): Eukaryota > Metazoa > Arthropoda > Insecta > Mantodea > Metallyticidae > Metallyticus > Metallyticus violacea. The sequence goes on from CM060838.1 coordinate 33,453,982, forward strand.
TTACAAGACGTATACATGAAACATTTCAACGATTTTCATTAATTTCGTGATCTTCCGCAAAGGACTACTTGTGATTTAAAATTGAAAAGAACCATAACAGTAACTCAGGCCTCGGCGAGAATATATGCAATCTGATACTATGGGGGTCACGTGTTTCATTATTGTTGCAATGCTACCTTGTTTGAGTTGGCAAGAAAGCATATCTTCTTTGACTGCAGCGGTTGTAGCATACAGAGGATGTGGGGAAAGGTATTGTTGGGCTGAGACGATTGGGAAATTGAACACGACAATTGGGGAGGAAAACGTAAGCAAAATTAGAGCCAGCACAAGCACAGCGTGAAGAAGAAGCGTCTTGTTACGCTGAACGGAAAGCACTAGTACAACATATTGCAACGCTTGCTGCTACCGAGCGACAGCGGAGAGAGCCGAAGATAATGATTTGCACAGCTATAACTAGATAATAGGGCTTTCAAGAGCAATGACATGATAGCTCAGACGGTTAGAGCGCCAGGCTATAATGTGAAGATAGTGGTTTCAAATTCTCATGTCCACGTTCTTTTTTCTTTTTTTCTGCCGGAGTTAAAGGAAATTTTCCACATTACAATTATTTACTCGGTAACATAGTAGTATCACGCACAGAATGGCTTATAAATTGATGTTGTCGAACTTTTCTTCTGCTGCAACCAAAGGAGATTTGCCACCATTACAATGATTTACCCACCCGTATCAATTTATATTTACGAGCTAGGCCGTCAGGCCGTAGCAAGCCGCAGTACACCACTGAGTCCACCGGTTTCTAGGATTTACCAGATTAACTTATTAATTTATATTTAATATGACAACATACACGTTACATTATTTTTAACAAATAACATTTAAATTGTTACAAGCGCCAGGCAGCAGGAGTTGCACGAGTTGCGCTAGTGATTTCCGTCCAGCGTGTATGGGCAAGTTTTAACGGTCTTGAGAGAGTGGAGGCTGGAAGCTTGAAGAGAGCGGACGTTGTTATTCCAAGATTATCACCTTTACAACGGACCCATTGAGTGAATAACAACTTTACACGCGGTAATAAAGTGTTCCTTTAAATTAGTTGGTTGTATAACATATCTTGGCTTATTATTCTCTTGTTTCTATTTCAGTGTTATTAGCAATGAGTAGGATTCTTCTGGATAGTGCTGCAACTATACCTCTTGTCCGGTTATGGACGATGAATGGTTACAGAATAATATTTAACAAGAAGGCTTTACATTGAGTCATGACGCTATACTTTCTGCTGCGCCAGCATCGGCGTATGGATGCAGAGGAAGTCGTGATTCTCAGGCACGGCTTTTATTTTAAACTGTTTACAATAAACAGCTATGAAACTGGCACGCAGAGTGTATGTGTTAGATATGACGAAATCTAAAGATATCTTGAATCACTAAATTGCAAAATGCGAAGTTACTCTCTAATAAAATTTTTCTTCGAAAGTTCGAAAGACTGATGTGCACATTGTTTATTGTTGATTTTAAAAAGAGAAGGAAAATTTAAGTTAAATGTAAACCAAAACTAGTAGCAATTATGATTTCCGCTTTAATAGGCTCTATTCCTTATTACATAATTCACTTAGTTGTTTTGAGAGAATTATTTATAAAATATTAAACCCTCTGACTCACTGCTGATGCATTTTTATATTAACAGATTATGTTCGTCTAAGCACCGGGTTTAGTGGTGGAATATTGCAAGTAGTAAGAGAGTATAACCAAAACCAAAACAACATTTATGATGCTCATTATAAAAAAAAATTAATTCAATCATAGACTCAAGAAAATAAATAGCGAGCTATTGTGTTAAAAAATTAACTTACATTTGAAATTACAAGTTATAAAATATTCAAACATTGCAATGGTGATGACGATGGTAACAATAATAATAATAATAATAATAATAATAATAATAATAATAATGAAAATATACAGCTGCGCACGTAGTGATGGCCTACTATGTTAGTGCTTTGCTATTTCCAACGGAAGGCATTTGGCGCCCTCTTGCTGTATATTTTGTTGTGCTTTATAATGCGGTGCTTTTACAAAGCTGAGTGTATTATATATAAATACTTTAAACAAAAGCTCCAATTTATGCTTTTTTAATATTCTTGTAACATTTCAATTAATGGTATTATTCGTTTATTAGTTATATTGATGAAAATTATAAAAATGATAGCTCGTAGTGTGTTGAAAGTAAGCATTTAAATGTCAAATAACATACAGAAAACATTCGTAACAATTCATGAACCAAATATGGGAACGTTAGACATTAAAAGAATAATTTTTGCTTTTAGGCTCACAGCGTCAAAATACATAGTTCTTAGTTGATTATTGCCCCATGTTCTAAGAATGCTACGGTATATTACCATTTGTGAACACCTCCCCTGCAAACTGTTGCTATGGCCAATGATTTTAATGTCCTTCTGTGAGGCCATCCTTTGAGTCAATATTCCATGGATGTTGTGAAGAACATTTTCCTTCCCACAACTACACGAAATTTATTCTTTCTTGACACAAGTGTATTCATTTATCCTGAATACACTCTGCATTGTAAGCTTTATTTCTGCATTTCATGTTTTAAAACACATAATTTCAATCAGAAGTTATGTATGCATTTTGGAAACATTCAAAGAAGATTAGCCGTAATTTCCAAGTAAGATGACTTCATAACGTCGGTACTTACCCTGGGTTCAGTAAAATATGGTCCAACTTTCCACTGTCGGGACATAAAGCGAAAGTATGAGAAGGACGAAGATTTGAGACGGAGAAACCTAGACAAGCATTATCGACGTCTCACTGCGCCTGAGTGCAGTCCTTGTTGGAACTCGTCACTTGGACTCGATTGTTTGCTTGTAATGCTAACAATAAAACACTCACATACACACCTGATTCATTCCTCGTCTCTTTCCAACTTGCTGCAATTTGTTCTGCTTCCGTTCTGTCTAGACCGCATCCGCTCTCACTATGCTAACAATTGCCTTTCCTGGGTTCGATGCTTATTCTCTGAATTCTAAACCCTACCAGTCTGAATAAAACTCATTTTCCATTACTGGCCCAAGTCCAAGTTAACACACCTACATATGACCAGTCGAAACTAATGGGAGGTTTATATGAAAGAGTGGAGTTGAACATTTTTCAAATAAAATTGTAGAAAGGGAAGGAGAGAGCTTAATAATATTTGCACTTGTCAATACACTGAAAGAGCATTGTCTTTCATCCTATGGGTTCCGACAAACTGACATCCCTGAGGGCACTTTTGGTGGGTGTACGAAGTCTTCCTAATGGAAAACGGGCCCACAGCAATGTTAAATAAAGTTCAATTATTGCTTAATTACATTAAAGTAATTTAATAATTTCACTAATGGGCTCCATGATGTTTAATATCTTTCAAGGTTGGTTCTGGACTTAAAACGTTTCAGAACAACTACGCTATAGAAACTCTGGACAATTCCAAGAAAGATGGCAGTAACGAGGACAGTGTGAGGTATGGATAACTGCTGCAAATATGGGGAATAATAATTTTCAGCTCTTGCATTGTTTTTTATCTTACTGTTTCTGTTTACAAGTATATCCGCTAAGTCAAGTAAGTATATGCTGAGGTGTCAAAGCTAGTGCTAAAAAGGTAATCAGAAAGCAGTACTTGAGCAAACAAACACTTTTTTATATATTTCTTTCCTTTCTCCTTCTGCTATTAAAATTTGCCTAAACTAAAAATGAAAAGGGCTGTTTTATTCCTCACTTTTAAAGGTTTGCGCAGTAAGATTCGATAACTGTCAAAACTATGCTATTTTTTGCTCTTTCTTTTATGGGGAACAGCAAACTAAAAACAGTGATTTTGCCTGAACTGGTTTCCATGAGGTTTATAATCCCAACCAATTTTATAGAGTTGTACTTCTAAGTGTTTCATTAGTTGAGATGATTATTTCGCACATCATTTACTGCATTGGGGACTATTAATTATTTTATCACCATTTACTTATAGTCTTCCTCAACAAATGGGCGTGGCAATTTATTTGGCCGTTCTCCCATCGTCTCTTTTGCACTAATAGTGCTGATCCTCCATATCTCATGTCCCTTTTTTTTTTTTTTTTTTTGAGTAGTGTTTAACGCCCGTTTTTACTACTGAGGCACCACAGGCGGTGACACTGATGATACATGAAATGAAATGATAAATTGGGAAAGGATATTTTTTTTTTAAGGAAGGAAGCGTCCCAGGCCTAAATTTAGGTACCTCCCCGGCATTTGCCAGTTATGAAGACTGAGGAAAACCTGGAAAAAACCCCAGTCAGGGAGGACGGTCCTTGCGGGATTCGAACCGCAGACCTCTAGCTCACGAGTCCGTGCCTTAACGACCTCGGCCACCCGTGGCGGTCCTCATGTCCCTGGAAGACCGTTATATTTTTATTAATCTTATTAATGTTTTCGTTACGTAAATATTTCTGTTAGACTAGTCCAAATCTTGGGGAATCGTTGCAGATTGTCCTGTGTCAGAATATAATATTTAGTCATCTGCTTATAAAAGAGTTCCACTGTTATGCCTGCAATGTTTGTAGCTTTCCATAATTTAATAAAGTGGTCCAAAATGTACAATATTTCTTTTTATTTCATTGACTGTCACTTCATAAGTGCTTTACCCGTGTGAATTGAGTAAATGAAGTAGATCAGATACGCTAACAGCTAAAAGACATTATATTTAAAGTAGGTACACAAGTACAGGAGGAAATGAACCTGCGTTAATAAATAAGCGTAGAGTGAACATTAGATTTGGAGCTTATTTGGCAAAGAAAATATTACAGGCAACATTAAAGGAAAAAAGCGTACATAAAAGATGAAACCAAAGCACGAATGCCATGAAAGTACGTGAGCGTATAACTTGAAAAAATGTACGGCGGTTCTGTACACCTTCTAAATTCACCCTTCCCTTTCCTAAATTATTTTACAGTTCTTTCGTTCTAATTCCAATTTTCGCTTCATTTTTTGTAGCAAGAAAATACTCGTTTCTTATTAAACACTGTTTCATAATCCCTAACCCACCCGTCTGATTTAATATTATTCTTATGCATTATTTTGAACCATTTTGAATATATGAACATCATATTGTTTGCTGCTCTGTAATATTCTATTCTATTTATTTTTAATAGAGTGCTATAATTCTTTCTTTGTTGTTGAGTAATTTTGTCCGCTTCATCTTCGCTCTTTGTTGTTAAATATCAAATACATATCCCCCCCCCCCTCTCCCATCTGCTGCTTAATTCTAACGTTGCATTCTTAAGGAAAATGCATATAGAAAAACGGAATATTTAAAAACCATGTTACCGATAGTTTTGTTTTTTAAATTCTTAATTGTTAGTATTTTGTTATAAACGTCAACTTATGTGTATAGCAGGGTTTCCGGCCTAACCATTTTCTAGGTATGATAAAAAAAAAAAAATAAAAAATAAAAAAAAAATTATATTTCACTTTTTCATATAGTCACCCTTTATTGCAATACACTTATCACATCTTTGAATTAACATTTCTATTCTCCTCGCCAAAAAGTAGTCAGAAGTCTTGTCTGCAAAATGGGCATAAACAGCATACATCACTTCTTCGTCACACTTAAATTTCCTTCCTCGAAGCTCCTTCTTGAGTTTTGAGAAGAGGGAATAGTCGCTGGGAGCTAGATCTGGGCTGTAGGGTGGATGGTCAATCTCCTTGAAGCCACATTTCTTCACAGCTTCCTTTGCAACAAGAGCTGTATGCACAGGCGCGTTGTCGTGAAGAAGGCGCACACCACCACTCAGCTTTCCTCGCCTTTTCTCTTTGATGGAAGCACGTAGTCTGTGCAGTAGGCCAACATACTACTCCCCATTTACTGTGGTGTTCCTCTCCTTGAAGTCAATGAAGAGTATTCCTTCACAGTCCCAAAAAATTATGGCCATGATCTTCTTGGTTGACTGAATAACCTTGGCCTTTAGAAGCGGTGTTTCGCCAGATTTACGCCACTCCATTGATTCTTTTTTGGACAAGGGATCATAGTAGAGGACCATAGTTTCATCTCCTGTAACAATGGTTTGCAGATTTTCTCTCTCTTTGCCCCGGCAGAGCTCCAAGAACGCCTGACAACAGATGACTTGTTGCTGCTTTTGGACTGAGGGAGGAAGTCCAGGCACCCATCTTGCACTAACCTTATTCATGTTTAAATGTTCATGAACAATTTGAAGGACTGTTGTTTTAGAAAGGCCAAACCTTGCTGCTATTTGTGTTAACTTTGAGCCGCCGTTCATTCCTAATTTCTCCTTCCACAAGAGCGATGTTTTCAGGAGAGAACACCACCAAGGGCCGACCTGTACGCTCTTCGTCTTCAATGCTTTCTCGACCCATTCGAAAAGGTTTGGCCCATTTTCTTACTGTAGAATATGAGGGGAGGGGGTGCTTCCCCATATACATTGTCCATCGCTGTTTAATTTCTATTGTGAAGAACTTAATAACAGCTCGATACTCAGTTTTCAACATGTCACAATCTTCTACGCATAGCCTTCTTTATGCAACTATATGTGAACAACTGAACACAACGGAACGAAAGTTACAGCTGCAATTATTTACTTAACAGATAAGGTATGAGACAAGATAAGGGTTTTGTGAGGGCGATAATTATTACCGGCTTGGCCGGAAACTTATGGACCTATCCTCGTTATCTATCTAGAGTGCGAATCATTAATTCCATACATGTAGAATACAATATGAACAGCAATATATACTTGTACCAAAGAATCCTGGCATAATATCAATCCAATAGACGGCACAGAATAATAACATAAAGAAGACAGATTAGCAGACAGGGATTATAGGGAAGTTAGTGAAGATAGGTGCTTAATTAAATAAGGTGCGGGCTGCGGGTACAGAAATCTGGATAAGTGCCCTGCTTCTCTACCAGAGCTGCTGGTTGGGACCAGTTGTTGAGATAATTAGATAATCCTGCTGGATATTAACAGTGCCACACATTAATCTGGAATATATGTTTTTTCCACCATTATTTGTTTTGGTTCCTTTTTTTGTTTCTGCTTGCTCGGTTAACATTTTAAGCTCTTGTAATTTTTAAGTTTTTGCTATTGATGAATATTAGAGAGAGAGAGAGAGAGAGAGAGAGAGAGAGAGGGAGAGAGAGAGAGAGTACCATTTGCCTGTTGATAAAATTATTTGAAAGCTTTTTATTCGGAAACACCTTCTCTTCTTTACAATTTCTTACCTATTTTTGTTGGCCTCACCTTGTTAGATTGCACAACAGCACTGTTCCAGAAGAAAGAACGAATCATTTTTTCAACTAAACACTTGACTGCAGCAGAACAATTTTCTAAAATAAAAATAAAGAAAAACGTACACGCAGCTCAGTGATCCATGCTGCCTTTACGATGAATGAAAAGTTTGCATCAAGTCACAAAGCAGTTCAGCTGTAAAATACGCTTCACTCTCAATTCAGTTGATGTTTAGACCTTGATTGGAAAATTAATTTCACTTATTTTAGTCACCTAAAAATTAAATATCTGTGCTAGCAGTAATTGGCAACTTTTGCAATTTCTTTCTTGTTGAAATATATAGGGAGTATCAAAAAGAATCATTCCATTTCAAAAAACTATATCTTTTACTCGCATAATCATAGAACATCCGGAAAATTTAAAAATGCATATCGGAATATAAAGTTTCCCTTGGTGCGAGTTCTATTTGGTTGCCGGTAGGTACCTCCCCGATGCAGCATAATCGCAGCGATTATCTTGTACCCAAACGGCTTATTTTAAGCAGGGTGCAATTATTGGCCACCTTTTTTCTCAGAGCCTTTGATAATATAGCGATAGAGATTCTCTGCCTGACTGCACCAATGATATTTTAACTGCAACCATAGCAGTCCAACGTGTAACAATAGACAAATTCTAGGTGGAGGGATTATGAATGGCAGCCTATAGGTGAAGTTTTCTGCAGAGTCTTTGAAATAAATCGTTTAGCGATAGAGGTAGGATAATCTGGGATTAACAGTAGTACAGCTACGGAAGAGTTTATCAGTTATCGTTGGGATATCGAATAACGGTCACACATCAAAAGTTTGCCGCTTCTTTTATACCGGCTGGGTGTATGACGAGTGTAACTTGATACAGTATGATGTCAAAGCGGCAGAAAGCATTTTGAGTTCTCCATTTCAACAAAAATGAGTCCGTTACAACTATGAAGCGCCATTTTCCTTGACAGTACGGCGCTGCACCTCCTGCTCAGGTACCAAAAGTTTCAAGACATTGTCTGGTTTTCGGACCACAGAGGATTAAATTGTTACAAGCTCTTTGCGAAAGTGATAAATTACGATGTGTCGAGATTTGTCCGGAGAAGAGCATGTTGAACATTTGTAAAAATTATAAGCGAAACTTTTTATTCCAATATGTATTTTAAATTTTATGCCAAGGTTCCATGTTCATGCATGCAAAACATATGGTATTTTGAAATCGAATGATTCTTTTTATACACCCTGTATTACAGTGTGCGTCTTTGTACTTCTCTACTTTCCAACTGTTAAGAGCTTAAATTACATCAGTAAAAAGCGAATGGGAATATTTATGTTGAGCTTAAAAACTTTTCTTCTTCTTTTTCTACGAGATAAGGCTGTTGACCTGTTCTGTCCTCAAACATATCACTACATCTTGTTCTTGGTCTTCCTATTTTGCGATATCCTCTAGGTTTATAATTTGGTACAATGTTTGATATCCATTCCTTTTTCATTCTTAATATATACTGACATCAATTATTTTTATTTTCATTATTTTTTAATTTAAATTATATATATAACTGTTTTCCAATTTCCTCATTTCTTTGTTTTCACTTCCATATATTGCCATTGGCATTGTTATTACATATAGAACTTCATTTGTGTTGCTTTTGACCTATTGTTCTCTAATGTTCTCCTTATTGTTCCATTCATTTGTCTTAATTTATTTAGTTTTATATTCAGGTCTTCACTTTTACTGTATGATTGGACGATGTATATTGGAGAAGCATCCCCCATATGATATTCTACTGTAAAACAATGGGCCAAACTTTTTCGAATGGGCCGAGAAAGCATTGAAGACGAAGAGCATGACGGTCGGCCCTTGGAAGAGCTCACTCCTGAAAACATCGCTTTTATGGAAGGAGAAATTATGGAAAACCGGCAGCTCAAAGTTACAGAAATAGCAGCAAACCTTTCTAAAACACCAGTCCTGCGAATTATTCATGAACATTTAAACATGAATAAGGTTGGTGCAAGATGGGTGCCTAGACTTCTTTCCTCAGTCCAACAGTAGGAACGAGTCATCTGTTGTCAGGCATCTTTGGAGCTCTGCCGTGGCAACGGGAGAGAAGTTCTGAAAACTATTGGTACAGCAGATGAAACTATGGTCCTCCACTATTATTTCTTGTCCAAAGGAGAGTCATTGGAGTGGCGTAAACCTGGCGAAGCACCGCCTCTAAAGGCCAAAGTCACTCAGTCAACCAAGAAGAGCATAGCCACAATCTTTTGGGACTGTGAAGGAATGCTCTTCATTGACTGCAAGGAGAGAACGCCACAGTAAATTGGGAGTACTATGCTGGCCTACTGCACAGACTGTGGTTTCAAGGAGATTGACCATCCACCCTAAAGCCTACATCTAGCTCCCAGTGACTATTTCCTCTTCTTAAAACTCAAAAAGGACGTTCGAGGAAGGAAATTTAAGTGTGACGAAAAAGTGATGGATGCTGTTAATTCCCATTTTGCAGACAAAACTTCTGATTATTTTTGGAGGGGGGTTGAAATGTTAATTCAAGGGTGAGAGAAGTGTATTGCAATGAAGAGTAACTATATTGAAATACAGTTTTTGTCTTTATATACCTAGAAAATAATTAGGCCGAAACTTATGGAGCTATCCCCGAATGTCCATATGTGTGAAAAAAATAAAAAATAAAGACAAATTTGCGTTTTTGACTTCGATATAAATTTGTTCGTAATTCATGAAATGTTTTCAGAATATCATAAAATCTTGTCTATGTTTCGCATTTCGCCAAGTTCAAGGAAGCCACATGCTCTCTTGACAATATGGGACGCGAAGGAAAGTGTTAAGACTCCTTCGCATACCATATGGCGACCTCTAGCCTTGCTTTTGTTACTCTCTAAATGTTAATTACAATTCTGTAGATACTGCCAGAGGTGGAGCAAGCCACGCCTGAAGATCAGCGAGCTCCCAATGGCGGTGTGTACCTCAAGAAAGTATCAAGAATGAAGCTTAAACTCTTGTCTTTAATCGGAGAGAAGCAGTAATTGCTTTTTGTGAATTTACTGTTCCCATACATTCCTTCATGCTCTCACACAAATCTTCGCTTATATTTCCAAATCCGCCCGAGACTTATGCAATGTAAATAACCAACCTCTTTCTATAGTCACACCAGTAAAAGAAGTTTTAAATTTATTTCCACTACAGCGTAGCTAATTCGTCAATAATGTATATTGGTATTTCAAAAGGCCTAAATTTAGTTTTTGCTTATTAAATTATGATTCATCTTTTATTAGTTATGGATGATTCTTAAGCATACTGATGCGTTAGTATGACCATGGCTTGTTTTCTAACGTATTGCTTTAGTGGTTAATATGTAGCTAATGAAAAAAAAAAAAAAAAAAAAAGAATAACTAGGAGCGGGAACAAGAGCATGAAGTTATTGGATGTTAGTGTATATCACATAAAGAAAGGAATGCCTTCTTGTGTTCAATTCCTGTGTGAACTACTGGAGTGTTAATAAACTTATCGAGTGATGTTTAAAACGCTTTATAAGCTTTGACTCAAAAAATGTCTGCTTGTCAACTGGTGGACCAAATTCGAGGATTTGCAGAGTAAGTTATTTTCGGAAATTTCCTCTGCCTTGGTGCCACGTGATTTAGAAACAGTTTGGCCTTGTTAATTCTTCAAAGTCTTCAAGATGATGAATGGGATTAATTAATGATGATGCAAATGAACTCGGAGTCTGTATGCGTCATTTTGAGTCGAAAAAAATCCGGGGAAAAAATTCGCTTTAATGCATGCTATTTGTCATCTTCAGCAGTTGTAACAATCGGTATGAGATGTGCTGTTTCTAACATCTTTGCTTTTCTCATAATTATGCCTAATATTGAATATTAATCATTTTTATTTTGATTATCTGTATATTTCTCTCTTGAGGAACCGTGATCCACAGATTCTTTGGTTTGCCAAAGCTGACAATGAAATCTGTAAATATTATTATTTTCCTTTCATTTCATTTTAGATATTACATTATACTTTAAAACTGCAAATTATTTGTTGAACCCCGTTTATTCGAATACCGTTTATGCACAAATTGAACCTACCTGAACCAATTGTTTAAAAAAAAAAAAAAAAAGAGTAATTTGTTGTGCTTGTCTACGAAAACACGCGTCTGTATCTCCAACTTTCATGGCATAAAATCACCTAAGTGTTCATTGGCGGCCATGACAATGTATATATACATTATATTTACATTATTATATATATATATATATATATATATATATATAACAGCAGCCTATAATTTTTTTCATAAAATAATTGAAAAAACTGTACATTAAACTGAACTTCTGTTATGTGTATGTATTGCTACAATTAACTATTATAGATGCATCTTTTGCTTTGCATTATTTTTAAGTGTGAAACATAATTAAATATAGGCGAGGAGGAACAGGAAAAGAGAAAGCCGAATGGTCCTTTGATAGTAGTACTACTCAAGAGCGATAGGTCAAGTACAAAATTGGCAACAGCCACAGCAATGAACAGCTGGGCAGCATTGAACACTCGAGGTGTGCAAGATGAAAGCGTCCAAACAAGAACTATGATCATTCATTCGGTTTTTGACGGCGGAAGGGATTCTGCAGCCAATCAGTGTTGTATATTAAGAGAGAAATCTGAGTGACTTAAAACTAAAGAGTACGGTGTACACGATTACCTTCATTCTGGAGGACGACTCTAGGCCTGGCCAGTCACAAGGGGCCATCACCCCAGCGACTACTGAAATTGTGAATTGGCTTGTTCAAAGGAACAGGCATATCACGGAGGATGACGAATATCAATCATAGCATGTCTGTACTACATCATAAAGTGTGTGCATATTGGGCACTATGCTGTCTCACGCGGTACGGCTAGCACAAACATCTACACGTATCAGGAGGGCGTTGGCTTTCTGCAGAGGAACGTAACAGGAGACGAGTTGTGGTTTCTTTATAATGACCTGGAACCCCATTGATCCAATATGCACAGCTTACCGCCTCCGCCGAAGAAGTTGAAGTTCAGGCAAAGTCATGTTGATCGTTCTTCTTCAATCACGGGGACCAGTTCTGACCGTATTCGCGCCTGGCGACCTCACCGCACTCTGACGACTCTGCGATGGCGGATCAAAGTACAAATGTTGCGAAGAACAAGTGGATACCTCGGTATGCTTCAAGTGGGAGATCTTTCGGCCTAACCTCTCTCCATTTCATTTTTGTTTTTGGCTCTCTAAAGAAAAGTTTTAGGTGGACGCTAAAAGTCGAGGAAGTGGTACAAGGGTGGCTTCGTTCGCAATCAAAGAACTCTACGCCACTGATCCGGCGACTTGTGACGCAGTGGGAGAAGTGTGTCGAAAATGGCAGGAAATACTAACAGGTACATAGTTCTCTTTGAGTCGAATGCAGCTGTACTTGCAGTCTAAATACTTCTTACTGGTTTATAAAGATAACCGATTTTATTCAGCACTATGTTAAACATTCATCACGCAATTACTACATTTCTCTAGAGATTCAAGAAACTGAAATGAGTAGTCTTGAAAGCATGATACAAATACGACCCTTAACCATTCAAACATGTAAAATTACCTGCTCTGGCGCCACCATTTCTATTCTTTGTTAAGTTTCGTTTTATTCAACGCTATAGCGATTTTGAAATGCATCATTGATGGAAAATCTAATTTATATTAAATATGCTCTCTTATAAACATTTTTTTCATGTTTAAAATTTTAGCAATGATATTATCAATAATGTAAATGATTATATTGAATGCAATATTAAAAAAATTAAAGTTCCATGACTCAAAATCTGTTTGCATATCAACTCAAATATGTGCATACGTATACATAAATCACCGTTAAGTAAATTCTCAACTTCCTACCACCACCTTCTCTATAATTCTTGTAACTGCACCATTCGGCTACCGTTGACAATTACGTAGAAATGGAGAGAAAGTTATAGATGAAGAGTTACCAACCTCTGTTACAAGGACTGCAGTCCTGCTAAGCTAATATTTGATTGAGGGAGTTTAAAAATGGGATTTAAAAAATAAATTGTATTTACTTATAAAATAAAATAATTACGTTATTCCATGTTTTAATACAACTAAAAATATCGAAATATTATGCTTTAAATTGATATCGTTCGCATCCTGGTCCTTCTGTTTGGCTTCAGGTTCTGCAAAATCCCGAAAGAGGATGAGGGTTGCGGCCAAGGCACCAAGGCTAAGGCTCACAGGAATGAAAACTCGTAAAAGATTTTCCTTCATCTCTCCCAAACAGAAATATAGAAAATTGCCAATTTCAGGATGATGTCTAAAGAATTAATCAGAATGTTTGGTCCAATTATCACTGCATTTAACGCTTCACAGACACAAACATTAGATGAACTGGAAAACAAGACTTGTGAAGTAATTTCTTCCATTTCTCAAAAGAAACTGCAGAGGATAATGGTTAATATCATAAGACAATGCCAGAAATGTTTAGAAAATGAAAGGAGGCGGTTCCAGCATCTTATTGCTGAATAATGATGAATAAAAGTTATGCACATTCTAAGTGTTTAAGTGTTAGACTTTCTGACTCCCGTTCGCCGAGGTACCAGCAGGAATTGGCCGACAGACCGGCCGTTGCGCGTGCAGCGGTCCCGCTAAGGAATAAGCTGCATTATTGCCTAATATTTTCCCTTTCAGATTAAGGGAAAACTCCGGTAAAATCTTATCTTAGCAACAGGTTCCGATTGGGTATTGAATTAGTTGACAAACAGATGCACTCTCACGTGAGCAAGGCGGTGGACATAAGTGTTCTGGGCAACTATTAACTCATGCAAATGTCAATCAATAGAGAGGCAGAGAAGCTTCTGCGCAAAGATCAATGCCAGGAAATTCTCAGTGCACCTCAGTTAAGGAACATAAATGTTTTATTTAGATGAGAACCTCATTACACATTAAGAAATGATCAAATTTCTGCCAGAAAAGAAATATCTCTTCTTTATCCTGTGCAAGCATTTCGTTCGAAATTTCGGCATTTAGAATCTAATTCAGAATGATTGGTAATGAATAATAAGAATACTATTACATAAATTTCCACAAACAGAAGATAATTTTAAAATTTGCAAAAACAAATTATAAAACAAAAGACCTGAAAAAGATAAGTTTTCATTCAGAAAGTACATCAAGGATCAAAATAATAAATTGCAATTTTTAATAGTGTTTGTACTACCTAGGCACATCAAGGTCCTTTAAAGTCTTGGGCTGTGATTGGTACCCTTTAACCCCCAAAAATGATTATCTGTATAATGATTTTTTCGATGGATGAACAGTCTTTATCCTCAAAGATATTTTCATGCCTCTTCTTCTGTAGAATTGCATTGTTTAGTAAAAATTGTTAATTTAAACACCATACACTATTTGAATCCATCAAAGAGATCACAGAAATAAATCACAACCTTGTGCAGTACACGAGAATATTAAGAGAATCCTGTCTTTACGGCAGGAGTACGAACCTGAGTTCAGTTGTGCGAGGAGAGGAGATAGACATTTTCTTTCTCATAGACAGTCAAAGTGCACTCTTGGCACTTAAAGCCCACTTCAACTTTGACAGCCCTCTCCACCCAGAACCAGGTGGAGCTCTGTCACAGTGTATTGCGGACAATGAAAAAGCAAACTAGCCCAAAAAGCACCAGTGCCCCTTTTACTGCGCCAGAACCAATTCTTCCACGAACAGTACTATCCTCTAACAGTGGGTCAGCAAGAAACAGAAACAAAACTGTCTGTCAAGTCATTCAAGCACACCATTTTGTCATCCAAGTGGAATGTGGGTAGAGATTGCTGAGCATCTCCTGCTGGAGTGTGAAGCTGTAAAAAGATGTAGATTAATAATCTTTGGAGGAGTTAGAATTCTCAGGGAAAGGGTGTACAAACTTCATTGGAGCTCTCTGAAGGAACGGATCTACAACTGAAAAGGCAATTATGGGGTGCACAAGCTGATTGGTTGAGGTGCCTTTGTGATGCGGCACTCTTCTTCAACCTAATTTATTCTAATGTTTCTGTCATGAGCAGCAGTAAAAATTTAGGCCATGGGTTTCAAATGAATATGAGGTAAATTGTGAATGCAATGAAAGATCCTTTCACTTGAGCACCTGAAAATACTAACGCAATCCAAAACACTGAGCTCTTTGAAGGCCAACGAGAAAGCTTTAAACATCTCCAATTAACATGCACATGATAATGTGGTTCACGTTAAGCGATGCAGAACGCTTCTTCACGCTGGATTCCCAGAGCGCTTGAGTTCTGCACCAACCAGGGAAGAGTGCAACGCTGTCATGGAACGTTACAGCATGTTAAAAAACGATGCATAGTAATAGATGCATATATACACCCCATCACACAACAGGGCAATCAGAGCAGTAGCAGCATTCTGCTTCTTCTCCCTCTCGAAGGTTTGAGCTTAAAAATTGTTATTTGTAATAACCGGGAATGCCAAATATACTGAATTGTGTTATAAAGGTATTCAGAATCAATAGTTAATACTGAATCATTTTAATCTTGAAACATCTCAAGCGTTGTCTATAAATGTGACCATTAAAATGTCGAGGGGTGCCAAGGTTTAGTTATCTCAGCTTTTCAGTAGTACCTCAATGTCTTTTGAAACCCGAGGACAAGATTTCCACCGAGTTCATTCCTTGAACTACCAATATGCAATTCAGGACTGCAACTGTATTTAGAGACAGTGAATACATGGCCCATGGTTCCCCTTAAACAAAGACGGCGGACAATTCGGTGATAGAAGGTGAAAAATTAAGTTGCACTAAGCGCTATGCAAGTACACCACTATACTGCAGATAAATTTAATTTGATACCCATACTTTTCTGCCACATACTGTGCAATAAGAGAGCTATAAATTTAATTTGTCTCTGGCTTATGCTACGGTACTATTACAGCATACTTTTAAACTACGTATTTTTCATAATAATAAAATATACCATATGTTTTGTGGGTTCAAATGAGAAAAAGAGAGATAAAGGATAAAAAAAATCCTGTAATTTAATAAAATATTTTATCCGACCATGAATGCATTATAGCAATTCTGTTATTTAAAAAGGAAATATGCATATGAAGGTGCATACATATGTTCTATAATAACTGTGTTAATGCAGAGAATGTTTTATTTTAGGAAGATAAGCAAGAGACAGTTTATGAAAGTTTAAAACTATTTTTCATCTGAAGATGAAACAAATCATTTTCTATCCTCAATATTTCCAAAACGAATCACACCACTAGTCTGCTTATAAACCAGGCTGACCGGGCTTGCTTACTGGCTGAACAAATTTCTTGGGTGAGGCTTTGATCTCTTAAAACTTTCTCTTGCCCTACAAAAGTGAATATCATGCAGCATAAGGTGTCAAAAACTCTGAGGTCATTTGCGTTTATAATTAATTAAATCATTGATCGTTCTGAAAAACGACAGTGCACATGCAACGTTAACGATTAAAAACAAAATGACACAAAAGTTACTACCTAGATAGAATGTAAGAGGGTGAATCAAAATGAATGGTAATAGAAAATGAAGAGTGAAGAATCGATTTAATGTTGCACTACTTACTGCAAAATGCTCCAAAAATAAAATATAAAGTTTCAATATCCTTATGGTTGGTTGAATCGATTCTTCATTTCATTTTCTATTACCATTCGTTATAACCGCAATAGTGTTAATCCATTTACTTTATAAACTGAACATTTGAATTTACTACTTGTGGGTAGAACGGAGTGAGACATAGACTTGAGACATTGAAAATAATTTTCATTTGTCAGCAGCAACATGCCCGAACAAGAGGTACACTCGTCACTGGCAACGCATTATTATCAAGTTTATTGCGCGAGAGGGCGTAAAACCGGCTTAAACGTTGCAAAAATCAAGGGCATAGTTTGATGTTAACTAAGGCACAAATTTATGACTGGCAGAAATTTTTACTGGCAGACGAGAAATTGTGAAATATGAAATTTCCCAAAGTTGACTTAGAGAGCGTAACGGGAGGGGGGGGGGATATGTATCCGACATTTTACGACTTCTAAAATCGTTTCTAAATTTTGGGTAAAATAAGAAAGTGCTCATTCCATTATTTCAGATGATTTGAATTACAGAAACGTCTCAGCAAGGAAGGTTCCTCGAATTCTTACTGAGGATCAAATGACTGCAGTGTGGGAGTGTGTCAAAGGTTTTTGGCTCAATTTCGATATCAAGGAAAAATGTTTTTGCATTGAATCTTAAGCCTGTGATGAAATATGGGTACACACTGTGGCTCCTTAGTCCAAGTAAACAAGCACGGATTGAAGGAAAAGAGAAGAAATCCACTCCTGCCAAAGTACAAAATCCTTAATCAATTGGAAAGGTTCTCTTGACATTTTGTGGCACTCCCAAGGCATTGTGCTCGCCGATTTTCTTCATGAACAGTCAAGGCAGGCTTGTTACTGACAGCTTCTGGTTGAGGCAAAATGTGTTTATCGGCGAAAAAAAATGTTAACCGATTCAAGTTTTTCTTCTCCAAGATAACGTCCGTTCACATACAGTCACTTCATTAACACGTGAAAAAATCCACTGAACAGCAATAGAACACCCACCCTTCTTATAGTCCACACTTGTCGCCTTGTGATTACCATAGGTCGGCATTCTACAGCGAAGAATGTGTGGAAGAAGATTCGTGCGCAACTGACTGGAAACCCATTTGATAATGGAAATAAGAAATTTCCTCTCAGCTGGAAACATGTGTTTGTAAATAAAAAACTATGTGTACAATGAGATGTGTTCCATTTTTACTTAATTGCTTTCAGTAAGCTACAAAACGACTCGGGTTTATATTTGTATAAACAAGTTCTTTATATTTGAAAGAAAGGCATTTGGAATGTTACATATTATTTGTGCTTGAAATGGTCTGAAACTTTGTCTAGGGACTTTAATTTTATGAAACAGAAAATTTTTGCATAATCAAAATATTGATATATTTATCAGAATGTTGTTCAAAATAATTATTGACAAAAAACCGTCGGTATATGAACAAACATCAAGCAAACAAGATAATCACAATGAGTTAAATTTAGGTGAAAATGTGCATGCAATACTGGAAGAGATATACTTCGAAATTAAAGAATATGGGAAATGATTAATGTAAACGGTAGCCACATTTCAGGAAGAGGTATATAGAAAACGAAATAAAGGGAAACCAAAATCTTCTATATGGCTGCTCAAGGACTGAAGAAAAAAAAGTTATGGTTAGGGATCTCTTATGAAAAACAGTTTGGGTTGAGGAGAAGCCTTAGAAAATGGAAAATAAGTAAGTAACAATAAAAACAATAAAAATTATCAATATCAACTTGATCCAAATTACATTTTATTGTGCCACGTGGAGGGAATTATTGACTCATTGCCAATTGACTTAAACTTTTAGTGGTACCTAATGTAAAATGAAAGCTCTTGAACTAGAAAGGTTATCTATTCACAACTTATACACAAATCAACCTAATTGTTTAAACCATATTTTAGTTGAATTGGTTTTTTAGGGACGGAGGAGTGATTACGGTACTTCGGATGATCGTTTGTGCCCAGCCTTCAATGCGGGTAGGAGGTATGAGTTGAGGAGCTCCACAACATTGTTTCCAGATAGAACGCCCCGAAAGTGGCGAGCCCCACTCCCTTCCAAGAAGTTTGAGTCCCGCTTCGATATCACATGCCGGGACAGAAACCTTTCCAAGGCGCAAGCCACTGTCACACCGCACCTACCCACCTCGCCATGCACTTTCAACCTTGTAACCGAATCAATGGAATGAAATACTATAAAAGGAGAGGGAAAATTTCGTGAATTAGAAATATACATTCCAGCAATCGCCTAAGTGACCAGTGGAAACCACGAAAATATCCAAAGGTAGGATGGCCAATCATAAGGAATTTGAATGCTGACGCGAGTCCCAAGGTCATTCTTTTCGGTAGAGTTCTGGTTGAACTGATGAATAAAAAATGCCAAAGTAATTTTGTTAAGTTCAGTGCTATATCATTAATGGTTCTGCTTCAGTAAACCCGTGAGTTGAAAGGCTCTATCTGCGAGATAGAGCCTTTCGAGTGCCCTGAAACTGATACCGCTAATATAAGAATACAAATGACGGGTAATTCTTTCAGTCAGTTGCAATCTACATCTTCTGAAAATAGCGTGCATATATGTACAAATAAACAACTCCCAAATATTTCTTCAGATTCTTTTTGTTTCTTTGTTGATATTGTGCCTCAAACAATCTTAAAGTAGCAAAGAAGATGCTGAGAATTCCTAAAGACTGGACGTGAGAAGGGTCGATTCAAACGCGATCGATATAAACAAAATCATGCGTGCAGAGCCCACGAAGGAATTCGTAGGACGCGAGAAGAAATAAACAAATGAATATAATATACATGGTGAGAGGTATGGTAACGCAGGCGAGGGAAAGGGGGAAAAACCTGCTCAATTACAGAACGGCGTGACCACCTGCTGGAACACTCCGCGACACAGAGATTTAATGGGCTGCCTTGATAAATTATACATACCTGCTACATTGTGTAACAACCTTTATTACATGTAACAAAATTGTTTTCAACGGAATCTGCACGAAGTAAATCTGATCAGCTTGCAACTCACGACACCCCCGGTAACAGTGGCGTACATGAACAAAATCCACTAAATCAACAGCCGTTGCCAGTGAAGTTTTGATAATTGTGCAACGCCATCAGGCTCAACATTCACATTCATTATGATCAACATTAGCACTGGTTTCACAGTTACTACTTCACAGGGATTCCTGGTTCCTCTTGTACATTTTAACATTGCACCGGATATGTTCAGAGGAACATTGAAGTAGAAAAAATGACATTATTAAGAGTTCATCTAATTCAATATTTAAGTTTGTATATAAAGAAGTATGGTTTTAAACTTCAAATAGAAAGGGTGTCCCTTGATCGGAAAATTAAGAATTTAGGATAAAAGGATTAAGAACCAATGGAGAGGATCCAATTAAAATTCGACGTCTTCGCCTTATCGCATATAATATAGACATATATCATATACACCCTGTACTTTTAATTATACGCTTCAACTAAGACATTATATAGATTATGTTAATGTTTAAAAGACAAATAGGCTTCACTGTTCTCTTTCTTTGTGTGCATGAAAAGGAAAAATAAATAATGTGGAATAAACGAACTCACTCGTTCAAAATGCCGCTTTGCAACCCTTCTTATATGTGAAACATTTCAAACAAGGCGACAACGGCAAATTTTACTTATACTTCCTTAATCAATTCTCCAGATGTTCATCTGTTTCATGGTTAGTAGATTCCTTGCCTGCAAGGCACTGTCATCAAGCGAGTTTGATTGGCACAAATTCTACTAGGTAATTTCAAGTTGCTTGACGCGACCAAATATTGGAATGCAAGATGCAATAACATACGCTGGATTTACATATATTTGAAATAAAAGGTAGGGACAAAATATATATAAAAAAACCCATTCTTCCAAAAGGGTATATTTTCATTTTGAGAGGAACAAATAAGTAAAGGAGAGATGAATCTCTTTAAGAAACATTCTTTTTCTTATATTCAGAGCAGCAAATCAAAAATCTCATACATCTGCCAGTATATTTCATCCATCAAGCCTGAAAGAAGAGGCTTCTAATCAAATTTTATCGGCAGTTTCAAGTGTCTTTAAATAAACCACATACATATATAAATAACATTTATTTACGGATTAATTATTCATTTCTTCCGAAGAAAGTCATAATTTGAATTTTAGTATTAGATAATGTGGCATATAGCGGAACGCAATGTGGGGAATGCGTTTGAAGTTCGTTAAGAAGCAGATATGACGGTTGGGGTAAAATCGCATTAGAGTCTGCACATGCGCAAAATGAAGACGGGTGTGTTTAACGGTTTAAAGTAGAATAGAGAGGGAAAGGTCAAGGTGACAGGTTGTGCCACCATTCTTCCTAGGAATCCATCTTAGTTAACGTCTATCAGCAATATAAGTATTAACTATTCTTTATAAAGGCTATCTTATTAATATATAAATAATGTTTGTATTGTCAGTGAATACTAAGCCTGATATTTTCCCATTATGATCCTGTTTAAAGACAGGAAGGTTACGGTGTTTTTAAATTAGTGTTGTAACTATTCTCCACGTCAAGGCCCCAGTTCGTTGTTCGGCGCTCTTTGGAGTGTCCAGTTATTAGTATATTTTGTGTTTCATCTCTCGAGACTTTGGCATTCCTAACTGGGTGAAGCAATTCTGCTCCTGTTTTTTTTTTTTTTTTTTTTTTTTTTTTTTGATCTGGAATATATTAGTGCAGTATATTTAGCGCCCCAGTTTCTACAAGGGTTGAGATCGTTTTCATGCCTTTGAAGTTAATTTGATTCTTTAAATGTCCTGCGCTATTAATACTTGCTGTATCGCCAAACCGCCTGCGCAGTTCAAGTATGCAGTTATTATATAGTAGGCAATTCAATGTTTGTGATAATTTGCTTACACAGTATTGACTATTCAAATTCACTATTTTTGATTTAAACTTGTGTGGAGCTTGGAACATTTTACATTAAGTGTGCCTATGCTTTAGTCAGCGAAGCACCATGAAGTATAAATAAGAGGGTTATTCGATAAATAGGTGATTACTGCGTTTTCAACGTTATCCCCCTGTTGTGAGGTTGGTTATAAACAGTTACGAAGCTTAGTCTGTGTTTGAGAGACATTTTCCTGCTTAGATTTTTAAATAAGCGTTCAAAATGGAGTAACTCGAATTTCTTATAATAATAAAACAACATTAAGGGAACGCAACAGGGGCAACGCTCACAGAAACTAAGGCGAAAATGAGTCTGAACCTTCGCCTACAGTGATGTATAAATGGTTTGGAGTGTTTAAACGAGGCCGGTCGAGCACAAGCGATGCAGATCGTATTGGACGTCCTCCTATCGAGGTATGACTGATGGTGCTAATGAATGTGCGGGAGATTGCTAAAGCTATGGATACTTTTAAAGATCGGGTGCATAATGTTTTACACAATTAATCGTAAATTAAAAAAGCTGTCGGCTAGGTGGGTGCCACGTTTGCTAACGATTGGTCAGAAAAGAGAGGGGTTGTTGCTTCCGCGCAGGATTTGAATTTGGAGCTGTTTAAAAGAAGTACAAAAGCATTTTAGAAATGGTATGTGGCATTCGAGAAAGCACTACTTGTCGGAAATACAGTGGGCTGCAACTGAAGAAAGCGCTCCGAGAAAGGCAAAAACAATCTTCTCAGTTGGAAAGGTGATGCCGATTGTGTTTTGAGATCGCTACGGCGTAATTTTAACAGGTGTATATTACGTTATGCTAGTGGAGCAATTAAACAATGTGTCCCATCACGAATACAAGTTTGCAACTGCGACCTCAAATTTATTGCACTTATGAAAACCTTCCTCATTCCCCATACACTCCGGATCTGGCTCGCTCGGTCTACTTCCTGTTCCCAAAACAAAGAAATGATCAGCAGGTTGTCAGAACTGAAGAAATTTTATGAATGAGATAAGCTAATTACAAAATATCTGGAATAAGCTGTGTAGATTTGAAAAGGAATTCCCTGTATGTTGAAAATAAATGTGACTATGGGTAAGTTATTGGTGCACCATTATGTCCCTGACATTTAAAACAGAAATAGAAATGTTACGGATTTTCATCCACAAGAATGAAAGGGTAATATCAAGATATCTATTTCTATAGAACTTTTTTTTTTCTGGGTGTAAGATAGGAGTTACTGTAACAGCACTCAGAGCAAATTTAATTTTATAACAACGTGGTGCAATTAAGCAGAAACTTGGGCAAGTTGATATGAAGTGCACGTCTTCATCAAGACAATGCTCCAAGCCAACTTTCATGTTGCTATGGCTGCAGTTTATAAACCAGGAGAACGTCGTGCTTATGCACCAGCTCCACTTCCCAGGGAGTACAAGCTGTTCCGAAAACTTAGAGATAGAGGAGTGATGTGCAAAGCTGTAGAAATTTAACAGAATTGCAGGAGAGGTGTATCAGCCCTCAAGAAAAAATTAAGCACTAAAATAAATGTTGCAAGTTTTCCGCATGTGGTACGGGCGAAGAACGAAAAATTACACAAACGAATGCAAACTTTCTATGCAAGCATCCGGATTCGGGAGCAAAACATTAGCAGCACTTTAGTTGAATTCTGTAGGTTAAGGTCAGCAGTGACAGCCAAAGATTTTAACTGAAGCGAACTTCTTAAATCTCAGATAGTCTAAGCTTAGAGCTTCTTGGTACTCCAAGAAGCTGCGGCGTCACCTTCCTCCCCCTCTCAAAAAGCTATCGAAATACTTAACTGTGTACATGATCCATGCGGTTAATCATCCTAATGACCATCACACTACTCCCGCAGAATTGTTTCGAAGTTTTCAAAAAGTTCGTCTAGACTACGAAGAAAAATATAAAAGCACGTTTCTTTCATTATCCCCCCAAAACACACCATACAATGACAAATCAGGACTTTGTGAAGAAGACGGAAAATCTGAGTGTTTAGAAATCAGCCAAACAGACAGCAGTTGTTGAAGTAGGCGTCCGTTCCGACGACCAATATGGGAAGTCGCCCCATCTTGTTGAAACACTTGCATGTTCATATCAAGATTTCAGCATAAAAAAGATGTCAACTCCCCTGAAAAGTTTAGTTTCTGATGTGACGTTAATTCTGTTTCAAAGTTTATCACCAATGAAGTATGGGCTTTGATGCTGTGGGAATACACACTGGCCCACATTGTAATAGTCTCTGCGCATATTCGTCAGACCATCACAAGTTTTGTGAGAATTTTAACGCACATTGAACATAACAGTGCGCAGCATTTGACCTGCGCTGTGCTATGAAAACTATTCTCCAGCTAAGGGAATACCATGTATGACATTTTCTTTTGTAAGAATAAAGAGAAAGCATATCTTTGAAAACCTTCCAAAATATGCTCCCAGCTGCAGACTCAGAAGATTACAAGCAATTTGAACGCAGCTGTCTAAAGCATCTGCTCTATGATGATTTCATTTTGCCTCGTCCTGAAACGTCAAAGTATGCGCCTTAACTTAATTATACAATGTTTATTTTAAAAATAAATCCTAAAACGTTTTAAGAAGTTGCTTCCCGACACTGGAGTTATGTCTTGGTATGCGAGATTATATTTGACCTTCAAAGGAGACTGAAAGGACTGCTTGCAATGCCCGGCGATCCAAAAAGAAACATGAGATATTCCTTAAAGAGTCGTTTGTCTAACACCTTACAGTCTGGGCGTTGTTGATTGGAAGGACAAAAGCAACAAAAGATAGAAAAAGTTTGTGTCCATTCATTCTGCAACATGTGTTAACAGCTGAGTATCGCCTGAGGCAAGGTAAATCGAGTGTGTATGTATGTGCCTAAGAGGCAGAACACCAGCATCATTGCCTCATTCACATTCGTGGCAGACTGTTGCCAGCTATATACAGTATGCAACAAAGATTCTACTGGAGAAATGCATTTCTCAGATAAGTTAAATTAAGTAGATACAACCATGCTTGTCTCATAGACCCATGATCGCCAGAGTTGATGAATTTTAGGGTGTAAAATTCCAAGTAAAGCTTCCTTCGGAAGGGAAGTAAAGCTGTTAGTCCCGTGTCGCAGATTTACGGCATGTAAAACAATGTCAAGCTGGAAGAAGCAGCTTTTGAGCAAAATTTATCGGCCTTTTCACGTCCTATATTGAATGGGATGCTAATGACCAAAGATGTTAAACATTGTCTTTAAATAAACTGAAAATAATAATAATAATAATAATAATACTATTAACAATAGAAATATAATTTGAAAGGACAGAAATATTAAATCGTATGTGATTAGGAGGCAAAGTTTGCTTTTCGTGCCTATTCAGCTGTTTCAATGTATTAATAAACTTTCAACACTGTGCAACATAAGACATGTTCGATACTGCTACGCATCTCTCTCTCTTCAAAAAGCCGAAGGTTTTCTGTTATGCATAAGGCTAAAGTAAGTACTACAGAGTAGGATGACTCAGTCGTTTAGGCTTAATACTCCCATTCGCAAGTTCCCCGGTTCAAATTCCCATCCTGACCTTGGATTTCTTTTATGATTTCCTATTACTTAGGCTGTGATGTATGATTACAACACGAAGTTTCCGTTCTCCCATTTCGTATTTTATTCCGTTGGTTCTGTTACAGGATCCAAAGTTCCAGGGCGAGGTTGGCCGGCGCGGCGTGACGGTGGCTTGCGCTTTATAAAGGTATCTGCCCCGGCGTAAGAATATGGAAGCGGATTTTGAAGGGCTTGACTTCCTAGGGAGGGGGCTTCACAGACGTCAGGATGTTCTGTCTGGGAACATTAGGAAACCCAACTATGTCCGTGCAGTTACCACCCGGCGTCTTCCTCACCGGGGATTTCTGCATAAAGAGCAAGCCGTGCGTAAGGCTCTAGTACCAAAGTATCCTCCTCTGCCCTAAACTGTTCAATCCTATCCTAGGTAGGTACTAAAAGTAGCTTTCTTCTTTTCAAGGACTAAGTATGCAAATTTGTCATTAAAAATTTGAGGTTTTATGTCTTTTTTGCGCGTTCTTAGAGATTTTAATCACGCTTACGATATTTACGTTTTGTTCTAATAATTGCACTCTTTGGCATCTGATGAAATTGTTGAACATATTGTAGAAACGAGAATTGAGTATTTGTAACACGACTCTGAAATCCATGTTGATAAGCGTATAATAAGTGAGAGCATTTTAAAAGTCCCATAACTTAGACCGGCGGATCTACCGCTTTCTAATTGCCGAAATTCCTGAAGTGACATGCGCGGAGCCATTCCCTGTACAGCTGTAAGCGGAATTTCGACAGAGTCGGGCAGTTGTGTTGTGCACTTGAAATTTAGGCATAAATTTCCGGATAGCCCGGTCCCAACAGAAAAAATACATTAAAGTTAGTACAGAAGTTCAATTAAATATATTTTGTGACTGACTGTAAAAAAGATCGAAGACATAATGTGCTCACAGAAGAAAAACTTGATGAAATAAGAGCTTGCATTAAAGTCCTCCTTGTTACCGGATCCTACGGTTTGTAATTTTTACCTTTGGGGGACACTGAAAAATTAAGAGTATATTAAACCAACCCTCGCACATTGGAGGAACTTAAAACAAACATTTGAAATGAAGTTAGGTTCATTAATGATGGGGATCTGTTGTCGATAATGATAGTTTCCTAAGAAAACGTGGAATGTATGTCAGGGGAAGTGTGAATACCAAACTGCTATTTAATACGTTGTAATTAAGTAATGAAATGATTAAACGCTTGGGCGCCGCAGGGTCCAAGCAAGAAAACGCCGGCGACAACGCCGTGTCTAACCGCCGACCGATTGAACTGAAATTGATCTCACTGTAGAATCTAGGAGGGGAGGGGAATCCTCGACTGCGTCTGTTTTATTATTATTATTATTTTTTTAATTTGATGAAAAACGGTACAATATTATATTCAGAGTGATTACTGAAACTTTAAACAGCTATATGTGGCCCAAATGTTTTAAGTTTGGTGACTCCACAGTTAATTAGGAATTAGTAGTCTATAAGAGTTCTACGAATAAGCTTTGAAGTCCCTCTGCCAATACGGAAGCTTATTGTGTGCCCCCGCGGGTGAGGGTGAATATTACAGTGCCATAAACTTTATCTACTATCCGAGAGTAGATACCCACAATTATCTTCAGTAAATCTCAAAGAAAGATAGGAGGGATCAGCCCAGCTTACAGCTTGGGGTTCAGAGAGCATTCTCAAGGTCGCAAGAACATCAGAGTACAAGCTCAGGATGAATGATTATTCACTAGAGCATACAGATGTTACAGCCTTCGCAGGAATGGCGGACAGGCATAAATATGAAATGAACATGAAGAAAGGTAGACCTTGAAATACACAGAAAATCTTTATGTTTCCACCAAGGCCATTCCACAGCGTTGAGGTTCCGTAATCGCTACCAAGTCCTCCTGCAAATCTGCTACAAATTGTTCATTTTACATTTCATCAAATTCCCTTTTCCTTTATGTCTTATGTTTATTGGTAAACTGCCATTGTGCGATTGATCGTACTATCTCTTCGTGTTCCTGTGGAATGCCATATTCGTTTTATTCCGAACTGTAAATGTTAACGCTTTTAGCAACTTTTTGAATTCTTGTGTATGAGGTCAGTTCTAAAAATAACCAAACGGTTTAATTTTTAAAAATTTAGACTTACCTGCATCTTACTGAGGTTTGGCTCTCGAAATAATCTCATCTCAATTGATACACTTCTCTCAACAGCGTTTGGGCTTCTGAAGGAAGTCGTGATACACGTTTTCGAGTAGTGCGAAATTTGTTTCATCTCTTTCATCGTGAAGATCTTCCATTTCACGTTTTCTCAGGGACATCTAGTACATCTCGACAATACCAGCGACTTTCCAGCAGAAATTCGTCATGAATAACAACTAAATGCCGAAGAAAATCGTCAACAGCAGTTTGACACTTGACTTTACCTAACGAGTTTTTTTTTTTTTTTTTTTTTTTTTTTTTTTTTTTTGCATCTTGATGAAGATTTTCCAACTCAAAGTGATAACTGGACTTTTGTCTCAACATCGTAACCTTCATAAAAGTTGCATCCTCACTAACTTGGTAAAGAGCTCCTGATAGATCGCGACGCGGATGTCTTTCAGTTCTTGTGTACAAACTTTGCGGTCTACCATACTTGCCTCATAGACCCAATGTCTCGGGTTCAAACCCGGCCAGGGTCGATGGATTATTTTAGGGCGTGAAAGTCCTAAGTATGGCTTCCTTTAGAACATTGATCCATGTAGTGGATTTACGGCATATAAAAGAATCTCTAATCTGCAAAAAGAGGCCTCTGAGCAAAATTTATCGGTCGTTTCACGCCCTGAGTAGAATAGGATGCTAATGACCAAAGTTAGAGTGTCTAAATAATTAAAAAAAATGTTTTTGCTGCAACATCTTGCATGCCAAGTTTGTCTGTCAGCATTTCAGGACATGATTCCACGAAATGTTATTCTCTTCGGAATTTCTCGAACATTCAGGCGTCAATTTTAATAAATTATCTCATTAATTTTCGCTGCAAGATCCCCGCACGTGGGCCATCAACTACGGACTCTGGACCATTTTAAACTGTGTATACTACTCATAGCACTAAATATAGCTTAAGTAATTCTTTTTATCATTTAATGGTTTTTGGTAAAGGCTTTACGAAGTTTCATGTAAAATATAAATTAATGATAGCCCATTATCTCAATAATAGCAGAACACTCACAACACTGTTGCAAAGAAAGTAGTGAGGAACTGAACTGAAATAAGAGAGCACTGAGCCGCAAACGGGAGGCGCCTCTTCAAGGCAAGAACTAATCATTGCTACCAATGGCAATTTTTTTACGATACTCCTTTGGTACAGAAATATGAAAATTGGATATTTTCTGAACAGATCTTGTAATATGGTTGTTACATAGTTCTTTTGCTTTTCATTATATTGCAACAAATAACACCAACCGAGAACAATGCACACAATCAAAACAGCTACGATAGAGTGGATGCCGAACATTCAGGTGTAGGAGTTAAACAAATGGTTATTCAAAGCAAAGGGAAATATGAAAAGTTCAACCTGATGCATCCAGCGCCAATCAAAACTGTCCAAAAGCTGGATATGGTTATTGAACCTTACCAGGCAGGGGTGTTTCGACAACCATGATAATTTTCCTCTAAAGAGGTTATGGCGTTTTCAGGCATATAGTCATTGTAGAAATCGATGGAACTTGCGATAAAACGACAAAATTATATGACAAGCCAATATTTTAGATCACCTCTTTTATTATAGGAGTAGTTTGCATTTATTTATACTTCTGTAGTCCACTGCTTAAAATTTAGCGGAATAGATTTCAGTTTACCTACATAATCTTAGTTTAATGTTATAAGGTAATAAAATTCTATGATAATAATATTCATATCCCTGTATGTTAACAAAGACACATTCTTTGGTTCACATAAACTTCGCAGTTCAAGAAAACAGAATAGCAATTATTTAATGACGAAAACCAAGCTAATCTAGTTTGATTTGTATGGCTATTTTCAAATATAATGAGGGCAATGATTATTGCAATTTCATTCAGCAAGAATGAAACTAAAGACATCATAAAATCACGTCACTGAACTGCAAGAGCTCTCACCTCATTCAACAGAATGCATTTGACTCATCGCCAGGTAGCAAGTGACATTATTTTCTGCATCCTGTCAAACTCAGCTGTAATGAAGCGAATACTTCCTCGATACTATATCGCGTTGGAGTGGTATGAGTACTACGTAAGTGTAGAGTAAAGTTTGACATGCAGGTTAAAGAGAAAAGGGCAGAACAAGACATGGTCAAGGTAAGACAGAAAGTTGACCAGAAACCAAGTCAGGCTTGCATTTCCACTGCTCGTTTTCCCCAAAACGATTTCAAGAGGAACGAGGTACAGCAATGAAATGATAAGGCAGTAAAGATTTCAAAAACTAATCTGATATACAGCGAATCTTGATTTCCGTAAAGCAAGTACTTCTTGAGAGCTCGCCCTGAAAGCCGACAATTTGTTGTGGGGCTCAGACCCACATTGGCCTTTGAGAGTAGAACTGCTCTCGCCAACGTCCCAGGGGGCTATATGCTGGAACATGGTGCGTGCAATGGGACTGACTTTTTTCATGCAAGAGATCTCCTGCCGTCGTCACCTGAGATACCTTCCTGTGATGAACTTGTCAACAATGAGCCTGGATTTAAACCCAACTGAGAACATATTTGCATGCGGTGTCGAGTTGTAAGCGATCCCATGAATAAAACATGCAGAAATATGGCTCAACGAGATATTCGAAAGCTTTTGTAAAGAAGCGCCTTGGGCTTTGTAGAAAATCTGAAAACTCTGATTATGATGTTGAAGGAAGATGTTTCTTTGTTTCAGGCAGTGTCAGAAAGAATCCATCCATTATTATTATTATTATTATTATTATTATTATTATTATTATTATTATTATTATTATTATTATTATTATTATTATTATTATATCGTCATCAACTATAAATAGCCATTAACTGTAATTTACATGAAATAAATATATTCATGCTGTATCAACGATAATATTCTGTACCTTCATACTTATAATAAAATAGAATTAAATGGTTGTTTCGTTAATTTTTCGCAGCATTACAATAGCATTTAATGTTATTTTAACATTTACCACGCCCTGCTATGTCCCGATCTTGAGTTTTCCAGTGTCTGGATTCCTTTTGTATGAAAGGGAGGGGTATTTGTGATTAAAACATATTTAAAAACTTACAAAAATATGTTACATTAAAAGTTTCTAAGCTAAGCGCATCTAGTTTATATTTTCAAAATATAACTGTTGCTGACGTTTATCACTGTACCGCACACATACATTTGCTTTTGGGGCAACATGTGAAGACACGTGACAAGCAAAACAAAATGAAGGTAACGTTATATCCAATGAAACCAAATGAGCGCCGTGTCTGATTCTGTCGCCTGTCACTCCAGAACAAACCGCGTTCGATTCCAACCGGCGGTGGTTTTTTCGTTCCTACTTCTTTCTTTCATTACATCGTCACCAGATATACATGCCCAGAGGATGTGGACGATGGGTGTATGTGCCAACATAATTACATCGGACCATAAATTGAAACGTTCAAGTGCCAAAACAGATAAAAACAATGCCTTCCCACTTTAGTAGACCATGCTGCATGTATCACTACAAATAAAAAAAAAAAAAAAAAAAATGGAATTGGATCAGGTGTTCCAAATCTTTCTTCCCTTACCACAAGGTAGCATAAACATTGAAATCGTAAATAAAATAATCAGTGTCAGTCTGCGTTGTTATTTGTTAAAGGGGAAGTAAGAAAAACACCCCTAATAAAAAGAGGGCTGAATTGAAAAAAATAAAACACTTTATAGACTGTATAAAATATATTTAGAAAAAATTATTCACATTCGCTTAACATGAGTATGCGCAGTGCGATCAGCGATGTTTTACCCCGCTTCGATAGTTTTTTTTTTTTTTTCATGAGCGAGACTCGTTTGTTGAACTGTGGAGGGGGTAATAAACCTGCTTGCTTAGTTGTTGACTTTTAACAATTGTAGCGCAGTTGTTCTGGGCACGTGTTGTATTTTTAGTTTCCAATTCGACAGTATATATTAAATGTATTATGCCTGTGCTTACAACTGCACAGCGTACGATTCATGTGTGTTAACTCAGTTCTGAATCACAGGACAATTTCTTTTCAGCATACAATTGATTCTGTTACTTTTTTGTGAATACCATACTAACACTTTCCCCCCCCCCCCAGAGAATTAACCGACATGGAGCATAATCATGTGCATTTTTTCAACAGAACTCCGCCACTGCTCACACTGCGAATAATTCCACAAGAGCAATTCACAATTGTTTGTAAGGATTTGTGGTACCCTTGATCCCCCGAATTAACAGCCTACGAATCTCTTGAATAAATTAAAATGCAGTGTACAAGATCAAACGCACATCGTACAAGAACTCAAAGATAATATTCATCATGAAATTGTCCAGATTTCTCAAATTGAACTACAGCGGGTGCTGAACAATTTCCTAAAGAAATGCCAAAAATGTGTGGAGAATGAAGTTTCAACACTTAATTTGATAATTTGGTAAGTAATGAGCCACTTAAATCGGTTTGTGTATTGTTGCATGGTTGGTTTGTATTGTTGTTTTACCCTTCTGCTAATCACCGAGATCCGCCTGGCAGGCTAACCGGATAACGAGTGGCCCGCTCGCACATTGGCAAAACACTCCAGGGGAAAACAAAACTGATCGCAACTGATCAATACATTTATGTATCTATGAATGTATATGGGTATAATAGAAAACATAAATAACATCCCAATAAATAGAGGAATTAGACAAGGATGTAATTATCACCAACCTTTCATTTGGTGGAGCTATAAGACAGTACATAAATATATGCCAGAAATAAACAAAATAAAAATATAATTTTACTGCTTGCAGACGAGCAAGTTATACTGGTCGAAACAGAAGATGGATTACAAATATCACTGTGTACATTGAATAAAACAATAAGTAGTCATGATTTAGAATTCTCAAGAAAGAGAATATAAAATCACGAGTTTTATGGACAAGATGTACACAAGGTTAAATATACTTATAGAACTATTTATTTATTCATTTAGGCTGTAAATTGTCACGTCACACAGAGGAAGATATCGAATGCAAAATTGCTCGTTATAACTATCTCTGTGAAACAACAAATATTTTTAAGATGAAAAGTCAAAACACTCTCACAACTGAAACTTTATGAAACAATGAGAGCATAAACAGGCAAATGGACATTAAAAAAAAAAAAAAAAAAAACTTTCATGAATCAAGAATACAAGCAGCTGAGTTGAGATTTCTACATAGACTAGCAGGACATAGATGCAAAAAGAACAAAAGTAATCAGTATAACAGAAATGAATAAACTATTTTTAACTGTTAACAAAACAGCGACTGATACCCACCAGCATCTACAAAGAATATAAGATACAAGAATCCTAAAATAACTTTGGCACTAAAAGAAGATCAATAAAACTTTGGTCTGATCAACAATAAGGAGCAGGAAAAAAAAAAAAAAAGTTTCAGTCCATGATATTAATGGCCAAAAATTAACGACTTATGCAACAAATAGAATGAAGTGTTTAATAACCTTTGCCATCATTACTCGTTTGGAATATTGAATCATTATCCTTTATTTTTCGTGTTAATATTTCGCATTTCATATTCTAATTATAAAGTCTAAAAGTAACGGGGGCATTGCTGAAGCTAGGCTCGATATTCACGTTTTCTTGTTCTATATTGACAGTGGGACAAACGTAATCACATTGTCAAATACTGGAGGAGAGAACAGGGGGGTCCCTGATTATAGAACTGTACAGTTGTCGCGATTACACGGCGTTGCCAGATTTTTCGTCATAAAATATTTTTTCTAAAGTCAGTAGAAATACAGATAGGCATATCAAGAAGCTTTTGTTGTTTTATTATGCTCTATTATCGGTTCCAAGTCCCTCACAATTCGCATCTAGTGCATTTTATTTACCCTACGTACAAACATTTAAGCTTGTTGCAGATTCTGTTACTATATGATATATTTATGCATCGCAAGTCTTGATATATTTAGGAAAAACAAACTTATTAACCCCAAATTCCTCAACAGCTAATTTAAGACCAATACATTTTTCATTGCCATAACATTGCCGAGCGTTCAACAGTATTTGCTCTAGCACTACTAATAAACTAGGTAGTCATTTAAAACTCTTTTGGGAAACGTGATTTCAGATTCCCCCCTTTTTGGTATTCATTCTGGCAGACATGGAAGCAACAAGGTATGCTCATGCGGTTTCTATCTGAAACAATCTCCAACATCATTAGCTGCGGAAATGACGCTTATAAAAGCAGTTATTTGTAGCCATTATAAGGTTCATGACGAAAGATAATGTTAATGCAAACACGCTGGGATTTGTTATAACATATAATTAAATATAAAAAATAGCTATAACCGCGTTGAAAGTAACACGCATGAAGTATTAAAATACTCCTAAGAGTTAACGAAATCATTTACGTTTCTCTGGTGTTAAGACAAACAACGCCTTCATGCTGAAACTGGCAGTCCATAATCCATGCTATCTTTTGTTTTATTTACAAAACTATTCTTTGAATTGGTACCGACTTCTTAAAATATTTTAAATAAAAAAGAAGATACAATTGATTTCATTGCTGAAAATGAATTTTTACAATAGTGTAATTGTTATTTCTTAAAATTCCCTGCAATTTCTAACTCTGTTGCTCTCTCTGTATGTGCAAAATGAACGTTCAATATGAAACGTTTTTTTTTAGAGATAATGTGAATTAGATATTGAGACTTTTGATATAGTTTTAATAAACACACAAAATTGAAGTATGAATATAACAAAGCAAATATCTGCGACATATTCGTAAATAGCTCTCAGTTCAAATATATATACATCCCCTAATGATGTAACTATGGCATTTAACAGCTTGTTTTGTGATTACCTTGTAAAACTCTCTGAAAGCTAAGAGATTGGTCAATTTGAGTGCCTTAATATAATTTGGATTCTAGAAACAAGATTTTGTAAATTTAACTAAGCTGATCCTATGTTATATCGCTTTTTTTTTTTTTTTTTTTTTTTTTTTGATTTATTTACGGACGCTCTTGAACATCTCAGGTCATCAGCGACCAATTCTATTCAGGGCGTAAAACGGCCTACAAATTTTGCTCAGAGGTTTCTTCTTTCAGGCTTGAGGTTCTTTATCGTGCCGTGAATGTACGACACAGCTTTACTTCCCTTCCGAAGGAAGCCATACATGTCATATTGATGATACACCCTTAAGAGCAGATAACAATCTACTTATCAACGAAGTGTTAAATAATGTACACCTAAAATGTTTTTTCTGATTATTTTTATAAAATATGGCTATATTATTCTGCTCAGGAACTCGTGTCATGTCAGTATATTGGTTTTACTGACACTCATAGGTAATGTGTGGAAACTTAAATATTAACAGCGGTCTGCATTATTGTTGCTTATTGCATTTGGTTATTCTGTAACAGTTGAGTAATGGGTTAGGTCAAACTAGGTTTGGGTGTTTATTATCTCATACATATTCTACTTAATTACGTGTTAAAATATTTTACTATGATCATATTTCCTAAATTTATGTAGCAATTAATTAATATGTTCTACTTATAGTCTCATATCATCCTAACTTCTGTAAAGCCTCTTAAACTACATTTCTAATTTCTGTAGACTCTCTAAAAACTCTAGTGGTGGGGATGTCATAACATCTTAATAGTTTTAAAAAATGTAATTCTGTATTAGCTAAGCCGCTTACAAAGTCAATTAATTTTTCCTGACCTTCTGAATAAGGTATTGTTAAGCCTGCACATAAAAAGGAAGTAAAATTGATTTTTGCAATTATAGACCCATAACATTGACCTTCACTTTAGATAAAACTATTTGAAAAAATCATTTTGCCTCGGTTAGTGAAATTCCCAAATATCGTATCACAAACTCAACATAGTTTTCGTAAAGCATATTCAAATACAACAACAGTCATTTCTTTTATTCATTTATTACTGGAAAATTTTTAATAATGATAAAGTTAAAGCTTAGTGATTGATTTAACTAAAACCTTTGATTACATCATACATGACTTGTTGCCTGCCTAATATACAAAGGATTAAAGTTATGATTTATCTAATACAAATACAACGAATGAAATTATATCTCCAAAGTTAAAGTTAAATGTTGCTAAAACACATTTATTTTGGGTATAGAAATTGATGGTAGCCTATCTTGGGCTAATCATAGAAATTTTATAAGTAATAAAATTAAGTAAAATGATTTATTTAGTTACTCATGAAAAATATTGACGTTACTTATTTAAAAACGTGTATATTATAGTTTGATATTCTCACATTTGAACTACTGTATTGATGTGCTGCTCAAACAGTTAATAATAGACTATAGGTTCTACAAAAGAAATGCATTCCAATCATGTTTTATATTGACCAACCGGAATTTTGTAGCGAAATATTTATCAAAGAGAAAATTCTTACAGCTATTTTGTCGTAAGTGTATAATGTTATACTAACAGCTGCAGAATAATGAGATTCAATATTATAATACTAGACAGGATACTGATGTACATAGAATATTTAAACACAAAAGATCCTTCACGCAGGAGCGAGTTCCTCAGTAACTTGAATACTTTTATTTAGCAAATGAAAAATATTAACAAAGGGAGACAAAGCTACACATTGTGAGTATTTTCAAACACTTTTAAATGTAACCATGTTTATTATCGGAACCCTTGATATCATTACATTCACTAAAACAGAGAAATAACAAAACTTTTCTGGTTACATTGTGTATTTGAGATGTTCCCATGTTTCCATAAAACAGAAATATGTTACTATTTAAAAAAATTACAATATACTAACAAATATGCACAATCAACAATATACAATCGAAAATTCCATCGATTTTCAAAGAATTTGACATTTAATTTCAATGCTATTGTAATAAAACCATGTAACGCAAATGTTTTCTGACATACTTAGAGAGCTTTTAGATACAAATATAATTCTCAAACACATATTAGATTAATATTACACATTTGCTATCTTCACGGCGGCGCTTTTGCTAAATATAAAATATATGCGACTTATAAATACGAGGTCTGTTCAAAAAGTATCGCGAATTTTGTGTTTTTTCTAAAAGTATTTATTTATTCATGAATATCTATTTTGTCCCCTTCAAAGTAATCTCCACCAGATATTATACACTTGTGCCAACGTTTTTTCCAATCCTCGAAGCTTCTACCCTGTGGCAAGAACTCATGATGCACCACGCCCCTGCAATCGAAGAAAACTGTAAGCAAAACCATCACATTCGACCGAACTTGGCGCGCTTTTTTAGGTCTTGGCTCGTGTGGCAGCATCCATTGGGATGATTGAGCTTTAGTTTCCACGTCATAACCATAAACCCATGATTCGTCACCAGTTATGACCCTCTGGAGCAAATTTGGGTCGTCGCGGACAGAGTTCAACAGCTCCTTAGCAACGTTAATGCGATGGTGTTTTTGGTCGAAATTGAGAAACTTTGGTACGAATTTTGCGGCGACCCGTCTCATGCCCAAATCATTGGTAAAAATCGAATGGCACGAGCCAATCGATATGTTTAGGTCCTCAGCAACTTCTCTAACGTGATTCGACGATTGGCCAATACTATTTTATTCACTTCTTCAATGTTTTCGTCTGTTGTTGACGAGCTCAGGCGTCCGGGACGCTCTTCGTCGTTCACATCTTCTCGACCCTCTGAGAACATTTTGTATCACCGATAAACGTTGCTTTGGTCCAAGGTAGCTTTACCATATGCCACAGTCAACATTTGGAATGCATTCGCGCACTTAATTTTGTTTTTCACACAAAATTTGATACAGATTCTTTGTTCCATTTTTTGGAATAGGCAAAAATCGAAGACGAGCCAAAACACGTCCAAGCAAAATAGCTGTCAACAATTAACTGAACATTCAAAATGTCCGAGCTTGTCAACATAAGAGAGGGACATGAGTACCAACATAACGCCACAAAACAATCGAAAATCGAATATACGTAGCCCGCGGAAATTCAAAATTCACGATACTTTTTGAAGAGACCTCGTACAATTTATATTATGAACTTATTCTTTTATTTTAAAACAAAGAGAGAAAATTGAATGCAAGAGTATTTTTTCAATTTCATTTTTCAGGCATTCTCTTACTCCCAAATGTCCCATTTCCCTAATTTTTGGAAACTGTTTTTATTTTACTTAAATGGTACATACCGAATTTTGTTGTGAAGAAACAAATATTCGCACCGCTAGACGATTTTTAAATTTTGGGTTCAAGTAAACCCCTATCCCTTAATTGCCCGATTTCCCTGATTTTCAGGAAATATATATATATATATATATATATATATATATATATTTTCGTTTAAATGATATATACCCAGTTTCATAGCGAAAAACACATATTGGTGCTGCTGGAGAGTTTTTTAAATTTTGGGTTTCAGTTAAAGCCCCTCACTGTTTATAATTTGACTTCACTGATTGTCAGAAATTATTATTCCTATTTTATTTCAATGCCCTTTACCGAGTTTCCGAGAAAAAACAACAATTGGGGCCGCTAGATCCTATTTTTATATTTCGCTTTGACCCTCTTTCTTTAAATTTCGGTTTTCGGCTATATCCCTACTCCTAGTGACCTGATTTTCCTAATTTTCATACACTATTTTTCTTATTTTATTTAAATGGTATATACTGAGTTTCGTTGCGAAAAAAACAAATACTGACGCCGATGGAGCGATTTTTACATGTGGTTTTCAGGTAAACCATCATTCCTAATAAACTGATTTCACTGCTTTTCAGGAATTATTTTTTCTTATTTTATTTTATTTCAATGGCATCGAATTTCCTTTAAAAAATTTAAGTTGCC
This sequence comes from Metallyticus violacea, assembly GCA_030762175.1. NCBI lineage: Eukaryota > Metazoa > Arthropoda > Insecta > Mantodea > Metallyticidae > Metallyticus > Metallyticus violacea. The sequence continues at coordinate 33,492,423 of CM060838.1, forward strand.
GCCGCTAGAGTGATTTTTAAATTTCGCTTTGTACTCCTGTCGGTTTTCTGGTATACACTCTTAATGGCCGGATTTCTCTGATTTTTAGACACTGTTTTTATTAATTTATTTTAATGAAATATGCCAAGTTTCCTTGAGAAAAAAATGCTTCCTCTAGAGCAACTTTATTTATTTATTTTAAATTTTCCCTATAAGTGAACCCCTCCCCCAATGGTCTAAGCTTACTGGTTAAAGAACTCCAGGAATCATTTGCTAATTGATGGTTATAGGCCGAGTTTCGTTGAGAAAAATAAAAATTATGACTCTAGAGCGTTAACATGTATTTGTATAAATTTTCATTGTCATTTTCGTGGCCTAGCAGAAGATTTGAAGAAAATTTTCAAAAATCATTTCATGGGTACAATCACAATAGCGATTCGGTATTCGCTAAAATAAGTAATGCATGATCCTTATGTAATGGGTGGTATACTATATAACAAATTACCCAGTGAAATAAAGGTGCTTTTTAAAACAAAACATTTAAAATAAGACTTAAGAAGTATTTAATCTGTAAAGGTTTATATAATATTAATGAATTAAAATATTTTAATTCATGTATATCTAATATCTGTACATATGTTTAATGTTGACGATGTCTGATACTAGTTTTGTATGGTCTATTGACTGTAAATAAAGATTGATTTAATCTGATTTGAAATAAAAAGGTATGTAAAGGGTGGTTGTAGGGCACATCGCTTTCGATGTCCTCTCTTTAAGATCACTACAAATCAGTTTGTTTTCCGAGAGTTAGCACAGAAAAGTTCGGTCACACGAGGGGAACTAAATTCAAATACCATTTCATTAAGAGTAACACAACAATAAATTATAATTGGTTCTTAGCGGTTTAATAGTATCCTAAATATTATATATAGTTATGTTACTTGTCTATCCCACTATTTAAACAAGTGTATGCACATAAGGATACACCACACTTTTACTTATTACCCAGGACTACGCTTGGTACCACTAAAATGAAATACTATAGCATACACGCTCTTGAATAAATGAGCGTACAAGTACCTATAACGTTTATAACTAGCCTAAAAAGTGTTTATACACGAGTTTCATGATCTCTTAATGAAGATTTTTTTTTTACTGATGTTTAACGCCCGTTTTTACTACTGAGGCATCACAGACGGTGAACACTCCTACATGAGATGAAATGATATAATGAGAAAGGATTTTTTTGTTGAAGGAAACGTTCCAGGACTAAGTTTAGGGTACCTCCCAGGCATTTGCCATTTATGAGGACTTAGAAAAGTCTGGGAAAAAAAAAAAAACTCAGTCAGGAAGGGCGGTCCTGGCGGGAATTGAACCCCAGACCTCCCACTCACGAGTCCGCCCCTTAACGACCTCGGCCACCCGCGGCGGTTTCATGAAGACGCACGGGGTCTTTACACCTAATGGACTTGTATGTGTCACAAGAATAGTACAAATTAATTTTTTTAAATGCTCTTAATAATTCAATATTAAGCATTCATCTATACTAAATAATTCATTACACAGTTTCTTAGTAGGCCATAATGGTGTTAAGGGTTTGGCTCTATGGCACCGCGCTTCAATGTGCAAGAAAACAAGGCCTCTACCCAGGAATTCAGTCGATCAAATGCGGTAAATATATGCAATTCTCCTTCACACATGGGAAAACCAATTCATCAGAAAAGTACACCTGAAGAATGAACAACTTTGAGCATTGCATTTCAACAATTCAGGATTGTTGGATGTAATTTTAAGAAACAAAGCTTTTTCCAAATATTTAGTTTAGAAATCCTTAATACCAATACTTCAGAGCTACTCTGTCCTACTCCGGTCGTGTTTATATTGACATTAAACCCACATAGCCCCATTTTTGGCAAATGCAGTAATAAGGTTTAATTTCTGGCGTTTGTTACGTTGCAAGAACCTCCAAAGAGCAGTGTAAGCAGAAGTATCAAGTCCATACCTCTTCAAAGACTAGCAAATCGTTCCTGGTAGCTCTACAAGTGCATTTAGTTAACTGAACAAGTTCTGATTGAATTCTTGGACTCAGTTTTGTGTCCATATTTTCCTTGTCGACCAGATGTGCAATCATGCGCATTTTACCAATGGTTAATATGACTTACATTTTTTTCTGACATTTAAAATACTTTTATTGCAAAATTGTAATAATTCACTTGTATAGGTGAAAGCTTTATTGATGGATGTTGGATGCCATTAAGTCGCAATTGTCTTTTGTGCCGTCTTTTAATCCTAACTTGTAGTTTCCGATCTAGAGCTTTAGTGACCTCCAAGCTTAGTAATTAAAATTCCTATAGGATTGTATCGTAATAAAGATGTATCATATCTTTCCAGAGTTTCACACTCTTGTAAAATGTGTTTTGCTGTCTCATCAGGCACGTGGGAATTTCATGGTAGTCTCATAGTCCGTAGATGTTTACGGAATGTTCAATGTCGTTACAATGCAGTAGCTTTCTTCTTTGCTTTCTATCCCTACAGTTTAGCCAGGGTATTGAAAAGAATTTTACGCAGTTATTGACCGGGAATTTTTTTTCATGTTATGTGTTGTTCTTTCTTGGTCCATTGATATACTGCGGTTGTTTACTAATACCGCTGGAAAATTAAGTGAAAGTTTACTTGTCTATCGATATTCTTAAAAAGTTACAACAAAAATACAATCTTATTGAAGTCCTGCCGGTGTTATTTAGTGATGAATTGTGTTTGGGCTTATTTAAATTCATTATTAAAGAAACGCACTTAATCGTACAGAACGCACATGATTTTTTTTTTTATTGTTTTATTTCGGACGCTCTTTAACAGCTCAAGTCATCAGCGTCCCATTCAACCCAGGGCGTGAAACGGCCGGTAAATTTTGCTCAGAGACCTGTCTTTCAGGCTTGAGGTTCTTTTTCGTGCCGTAAATGTACGACACGGGACCCACGGCTTTACTTCCCTTCCGAAGGAAGCCATACTTAGAATTTTTACGCCCCGAAAAAATCCATCGGTCCTGGCCGGGTTCGAACCCGCGATCTTGGGTGTAGGAGGCAAGTATGGTAACCACTACACCACCAGGACCGACAGAACGCACATGCTTAAGAACATTACCTAATTGTAGAATTCTCAATTTATGCAAGATGGCAAACTAAAAGACATGACATGCATTTAAATTAAGTAAAATTTTTCAAATCTGAAGAATAAACTGATCTATGATAAATTAAACAAATAAAATAATTACTTTTTTGTCAATCCAGTACTTTCTATACCTGTACGTTTGTAATTTAAGAATTTTAATATTTATTATAAATGTATTTTTAAGCGATATGCAATGCATATTGAAAACCATATTTGAAACGGAATGCGCACTCTTTTTTAATGCGGGCAGAAGCGACTTTTCTTCCAATAAAGTATATGTATATCGTGATGTACGCCATCCTACACAATATTGCAAACATATCGAGTTCAGTATTTAAGTTCTGTGGCTAACTGCAGACTTCAATGTTGAAATCGCAGCTTCCCGCACTGAAGTGCATGTAGTATAAACTTTACACCAACATAGCTCATAAAGGGTATTTGTGCAAAATATACAAGTAGCAACCCATAACGCATTGATGCTCTGGTTGAATACTCTATTCAATTTAATAATTGTAATATTTATTATACATTTATAGCTTTATAAGCAATGTACAACGAAAATTGAAAGCTACTCTATGGGCGTTCTAAAAGTTTTCGACCTGAAAAACAAAAAACAAGATTTAAGAAAAAATAGTTTACATTTTTATTTCAACATAGTCACCTTGTAACCAATACATCTAGTTCAAAACTTTCCAATATTTTAATGCAGTTTTGAAGCAAGAAGCCCAGAACGTGTGTGAAAGGGCTCCTGTTGATGAATGAGAACTTTCATTTTTCGCAAGGTATGGACGTTTAGCCCGAATAGCATTCTTTTGTTGGTCCAGTAGCGAAGCGTAATATTCCCCGATAATGGTTCTGTCCTTCTGGAGGTAGTCTACGAGCACCACACCATGAGTTTCCCAGAAAACCATATCTATGACTTTTCCTGCAGATGGAACGTTTTTGCTTTCTTTGGTGCAATTTCACTTGTTGCCACCCATTGTCTGGACTGCTCTTGCGTCTCTGGCGTGTGTTCATGAGTCCATGTTTCATTTACTGTTATAAAACTTCGGAGAAATATACTGAAATTGCATTTTAATAAGTCTAAACACTTTTGCGAAATGTTCATTCGAATGTGTTAACAAACGCGACACCCATCGAGCGGAAAGCTTCCTCATATCCAAAACTTCGGGTAAAATGTACTGCACATGGCCTATAGAGGTCTTTGCAATGTCAGTCAACACGCTTACCTTCAATCGGCGATCACTGAGCACGGCGTTGTTGAGTTTTTGTCACAATCTCGTCGGTCGTAGCAGTTTTGGGACGCCCTGAGCGCTCATCATCTTGAATTCAGCAGCCCACTTTTTAACCGTTGAAAACGAATGTAGAATGTAACTCCTTTAGCATTTCTGTTAGGTTTAAAACCTTCAAAACGAAGTACTTTATCACAGTTTTTATTTAAGTTTTATCCGTTTTGAAGAAAAGTTAACACTAGTTTGTTTACACGATCGTCACAAACAAGTGACTACACTTACACGTCTGAAACTTTACAGCGTGCCATCTAAAGGATGAATACTTTAACAATTGTATAGTAATTTGGCCATCTTTACAATATCTCTTAGTCAGAATGACAACTCTTAGAACACCCCTAGTATTTAAAACTGAATCGCAAACTTTTAATGGATCAAAAGTAACTTTTCTTCCATACATTCAACACCATACAATATTGTATCCGAGTCCAGTATATGTCCCATTTCTTAGGATTGGTTAGTTCACTGCAGCCTGTCAATGTTGGAATCATAACTTCCAACATTTAAACTGAATATAGCTCAAGAAGAGTATTTCTGCAAAATAAACAAGAAGCAACCCATAACCCACTGATGCTCGGATTGAATACTGTTGTTATTATTGTTATTATTTGTATTATTATTATTATTATTATTATTATTATTTTATTCTTGAGAAGTACCAAAATTCTAGAAAGTTTACAGAACACAAACATGACAGGTAATAATAAATAATAAGCTTGCTTTTCAGAAATATATATATTTATGGGTTTCTATATTTTAAGATTGCCGGTGCAGTTAGTGCTTTTTAATTTTGTGACATTGTTTCTTCTGACATTTTTGTGATTTGTATTACTTTTAGCTTATGTTAATAAAAGAAACAAATATAAAATACTAAATTAAAAAATTAACTCAGAAATAATACGGCTTCGCTTTTTATCGAGGTAGCGACAAAATAAAAAATATTTCCGACTTAATCTTTGGGTATTTCCAAACAACCACCGGGGAAAAGTATCCTAATTTAGTTCTTCTTTATTCTTCGGAGTACATTCTCTCCTAGCTCAGTGGATTCTAGGCTTTGGTTCTGCTAATAGGAGTGAAAGAAGATGCGGAGCCGCCCAGTCCCGCTTCCAGTTTGTTGCTGACTTTAACAACCTTCCGATTCTCCGCGTGATAACCGGATACGAGTTTTGATTATAGACGTTCTACCTTACCGTTTCACAACGCACGGTATTAAATGCAGTCGGAACCTATTTCCAATGATTTCAACCATCGGTTAATACACCTTACGAACGGCTACTTCTTGATTTGCCATTGAAAATCAAGAGCGACACCGAATATTATTTTTTAAACTTTGGTACTGGGTTAAACTGAACCAATTCCTTTGGTTTGAACTACCCATTAAATTTTGTGCAACCATTTCTCATTTGTGCATTCAGAACGTGTGTCATGAACTAGGTAAGCATGAACTCGACCACACCCATCCAGTTAGAAACAGATTTATGAACTATGCCACACCCATCACTTAGAAACCTTTTCCTTCCCGTTTTAAACATGCTTAGAACGTCAGCATTGTCACTGCCGGTATTGTTAAACGTCACCCTTAAGGCGCATTGCTATGTAAAGCTACAAACATATGAGTTTGTAAAACAGTCGTACGGTAAAGAGGGGAGAAACTTTGTAACTAAATTTGTTTTCAATTCTTTTATAATAATAATAATAATAATAATAATAATTATTATTATTATTATTATTATAGTTATTAAATCTCTCTTTCGTGGGTTTTCTGTGAATTTTATTTTTTTGACAATATGCTTACCATATCTTTTTCAAGACTTCGATCAGTTAAAATAAAAATTGGGGTAATAAGTAACAGCAATGAAGTGGGGATGGAGGTTTCAATAAAACTGGTTCAAGTGCAGGAGGAAAAGGGGGGAAGTCTTATGAGATTTTCAATACACAGTCACAAAATTTCCAATGCTTAAGACTAAGTCTTTTGATATTCCTGATACAACACTTCTGCGTTGAAAAAGTGCTAATGAAATAGCCCTTCAAGAAACTTCTAACTTCGGAGTCGCTTTGTTTGTATAAATTGCTGAATTTTCCTCTATAGCCATGCGTGAACTAAAAACGATATCTTTACAAAAAATTAGGCATTTCCATTTACTAGAATTATGAAATACATATATAGAATTACCATAATGGAAGAGAGTGATATTATTAAAAAATGGTTTCAATATTCAAGAGAAGAGTTAAGCAGAAAAGATTATGGAATCTTAAAGTGAAGGAAGTTCAGCAACAAACAGGTTTGGTTTGAGAAACGTATGGATAAATTGGGAATATCTAAACAAAAGATTCAGGGAAGGAATAAACGTTAGATTGGAAGACAAGAAATATTTGGTAGTATGAGAGAAAACAATTCATTAAGACTTTATAGGGAAATAGAAATAGTAGGGGTAGGGAAAAATATACACAACAATTTGATAAGGCAAATTGGAAAGTGTTGCATGGGCTAGAACTGGAGTTATGAGTTTAAAAGGATTAGGATATGATAAAAAGGGTAAAAAAATATGCATTCTGTGGATAAACTAATACGGATGTTTATTGTTTATTTTATTGCAAGCAAAGTCATGTAGAGAACTAACTTGGCAACAAAAGTGGAAGAATTTAGATGGGGAAATATTAATTAAAAAGATTTTAACTGTAAAGAAAGAAAATTATAAAATAGATACGGAACTATTTGAGTAAAGTTAAAAAGAAATGGATAAGAATGATTGAGAGGAAGATGAGAGGGAAGTACAGCAGGTCAGTAAAGCCGTGGGTCATGTGTCGTACATTTACGGCACGAAAAAGAACCTCAAGCCTGAAAGAAGAGGCCTCTTGAGCAAAATTTGTCGGCCGTTTCACGTCCTGAGTTGAATGGGACGCTGATGACCTGAGATGTTAAAGAGCGTCCATAAATAAATCAATCAAAAAAAAAAAAAAAAAGCAACAACAGATCAGATAAGTATAAACAAGAATAGGATAATACAGCAATAAATATGATGGTCACCAATACACTAACAACCTGGAGTTAAGTGTATTCGGATCAGAATGCAAACAAGCAATTAAAATAAATATAAGTAATAAATAAGATTAATATTCTTTTATTTTATTTTTAGATCTCATTGTGTAATGAATTGATAAACTATGCATATTTAGGTAGTCTGTGGGATACATATGCAATAAATTTTAATTTTATACTAAAAGTTGAACGTCAAATACTAGACATTGACATGAACGGCTTTCAAATTTGAAAAATCAAATCCTTATTCAGAATACTCACGGAGTACGAGTTAGAGATATTTTATTGGGAAGAAAAAAGAACATCGATTGTTTTCATTACTGCGCAAAAATGATGAAAATCTTGCCACCAACTATTTCGAAATCCATTATACATAAACATTTCAAATTATGTTTTGTTTGGAAGCCTATGATGCGATTCCCCTAACGTTGAAGAATAGCACTGGTAAATTTTGAATAAATTAAATACACGATGACACTCGTTTAAACTTTTACACAACTTAGGATACATTGTTTCATTTACATTGTAGGTATATTGCTTTTGTTCAACGTTTTTCATCAACTATTCATTTGCATCATCAGCAGCTTTTCTTTCTCAGGTGTTATTTAGTTGCTAGTCTCAATGCTGTTACACTCCGTTTTTACAAATATTACATTTGCTCAAACCTCTTTCACTTTCATGCGCTTGTTTTGTGAAACCTAAATTTGAAGCCTGTTACTCGAAATGTTGCAACTAATGTGGTGTTTATTTCGGTTCCAATATTTATCAAAACAGAACTTGTTTCAGAAAGAGCTTTAGATTTTGTGGTGCTTTCTCTCCTGTTGGTTCTGAGACTAAAAATATTTGTCGCCTCCAGTTTTGAAGTTCATCCATCAGCTGGGAGTCAGATAAAGGCCATTACAGCAAGACTTTCTCTATTACAGCTGTCGGAGTCTTCACCAATCCGTTGCAGAGGTTATTACTCATTATTTCACGTTTACGGACAGCTAAGGAAGAAATGGTTTAAAACCGAGTGCTGTCGACAAAACACGAGCGTAAGTGAGCGTTCACCGAGCTGAATTGACAAGCCAGCGACAAGTTAGGGGAAGGGAGGGTTCTATCTGCTTAACTTGAGCCGGAACTGGTGATAGTTTCATTTTGTTTATGCCCATTAAATCCGTCAAAGCTGTTTTGCTAGTATACCATGTTCTGCTAAAGGTCAGTAGGGAAGGCAATAATAGAAGGTCAAACAGTTTGCATCAAAATGGCAAAGTAAAATAAAATAATAAAATGGTTAATGCGTACTAATCAAAACCGGTTGCCAGTATTCTGCAATGAATTCGAGAAACTGCTAATAGTGTATAACAATTTTTGTGGAAACAGCGAAAAATGCTCTTGATCAAATATGTCAAACTTTTCCAGGTTTTCGTACATAAGTATATTACGAAAATTCTCATTAAACAATGCAACTAGTCGCTTGAGAACTCAACATGTCAAAGAAAGCATTGGACTTAAAATCGAATGCAGCAAATTATTCACCGCAGATTCCTTATGTAGCAGAATATATGGTAAAACGCACATTTCTGAAAAACGAGCTTTTGAAAAGGAAAATATTTGTTAATAAGAAAATACTTAAAAGTTCTAGAACCTATAATCTTCTAACAACGCCTACTTGATGGGAAATTAACAGCTCAATGCCTTAGTTTAAATTCTAGACCGCGAAAACCAAACACTTCGTGTGTTAAAACATTTTGCAACAGACACTTAAGAGCTATTGCCAATAAGCTATTACCTCCATTTAAAAAAATAGCTCTTTCTATTGCTCCATTTGATAGTCTTTAACTTCCTATATTCTCCAGCAATAGTGTGCACGGTGTCAAAATAGCTTGTTTTGTTCTGTTGGTTCTTTGAAAGAAGGGGAGCTGTGATAGTGGAGGGAAAAATTACTTCAACCAAGAAGTAACCTTTTATGATGACTATTACTAAAAAAAGTAAAATGAAGCAAGTTCATTCATCATGTGTTATACAAATTCTTCAAATATTTTGTGATTCATCTCGTGGTCAAAATAAAATCTGACTGTTTTTAGATGTGCACATTGCATTCATAGATTGGATTACTTTCCCACTATGACCACTAGTACTTAGAATGTAAAAGAATGTTGGCCTTATCAATACGCTTAAAGGAGCTTCATGCCTTTTCACAGTATCTCAAATGGATCAAAGGCTTTTTGGGTATGGTCAGATTTCCTTGAGAAGTAATATCTTCTGAAATAAGCATCCCAATGCGACCAGTGATAAAAGCTACAGCAGAACGATCACAGCCTAGTGCAATGAAGTGTGAGAAGACAGTGTAATGATCATCCATCTATCATTGCCCCATGTTCATCTTATCAGAAAAAAATTTAAAAGATACATGAAATTATGTATTTAATTACTATAGAAGAGTAGAGTAAACTTATGTTATGCTAAAAACATTTTTTCCTAAGTTTCAGTAAATAAATACAATCATCATCAGGTACAAAAGGTATTTTGCGGCACTGTGACTAGGACAATCTATGAGGAACTGCCCCCTCCCCCCAATACATACAAAGTGATCAGTGTGAAAAAATATACTACGTTAAAAAAATACATTATTTTTTAGTTCCTATACCTACTTAATGTGTTTTTACAACTCCATAACTTTCCAAAGAACTATTATAATAATGCTTGTTCAATTACCCTTTTTACAATAAAAATATATGTGGGTAAGATATTTTACTTTTATTTCTAAAGGAGATATCCCTAAGAAATAAAATACTTCATATAAGTACAACTGATAAAGGCAGAAGCAGAAAAACTTGCAAGTTAAAGTATCTTAAATTTTACAGATTTTATGTTTAAAACCTAATTTTATCAAAAATTACACTAGTTGACACTCCCCATTATTGCTAATAACCCATCAATTACTGCTAAGATGATACGCTTTCAGAAATGGTGTGTGTGGAGAAGTCTCTGTAATCACATTAACATATGCTTAGCATAATCGCCTCAGGCTAGTTCCTCCTATTTTAGTACTAGGCACATTCGCATAATTTCCCAATGATTCCTTCCGCAAAGGGGCATACGAAACCACAAGAAAGCATGCAATGAACGGAAGGTTGAATTTGGGACTCGAACCCATGTGGGCCGTAACCTTGACACTGGGAGAGCGCCCTTGACTCCAAAATCGATAGCCTCAGTCTAGACCCATCGATCCAGCAAGGAGAGCGGCAGTGCAAGGAGCAGTTGCAACAGCAACAGGTGCATCAACCTACAGGTGGCCCTTCGCCTCCTCCTCCGCCACCTCCTCAAATAACAGGGTCGAATGATGCGATGAACTCATCCCCACCTCAGCAGGCAGGTAGCATGACGTCATCCAGTTTATAAGAGTTCCCTCTCCTAAGCCGGGAGTCAAACAGAATTGATGGACTTAACAAGTGACGAACTTTCAGACACTTCTCTACACTCAAAGCTAAGGTAAAGTAAAAGGATTTTCTTTCCTAACGCTTTTCAACATTAACCGCAGTAAAATCGTAAGAAGTAACGCAAGACAGTTTCTAACTAACTTATTAACAACTGCTTCAGAAGCTACTGGGTAGTTTACAAGTTTTTCTTGTTACATTTAGATATAGACAGCTGTTAAATCTTACATGACCGTGAACTTCACCTTGCCTCTTTAAATAATCCTTTCTCTAACCATCCATGTGTAATATGAAGCAATTTACTTACACACACAAACAAACAAGGGCGTTGCCCAATTTAAATGCATTTGAAATCATTATTTATATTTCTATATATTGTCATTACTAAGTGCGATCTTCGTCAATCCGTTGACACTGCACACACTTTCTGACACCTACACACACCCATTTGTTTCCTACCTTGCCAAATTCCTGTCCGCCATCTTGAAATGTTATGCATCTCTTTTGCAATAGGTGGTGGAGCGCTGTTTGAAAATATTGGAATTTGATATTATTTTTCCTTCTTTTTCGAATTCATTCTTTACATATATTGTTTAGCGCGGCAAAATTATTTTTAAGAAACTATAACTAAGTTATTTTAAATAAATACATCAAATTTAAAACGTTATTTTAAAGGATAAATTGCTGCAAAATTGGTTATTGATGAGGAGAAACCCTGCAGGACTAACACAATATTTGGAATTTTCTCCTTAATTGCGAACAGTGTTTAACACCCGTTTTTACTGCCCCAGGCATCACAGGCTGTGGGCATTGTTGATACATGATATGAAATGGTTAATATGATAAAGGATATTTTTTTTAAAGAAAGGAAACGTTACAGCCTCACTTAGGGCACCTCCTCGACATTTGCCAGGAAAACCTGGACAAAACTTAAGTCATGGAGTACGGCCCTGGCGGGAATCGAACCACAGTCCTTCCGCTCACGAGTCCATGCCTGTCACGGCTATCCATGGCAGTATATTCGGATAATGATAACGATAATAATAATTATAATAATAACTAATAATCAGCATTGTGTGTATAATGGAATACCTACATACACTGTCTTCCACATGTTCAAGTGGGTGTGGCGCTCTATCTTTCGAATTCGATGTCCGCCATTTTGAAATATTATACAACAGAAAATCGTTGCGAAATTTGAAATTATCGGGAATGTATATTTTTTTCTCCACTGTTGGAATTTTTTCTTGCGATGAACTGTTTAGAGCTACAAAAGTAATGTTTATAGAAACTATACCCAAGATATTTAAATAAATAAATAAAAGTTATACAATAATACCATTTTATTTTAAAAGGCAATATGCTTCAGAATTGCTTATTAGTAAGAAAAAATCCTGCAGAACTAACCCCAAATTTGAATGAATTATAATAAGAGAAAAATTAATAATTGTCCTTGGCAGTGTGTGCACTACGGAACACCTACATACAATTTTCTGGGTGTGGCATTTTTATCTTTGGAAACCACCGTTCGCCATTTTGAAATGTTATGCATTTCTTCTGCAATAGGAAATAGTTGCGCAGTTAAAAACTAGAGGAATTTTATATTATTTTCCTTCCATTTTTCAAATTTGTTCTTCCAACAAACTGTTTAGCGCTATATTAATGTTTTAGGAACTATACTATGGTATACTCAAAAATTTAAAAAGTATAATTTACTGCAAAATCACTTATTAGTGAGAAAAAATTCTGCAAGAGTAACCTTAAATTTGAAATATGACAATGATGATGATGATGATGATGATAATAATAATAATAATAATAATAATAATAATAATAATAATAATAATAATAATAATAATAATAATAATAATAATAATAATAGGCAGTGTGCACACTGACTGATTGACACCAACTGACTTCCATGTGCACCTTTCGAAATCGCCGTTCGCCATTTTGAAATGTCATGCATCTCTTTTGCAATAGGAAATCGTTGCGCAGTTTGAAATTATACGAAATTTACATTATTTTCCCCCTACCATTTTAAGAACTACTTCTTTAGATAAACTTTTTTAATTTTGATTTTAAAAGATAATTTGCTGCAAAACGCTTATCAGCGAGCGAGGAAGAATCCTGTAGGACTAGCCCTAGATTTGGAATGTACCAACAACTATAATGGTGGTTATGATGATGATAATACTAATAAAATACTACTACTACTACTACTACTACTACTACTACTACTACTACTACTACTACTACTACTACTACTAATAATAATAATAATAATAATAATAATAATAATAATAATAATGACGGTTATGGTAATAATAATAACTTCGTCAATCCTTTATACTCAAAAATCCGATGAGCATTTATTCAGTAAACTTTCACTGCTAGAGAAAGAGGTGCCGTATATCACAAGTTTACTAACACTGTAGAATATTAAATATACCGTTTGGTGCTTAAGTGCATTAATATTTTGTAATTTATTTCATTACGTTTGTATTACGTGATTTTCTTATTACAATAATCTAACATGTTACATATTTACCGCATGTGTATCGTAGTTTTAGGGAGAATGAAAATGACTTCTTATTCTTATACGGTATACGCACTCGATGAACTTAGTTCGATGTTCTGCTGTACTAAAATTATACTTAGGAAGATCTAATCACGTAGAGAAGAAAGTAATATCGAAAGCAGCATTCAAAAGTTTTGTCAAAGTACTACCGAGTGAAATAAAATGTAACAGTGTAATAAATGTAACATCAACTTCTAACACTGTTTTAGGTATGAATGGCCTCAGACACTTTCCAAAGCTACAAACCCACTTTTTTTTAATATACATATACATATTCCTTTTCTTCTGTTTACAAATACTGCAGTATTTCGGCTCACATACTTAAGAATACAGCACAATACAGAAACGATTTTTATAATTTTTGTCACCATAATTACTTCTTTAATAATATAAGACAGAGCTAAGAAAATAGCAATGTAATAAAAACAAAAAGGCAAAGATAAACTAAACGTGTTGACCACCTCTTTATTCCCTCTCTCTCATAAAACAAAAGAAACTCTTTACATGCAGATCTTTCTTGACTGCAAATACATAACCGTCTTAGAACTTGTGCATATGTTGCTTTGACTCGATCTTTCTAAAGCACGTTTGATTAGTTATATTGTGGATAGTAAACCTTCCAACCATCCAGAGCAACACGGGAAGGACATAGGTTGATGCTGATGCCGCTACTGGAGTTTCAGGAGAAAAGTTTGAGCTAGAAGACCTAATTGCTAAAGAGTCTTCTATAAAATGTCACTGCAAATTATGTGCAGATATATCAGGCATTTTTAGAATTTTAAAAATTCTGGGGACTAAAGACTAAGTCGCAATTTTCTGTTTTTAAGAGCTATGCTGTGTAATTTTCAGGACAGGACATCAATATTAAATCACATTGGAGACTGAATTGTTCTATTTTCGTATAATTTGGTTGTATCTAAACTGAAGTGTGCACTGTTAAATTAAACCAGTCACAATGAAGTAAACATTAATGTGCAAATATGACCAAACTTTTGATAGTTAATTTTCAACTTCATTTTGATATTTTGAATGGTAAATAAAACAATTATTTTGATTCTGAATTTAATTGCACAACTTTTACATCTCAAGACTTGCAGCGCTATACTGAAATATCTTTTTAAGTTATAAAAAATACATTTCCTTAAGTGTTCGAATAAAGTTGTTGTGTAAATGCAAGGAAGTGAAACAAAAAATGAAAAGTTCATTACTGACTTTCAAGCAACTTGTTCCAGTGTAATATTGTCCACTAGTTAATGTAACATAATTTTATAAAGTTCTGTAAGATCGTTTAGTACACGTGGCATTAGTTTGAACCTTTACTTTTAAAGCTTTTATGAAAATCTTTTCAGAAGGAACTCTTCGGCCTATTAACATGTCCTCTATGTAATGAAACTTTTCTTGTCATGGCTATAAACAAAATGATATAGTTTACTGATTTCAAACATTACATTTTTCTCTATTGTATTTTTTTGAGCGGGGGTAACCTCTTTATCACCATTCTTTCAAGTCCACAATTAAGATGCTTTCAATTCTATAATCGTACTTTTTCTTGATTTGCTGCCTTTTTAAAAACTGCTGAATTATTTAATTAAATGTCGAGTATTCTACCATACTTTCTTAACCTTCTTGCAATAATTTCAAAATCCTCATCACAGAGTACAAAGCTGTATCCTCTGATAAAGAAAAACATCTCAATTTTTATAATCATGCTTGAATTTATCAAAAATATCTTAATGAGTTGAATCTTTGTTTTAAGGACAACTGCCCAAAAATGGGAGGGGGGAATAAAACTAGATTTTCTATATTTTTCTAGAATTTGCTTTAAATCGTCATCTAGCAATGAACATTCTTATGTTACATTTTCTAACTTTGCCTTTATGATACACATACAGTTAGCTGGTATTTGCCTTAGTAATGTATAGCAAAAGCCTCTGGTAGTTAACCGGCGGAGCTATTTAAGTTCTCGTATGGGATCTTTGGTTACTTATGTCACTTTAACACTAAATAATATCTATTATAATAATAAAGATACTAAATACTATAAAAACACAGCCAACTAGTGACTGCTGTCCTTTCAATAATAACAAAAAAGTATACTATCCACATTTAAAAATAAATATGGCATCAAACCATTACTCCATTTACCAAGCTTCAAAGATAAATAGAAAAGATAAATAAAATCCTAATGCACACAAATTAATCCTTTAAATACAAATTATGGCATAGTAAATAGATTTAAACAACAATAGTGAGATGATTGATTGCGCACAATTTACCACATTTAGGCTTTTCTTGGGTGTTTGTTGAGTTACTTAGTAACCGTGCATTTTAATCTGGCCTAAAACTTCAGACTTTGTTTTGTGTATAATTTGAAGGGTTCGGTGCAAGAAAAGGGTTTCTTAATATAATTTTTATTTTACAGAAGATCATTTTAAACAAATATAACATAATCAACATATATTTTTTCTGTCCATTTCTAATCCACATTATTATAAACTTTGTGTCTTTTTTTTTATTGTAATACGCTTAAGACCAAGATGCAACTATATTCTTGCGAGATATTTCTATTTTTTAAAAATATTGTTAGATAGTCATTTATAATGTTAAATTTATATGCTTCTTGTTTTAGGAAATGTTTAATAATAAATAAATGTTAAAAAATAACTATATTCCGTTATTATAAATTTTGGCTCACTACATTTAAAAGGAAAAAGAAGTAAACGTGATATCACACGGTTTTATTCAAATGATTTCTCAAACACCATTCTGTTAGACAAAGGAATAATATAAGGACCGTGTGTACTTCTAATGTAAGAAAGTAACGGTTTTAAATCTTTAATTTTTTTTATTTTTCCATTAGTTGTCTTCTTTTCCAGTAGAAACTCTATCTACAACAGCTATTAAATCTATGTTTGGTAAAGTAAGGTTTTGCATTCTTCAGAAACAAATTTGAAAAAATATTGAGGCTTTCAAAATTTAAAAGTTGTAAATATAATAACTGAGCTAGGAAAAAATTATGTTCGGCAAAAATGGAAATTGGTTTTTCATTTTCCACTTTGCAATTAAAACATTCATAATTTTACTACAACTTCTACCGGACTTTTAATGCACTTGCAACTTACATAAGTCCACAACTTCTAGACGTTCTATTGTCGATAGCGCGCGCCAAATACCTTGCAACTATAGGTGCGATGTATTTGCAATGGGAATGGGAAAAAGTAGGCGCAGTAACCGCTAGTACGCGACTTCCTCTGTCCATGAAACATCCGTAAATTCTTGGCTGGTCTGCACTGTGCTTTTTTTGTAGGAGGTGGATCGGTTAACATGGGATAGTCACTATAATAATTTAATATTTGCACGAAGAAACAACGCACTTCTTCAGCTTCATTGTAAATAACGGACTATCCGGTGACATGAGTTAATATACAAACCCAAATCCTGCAGACATTATAATGAAGAATTCGCTACCAGCTGTGGATTCGTGTAGAAAATAAATAATAGCGTGAAGTAACGATTCGACATGCTCTCGTGAAAGTGTTTATACTTGGGTGGGCGTGCTTGCAGAACTGAAGGAAAATCCGGTTTCTTTGCAAGATTTATAAGTGGAGCTTTCCAAAGGAAATGAAAACTCCATGAACAATGTACTGTTTATTTATTTATTATTTTTTAAATTTTATGGACAGGTTTCTCTTGCAATGAGTTGTCTGCATATCACCTTGGCTATAGACTAAATGTGTTAAGACACCTTTTCGGCTTCGCTGAAAGACGCAATTGTGTATATAAGCAATTTTGCACTTCTAGCAGAATGACATAGTCTTGTATTCTCTACTTATATTCTAACAATCGACATGGTGGTTAGAATACTATAAATACAAAGATCCTCCCCATCGAAAACCCCTGGAATGAAGTCAAAGATTGCATCGCTGCTTTATTATAACAATAAAAGCACTAACCGGCATTAAAAAAAAAAAAAAAAAAAAAAAAAAAAAAAAACAACTCTGCTCCTTACTTGACGTGTTTCTTTACCGCGAAACTGTCAATTATCATGATATAAATTACTTTTCAGTGCTGTAGGTTTTTATACTGATGCATGGTTTCTCTTCGTTTAGTTTTGTTTAGGCATTTTACTATAGTGCGGAACAATATGCAAAATTTAATATTTTTAAAGCGAATATGGATAGGAAATAGAAAATACTAATGACTTTTAGCTTTAAAACGTATAACAAAACTTATCTGATCAAATATTACACAGAGTGCGGGAATTTACAAAACTTTGCGAGTAGAAAAGAGATTGAAAGATAAGAAAAAGAATGGGAACAAATAGTCTAGGGTGTTTCTTATTGTTAACTCCAAAACTACAAATGTGTTTACAAATGATTGAGACTAACACAATATCGTAACTTTTTATTCTGTCAAACACTTCGGTGAATCACATGCCGTAATTAACTGATTGAAGTTCAAGCACGGTAATTGCAGTGCGTGACTTGTGCGCTATGAACGTAAACGTCACATCGCAATGTGGCTATGGCGTTGATTTACACCGATGCTTGTAGCTTCATACTGAAGCGTCTAAAACCATTCGTTCCTATTCTTATTTAGCGTTACGCTCCTATATAATAAAGTCTTTGGCGTATTTTTTGCGCATTCAATATTTTGTGGACAAAGGTACAATTAAAATAAAAAAAATGTAAACGTATATAAAGAGTTAACGTATATATAATTCTAAAGGAATAAAAATTAAGTTGTCAAATTAAGAGAACAGTTTTTAGTTAATTTATTAACATATTTCTATGATTA
The DNA here is from genome assembly GCA_030762175.1 of Metallyticus violacea. Taxonomy (NCBI): domain Eukaryota; kingdom Metazoa; phylum Arthropoda; class Insecta; order Mantodea; family Metallyticidae; genus Metallyticus; species Metallyticus violacea. The sequence continues at coordinate 33,510,696 of CM060838.1, forward strand.
TGCAAAGCTGCCACCTTAAAGCAATAAAATGTAATGTGTATAGCAAATAAATAAATAAAATATATAATAAAAATTTAATTTAATCTTAAAAAATACAATTTTAAAGAAATCGGAAAAAAGTTACACCCAAAGGCATTCTTACAACGAATTTCTTTCTGGACATGTTTTAGTTAATTTGTCATATTCCCAAACGGCAGTCTTAAAACCATAAAGTGAGGGCAACAAGAAATAAATGAAACATGGCTGTTTTCCAAAAGTCTTGCTTTATAGTTTAATAGTATTAATATAGTTCATGTATTAAAAGTGTGATATCAATAAAAATGAAATACAGAAAAATTTTCAATTGCGTGCTCTTTTGTTTGCATGCATAGAAACCTAAAACTGTCTTGCCTTTTATACCGGTAATTGAGTTTATCTTATGAGTTTGTGCCGTTATGCATTTTCCAGGCAGTTCCGTATTCATTGACCCAAGACACCGTTACTATAGTCACACAATCTTTAAGTCTTGACATGCGTAAGAAATTATTTTCAATACAATTAATTTTACCAAGGAAATAAAACTATTAATTTTAACATTCCTGTTCTGCCGGTAAACAAATTAATTAGCCAACTTTCTACTCTGCCTTTCGCTGATTATTTGCTGACCTTCCGCTAGCGAGATCTAAGAAGGCAATTATACATTTGTATTTTATTTATGCTCATAAAGAATAAATGACTTGTACAACCGAAGTGCAACTGGTTTTCGATTTAAGCGAGCTGTCACAAACACATTTCCATTATCTTCACATCGTGTTCAATGCCATTGCTTACTGCAGCACCTTGAATCTACCTTGAACTTGCATTGCGTCTCGATAGAACAGTGGGAGAAACGTTGCAACATTGTTAAGATCATGGAACAACAAAATGGCAGACAATGCGATGGATGAACACGCAGATGAATTCATAATTTCTCTAAGCAGTAATCAGCCGAAGAGGACAGCTAGTCGGGGTTACAAAAGGTGGGGAGAACGATACCCGGCACTAGCAAGCTCCGCCTTCAAGTCTTTCTTTTTTTTAATACTTGTACATATAGTTGGACCTGTCATACGTACCAGCGTTCTACTTTAGCAGCGTTTCACCTAGCTTAACTACCACCCTCAAACAAATTATAACTAACATGTGCCCTGAAGTGAAGTTTTCATTTCTGCATGCCTTATTTACATTTAATCAGTCATCATGAGGCATCCAACTGAAATATGGTGCTTGCAAATGGACGTTCTAGTTGTAAGTATGCAATCTGCCGGCTGAGTCGGATATACGAGGGTAAGTCCATAAATTTCCGGCTTCGCCACTAACAATTATCGTCCTCACAAAACCCTTATCTGTGTCATACCTTAAGTGCTAAGTAAATAATTACAGATATAGTTGCATAAAGAAAACTATATGTAGAAGCTTGTGACATGTTCAATATGGAGTATCGAGCTGTTATTAAGTCCTTCAAAAAAGGACTTACTCCAAATTAAATTAAATATCGGTGTATATGGGGAAGCATCCACCTCGTATTCTATCGTAAAAGATGGGCCAAACTTTTCTGAATGGGTTGAGAAAACATTGAAGACGAAGAGCGTGTAGGTCGGTCCTTTGAGGTGCTCACTCCTGAAAACATCGCTGTTGTGCAAGGAGAAATTATGGAAGATCGACGTCTCAAAGTTGCAGAAATAGCAGCAAGGTTAGGCCTATCTAAAACAATAGTCCTTTGAATTATTCATGAACATTTAAACATGAATAAGGTTAGTGCAAGATGGGTGCCTACACTTCTTTCCTCTGTCCAAAAGCAGCAACGAATTATCTTTTGTCGGACATTTTTGGAGCTCTGCGTGGCAAAGAGAGAGTTCTGCAAACCATTTTTATAAGAGATGAAATTATGATCCTCTACTATGATTCCTTGTCCAAAAGAGAATCAATGGAGTGACGTAAACCTGGCGAAGCACCGCCTCTAAAGGCCAAGGTTACTCAGTCAACCATGAAGATCATGGCTATAATCTTTTGGGACTGTGAAGAAATACTCTTCATTGACTTCGAGAGGAACACCACAGTAAATGAGGAGTAGTATGCCTGGCCTACTGCACTGGCTAGGTGCTTCCATCAAAGGGAAAAGGCGAGGAGGAAAGCTGAGTGGTGGTGTGCGCCTTCTTCACGACAACGCGCCTATGCACACAGCTCTTGTTGCAAAGGAAGCTGTGAAGAAATAAGCTTCAAGGAGATCGACCATCCACCCTACTGCCTAGATCTAGACCCAATGACTATTTCCTCTTTTCAAAACTCAAGAAGGAACTTCGAGGAAGGAAATTTAAGTGTGACGAAGTGATGGATGCTGTTTATGCCCATTTTGCAGGCAAGACTTCTAACTATTTGGGGGGGGGGGGTTGAAATGTTAATTCGAAGATGGGAGAAGTGTATTGCAATAAAGGGTAACTATATTGAAAATGTAAATATAGTTCTTGTTTTTATCATACCTAGAAAATGGTTAGGCCAGAAACTTATGGATCTACCCTCGTACAATAAGCTCTCAATTCCAGCGCATAGATCTCCAATGGAAATACAATAATCATCTATCTTTGTCACACCTGTTGGAAACGATGTTCCAGTAAGATTTGGGAATTACGTTGGCCACACTTCCTTACTGATGGCCCTATCAAATATTTCCTCAATTAAAGCCAATGAGAGATCGGCTGTATGCGCTGTAGTGCAGTACTGCTAAAAATGCATGTTTACATTTGATGTCCGATAATGCTTGGAAGAATTGTGTAAACATTTACGGTATTTTCATAAAATATAGACACTATAATTTTGTTTCCATTTCCTACATACCATACGCCAATTTTTTTACTATGCCCTGGCATTTCATGAAATACAATACCGGGTTTTACTGCTCTCCAGTACCTGATGTGTTGCTACGTGGCCCTTTAAATGGAACAATACTTCATACGTGAAAAAAATGACATTGTGGTTCAATAGTCATTCGTTATCTAAAACACAGAACTTGCAGAAATTTACTCTACGTACATTAACAAATGGCTTCAACTCCTGAAAAAGTTACCTTTAACGATTTTAAATTTTTGATGACATTCAAGCCAAGATTTGCTAATTTTTGTTTGTTTCTTGTACAAGTATTCGCAGAGATATCTTTAGACATCGTTCTGACCTTTTCTCCATTTTCTTCAAGTATCTCCTCGATATACAAACGGCGGTTTATTTTCGCTTTGTTATCGCGAAGACATCCCGTTTCCCTTAATCTATTTACAAGATTACGCACAGTACTTTTGAGAAGTATAGGAAAATTGGGAATTTTCTTACAAATCGCTGTCTCGCTTTTCTGGAAGTGTTTGTTTTTACATACTACATAAACATTCTGTATTATCTTACAGTGTACTAACTTTTTTTGCACTATAACAACAGCAGCACACAAATATAGCGAAAAGAGCATTTTTTTTTCATGGTGCTCCAACTCTTTTTGGTGGGGACACTGAATGTTCAGAGAAACCTGTTAGCAACACATGCTTCTTCGCTGTCGCTGCCCGCGCTCTAGCCGATGAACGTCCGTTTGAAAGCACCAGCGGTCACATTACTATAGCGAAGTTGACAGATACAAAGTTTAGCGTGGATAAATGTGCCATTGGTAGGGTCTGGAAACAACAGACCAAGATAGGGTCGAAAACGTACAGCATAGGCTATTGCATACTGATTGTGCTCTTAGGTGGTGCAGTGCTACTGCTCTAAGGGAGACATTTGGTACAAATGTCAATGATCAAACAATGCGAAATACAGACCCTACAAGAACTCCAGAATCAAGCAATGGATTGGCCTGATATGATTCGAACCTTAATTCTCATGAGCATTTATAGGATAAGCTTCAGAAACAAGTCTGAGAACGTGTTATAGTCTCCTATGATACTTTAACAGCTTGCAGATGCTTCTATCGAGGAATATACCCAATAGAAGTGCATGGACCAATCAGGTGCATGCCTCCAACTGGGAAGTAATACAGGCACATTTATGTGCAAAAGTGAAACTAATGAAAACAGTTTTCACATTAGTTTTGAACAAGTCTGCATTGTTGTTAAAGTTTTTTCTGAAGAACAAAAAATGGCAATAAAACGTCCAACTATTGTAATAATAGATATGTGCAAACGTTAGTCCCCTTATTTTTTCTGAGTAGTGCATTATCATGCTTAAATTTTTCATGAGAGATCATGATCCAAATATCCCATCGGGAACGAATTGCTTTTAATTCATGCCTGCACTTTGTAAAGAACATTTTAGATTTCGGGCAGTTGCGAACCGCCCTTATCTACATCGAAATTCTAAATAAGTTCATTAAGTCTTTTACCTTATTAAAAATCTTTATGATCTCCATATTCACAACAATCCTTATGATCTCCATATTCACAACAAAGTATTTTAACGGAATATATATAAACATAAACTAGAGATGGTACAATATGTCCATGATACTTATAATATTTCTGTGTATTGGTTTTTCATACATATTAATTTCACTTTAATATTTTGTAAATTGCTTTATTCATGTTAGCACTTTGAGCGAATTCCCCTTATGAATGTTGCTCTATTTTTATTCTAAATGTTACTTAATTTGTTTGTAAGCGTTGCGGAAGATGAGAGAGGCAATATGAGTATAGAAGCGTGCAACAAAAACTTCCGTACGACTGCATAACTTAGATATCACACTGTAAAATGCAGCTTTGCCTAATAACTAACCACCCGGTATATATAGCTACCCATTTACAAACATCGTAATTATCTATCCACAGCACTTATAGAGAATATCAACACACCACTTGCCCCAAAAGACGCACTGGTTCAACGTTTTCTTCCTGTGTCGTACACCTACTTGAAGTGTGCAGTCCACCGTCAGGAATATTGATTTTGTTCACCACTCCCCTGTCTACCCAGGTCAGTAACCATTGCACTTTCTATTTCATCGCTCTTGCTGATGTCAACTCTTTCAGAACATTTTAATTACATTCTCTCAGCATTTATATTACGAAACGTATTGTAAAAATGTTACGACATTTTTTAAAATAATAATATTTTTAACAACTCTATTTTATTAATCCAAATCCTGAAATATGCAAAGTTAAATATAAAGAAGCGTTTCATCCAAAACATTTCCCACAGTCCAAAATAAATATATTCCCCTCCTATATTCAGGTTTATCTAAGAGTGCTGTTCAATAAAGAATTGCCATACATGTTTTAAAACACACCTTTACTCATACTCATAATTTTGATGATTTGACTCTGAGTTACCGTTGGATGCAATGCGCCTGTCCCAGAGTTTATACCAGTCTTCAGAGACATGCTGGAAAGAATTTTTGACAGGTTTCTCAAAACCACCTCTGCTTCGGACGATGGAAAATGACTTCCCACGAATCTTCAATGTAGGGGAAATGAAAAAGTTACAAGAGGTAGGGACACATTTCATATTGTATCTTGTGAGATATTCAGCTACAACATTTGCGATATGCTGCCGTGCATTGTGTGGTGCAGCATGTTGCATGCAAATGTAGTCTTTGGCGTGTGACATGACCGTGCATGGTTTTAAGGACATCTCTGCTGTATTGCCTAGTTACAGTTGTAAGTTTCATCAGCAGTGATTATCTTTGAAATAAACTGTGCACCTTCCTGTAGCATCATCCTCAACTGCATGCGAAAGACCTTTTGTTTGGAAATCTTGCAACCCACCGTGCACAAACACATCTCATATGCAACTTCTCAGCACCAACATGTGGGTGACACCCAGTGAAATGTTCAGGATTTCTGAAAATGTTCTTAACGTTATTCGACGATCCTCTTTCACTGACAGCAGCGGTGTTGTCTTCTTCCGTTAGAACACAAAACAGGAGGGTCGGGCTCATCTTTGAAAATGGTAGTCTTCCCTCTTTAAACATCTTCGAACTGTGCTATAGGGAATAAAAAACCTCCATAGGCCTTCTGCAACATTGCATAAGCCTCAACTTATTGAGACGAAAGCAGAATTTCAGATGTTCGTCGCATGTCACCTCCATTTTGCTGTAGGCAGGAATGAACATTTTTCAACTTGCATACCTCTCAGAGGCGGTAACCGGAAGTGACAACAATGTTATATCACGTGTATAATAGCATTAAGCTAACAAAATATTATGATGTTAAATTTTATTGTTAGAAAGTGTGCCTGTAAAAATTGCGATTATCCTTTATTGAACAGCCGTCAAATGTGAAAGCCATTTTATTACTCGAAAACATCTCGCTGGAGCTTGTGTAAACCGCAAGTGTATAGCTCTAGAGCTGGTGGCCTACAGTAACACTGACTTATGCAACGGCTGTTAGTCATAAGAACAGTTACAAAAAGGCGAGGGTATTGAATGAGTGTTTAAGGAAGGAAATGCGCATAGAATTTGATTTTTGGGCAGAAGATAATGCACCTGTAAACATTCTGTGATGGATATCTGTGAATGGAACGGATTGCATTATCCATTCAAGAGGTGTGAAAATGATGCAGAATTTGTAGAAGATCAATTGCAAACGCTTTAGTAACTTTGAGGATTATGTGAAAAATAAGGACTGTTGAAATAAAAAGTGCTCTTTATCTTGATCTATCTTCAGTCGTTCACTATTGGTCATCCAAGTATCTGATGACCGACATAGAGGCGAGGACTGCATCGGTTGATAAGCTATCGCTCTTGTAACAGCTAAGCCTTGCAACACAATATTCTAATACTAGATTGAGAGCGTAATAAATTCAAATGCATTTTAAAGTTATATACTCATCAATATTACGCAAGAAGATGCTGGAACTGTGTAGACCATCGGGCTCAGTAAGGGCATACGAATATAAACACTCCTGGAATAGAATTAGGTCTAGTATTTGTTATTTAGTATTCTTATCAAACTTTATACTAAGATTAAACAAAATATTTCTTTCGCGTGAAATTTAAGGCCAACGTAGCAGTTCGGTATATTCAACCCGGCCCTTATAATCGGGCTGATCTTGAGCAACGCAGTCCTTGTCGCCGTGCCGCCTCGATTTTAAAAATGTATTATTTATTTATTTTCACAATTCATGGACGCTCTTTAGCATCTCAGGTCATCAGCATCCCATTCAATTCATGGCGTGAAACTGTCGATAAATTTTATTCAGAGGCCTCTTCTTTCAGGCCTTTACGTGCCGTAAATCTATGACATGGGACCCACGGCCATATTTAATATTTTATGCCCGAAAAAACCATCCTTCGACCTGGCCGAGATTTGGGTTTAAGAGCCTCGGTTATGAAAGAACTGAATGACCCGAAACAACAATTACTGAAATTTGCTGATATACAGCTGTATATTATTTGCCCTATTTTTACGTCAATGCTCTATCACATTAATAGCTGTTTCCGGAAAAGTTACACGAGTACCATTGGGCAATCCATTGTCAACCAGCAAAATAATTTGCTGAGATAAAGCTTATCCATTAAAATCGTTAAAGTATTAATCTGACCAAAAATAGGACGCATTAACTTTCATAGGATGATTATATATTCGCTATCATTCATATTCTAACTTGGAAAATAGAACATTTTCTTTTCATTTCTTAGTGCATTTTCTTTCTCTTGTTCCTCACTTCTTTTCTTCCCTTTTGCTTTCTATTCGTCTGTTTAGTTTTTTCTGGATAGTGTTCTATGGTATTTCAAATACTGAGGCATCATAGGCGCTAGATATCAATGATACACGAGATGAAATCATAAACTGAGAAGATAATTTTGGGAAGGAAGCGCTCTAGGACAAAATTTAGCATAACTCCCTGGCATTTGCCAGTTATAAGACCAAGAAAAACTTGAGCCTTAACAACCTCGCCGACGGTGTTAGTGCGACTAGGTACACGTAGGGCAAGAGAAATGGATGATTGTTTCTTCATAAATTCTGTAGTTCAATAATTATGTTGTCAATAAACAGGGAACCAACCATTTATATCCTCCTCGTTCCGAGAGCTGCCATCCTTTACACACGAAGAAATCCATACCCTTTTCTCTTTCCATTTGTGGTTACCGTCTTTGTAACGGCGTTTCATCTCTAGATGTCTGACAAAAGATCCAAGACCGCAAATGTTCCGTCTCGTTTTCAAATCTCACACAGAATTTTTTCAACTTAAACCTAAAACTCTAATAAGAAATGCATTAAAGTTATCTATATCCTAAGCATACAAAGCTTTGTCCCTATCTTATAAGGATATTACAGGCTGCAAGTTTTTTTCAGACTTAACACTGAACTAGCGTGTTAGCATAATCGAACGGCCGTGAAGGACACATAGCCAAACGCTTGAAGGTTTCGTGGTGAATGCGCGTTGCTTCAACTGAATTACCTACAAGCGAAGATGTGTAAAGCAGATAAGTATACAGAAAGTGAAGAGCCATAAAATTACTTATAAAAATTCGTAGCCTGCACTTTTCTGATAATGGGGAAACAACTGTATGCTATGTCTCCCATATAGGGACCGAAAAACGATTTATTGACAGCATTTGAACTCTAATCAGCTTAGACATTAATGGCAAACGAATGGTCAAACGTGTCTTCTACGTCATTTTAAAATATTCACGCGGAACATTTTGAACACTTAATGTAAAGCATTTATGTTCGATGACTGGACAATTCTCACTTCAAAATATTCCCACATAACAACATCTACGGTTTAATAGATAAGTCTCCAAAAAGCAGCGGCAACATGGGGGAAATCTTTAAGTAAAATAAGTAAGACTCCAGCGGATTGCCACAAGAGCTATAAACTTTCTGTACACAGCCTACAGACTGCACAAGTAAGGGGAACTCTGCTGAGAGATACAAACATTGCCGGTACACTTCAAAATAATAAATCGCGTGTCCTGCGTGAAATAAATATGACAGGAAAGCCAAAACACATTTAAATAGAGTATTTAATAGTACAGAGAGCTTACATAAGCACAAGCAACAAAATTGTTATGAATATATGCTTATATTTTGAGTAGCTGAAAATTTGAAATGTTCCGATTGTCACCTAAAATAATTTTATATTGGGAAAATGGATGTTGAACATCAGATACACATTTGAAGAACACCAGCTTCATAATATCTGTAGACATTATCAACTGAATAAAATATGTTAACCTTTAGTTCTGCAAGACACGTGTTAGATAACATCAGCTGCTCCATCTGTTTGAATCAGTTGTGACTTTTCACATGAACTGCATAAGCTAGAACGAGCCTGCATGTCATCCCTTTTACACTCCATTCATCAGTGATCTGACTGCATGCTTGTGTGGCAATCCACCGGATAAACATATAAACATATACTCGTATACATTTTTGTCTAATGCCAGCCCATTATTCTCATGAACGTGTGCGCATTTTGCCTTTGGCATGGCAGTATTATAGAGGATTTCTGAGGCTGAGACGCCCATAGGGAAAACCTCGAATAAAAAAAAAAAATGTTCCAGATAGCTTGCTCTGACCGGGAATTGAACATAGAATCTCAAGATTAGTAATAAGAAGGCAAGTAAAATATATTATATATACATTTTAAACCTCAATGGTCTTTGTGGCTCAATGGCGTTAAAGAGAAAAAGTATTACTTCTTTGTTAGGGAAGGAGCTGTGTAAGCGAAAAATATGATTCCCGTAACCATGTGATTTGCATTTAATGGCTGAAAAAAAGAATCCAGGAAAATAGCGCTAGCGCGAACCCAGTGACAATAGGGAAAAAGGCAGTTATTGGCCTCTAACCTGATCTAATTTAACCAACTTATCCTAACCTAATGGAAGAGAAACAAAACTGTACATCGAAACTTTTCAAAGATTGCTCCTTTCCAACTTACTGTAAACGTATGAAGAGGATAGAAATGGACGATTTTCCCTTAGACCGATTCCAGACTAGACGCATTTCCCCCCCATCTTGCATTTGTATCGGGTGCTTTTATTCTGCTCTTTGAAAAAACACCTCATGAAAAAAGTGCTGACAGTTTCGTTGTTAACATAAACAAATATATAATTGAAAGCGTTTATAAGAAAAATTGATTCTGCAGAGCTTCTGGTTAGAAGCGTTCAACTTTTTAACAAAAGTTTTAGGATAATTAACACTTTGCGCATGAGAAATTTCCTTCATGTAGTATGAGGATTATAAAACCTTTGACCTCACAGATGTAAATTGTACTTTACTGCTTATTTCTTACCTGAATATTCTTTCACTTCAGTTAGTTCTTGTTAAACAAGTATTCGTATTATTATGTCTCCTTTGCATTAACATACCCTCATATAAAAATTCGATTGAATCTTCTAATGTAACACTTACTGATGCCTTGTTCATTCACCACCAAAAGCAGTCTTTAAGAAACAGAGACATGTTACCGCCACGGGTGACCGAGATCGTTAAGGCGCGGACTCGTGAGCGGGAGGTCTGGGGTTCGAATACCACAAAAACCGTCCTCCCTGACTGGGTTTTTTTTTTTACGTTTTCCTCAGTCCTCATAACTGGCAAATGCCGGGGAAGTACCCTAAACTTAGGCCTGGAACATTTACTTCCTTAAAAAAATATCCTTTCCCAATATATCATTTCATTTCATGTATCATCAGTGTCCACCGCCTGTGGTGCCTTAGTAGTAAAAACCGGCGTTAAACACTACTCCAAAGAGGAGAGAGAGACAGAGAGAGAGAGAGTTTTTTTTTTTGATTGATTTATTTATGGACGCTCTTTAACATCTCAGGTCATCAGCGTCCCATTCAACTCAGGGCGTGAAACGGCCGACAAATTTTGCTCAGAGGCCTCTCTTTCAGGCTTGAGGTTCTTTTTCGTGCCGCAAATGTACGACACGGGACCCACGGCTTTACTTCCCTTCCGAAGGAAGTCAAACTTAGGATTTTTACGCCCGAAAAAAATCCATCGGTCCTGGCCGGGTTCGAACCCCAGACCCCGCTGAGGAGTCCGCGTCTTAACGACCTCGGCCACCCGTGGCAGTGTAACCAGTTGTCCGCCGGTCTTCAGGACTGACCGAAACGAGAAAACAGACCATCATAAATACAGAAAGTATCACTTTGAACGATAAGCCGAAAGGTTCCTTTTTTTTAAAAGCGCAGATATAACATAAATCATAAACGGACCCTAGCAGCTTTGTAGAAATCGCACAACCTCTATAAAATCTTTACCGCGGCCCCGACGCTAGCAAACATAGTAATTAAGTTACAGGATCGCGTCAAGTAAGAGTTGAGGGGATTGAGCCCAAGCTGTGCATTAGCTAATGAAAATTCTTGCATTGGATAGGGAATTGAAAATCTATTGAAGAAAGTCATAATACAAAAGATTATATAACGTAAGGATCGAACGACCTTATAGCGATAGAAATGATCAGATTTTAATGCCACGGAGGCAGTCAGTCAGTGTCAGAAAAGAGATACGCGAGCAGTGATTTGGAAATGAGCAAAGAGTGCAAGAGTGAACTAAAGTACCCTCAAAACAGTCCTAAAGACACTACGGACAGCCTAAAGTAGGGAAAGACGCTAAACATCCAGTAAATAAATAGTATCAAGTGCAACTCTACAAGTTTATGTGTAATCTGTTTAGATACCTCGCCCTTCCCGTTGACTCAAACGAGTCGCGAAACTACAGAAATCCTGAGATGTACTATTTTCAAACTGCGGCAAATTTGCGCCCAAGTACGGAGACATCAATTATTCATCGAATTAACACAAATTAGTTATTTCTCCCCCACTCCACATATTAACAAATGGCCGCACAATATAACTCAACTAATTAAATGTTTAAAAAAGTAATCCATTGCATGATAGTATTAGTATCGTTCACTCAGTTAACAAATGAACATCTTTGCGGCTTATTGCACTATTAAATAATCGTACATTGTTGAGTTAGGAATTAATCAATAACTTATACCAGACGATTCACTTGATTCTGCGGATTGCAGTAAAGCAAAAACTGCAGTTTATGGTGAATGCTGAAATTCTGTCGTATTTAGGATGTTCCTGCATGTTTGCAGTCATGGTGTTCCTAATCAATATTTAACTTGGAAACTCTGAGAAAAAAAAAAAAAAGGTTAACATTTCATATCAATGTACTGAGACATTTTTATCGACAAACTTGTTTAACACACGAGGTTAGCGCAAGGTGAGAGAACGTCTTGATTCATTTGACCCATATTATATTTTTTCAACAGCTATTTATAACGTAACACCGTAAAATAAATTAACAAGTAAACAATCCTATTTTGTAAATTAATATCCAAAATGCGTTAATATTTTAAACATTTCCCTATTTGCATATTTTATTGTTGCTGTGGTGTTATAAGCCTTGTTTAAAAAGTTATAAATGCTGGTTGACGCAAAGAGTATTCCTATCAAATTGTACACAATTTTTAAAAATAGCTCAGAACCAAGTATTATGAAAAGTGATAAAGAAAACGTAGCAGCTGTGCCAAAATGTGCAGTGGATGAAGCGAATATGTTTAATGTAACTTACTTCCCGAAAATTCCAACTCTGCATACGAAAAGAATATTCCGTTCACTGAAAAGGTGGAACCCATTAAAAAGTTTCGATTTATAAATATCATAAAAATTACATATAATGTCGTACTTTAGTGATTAAAGAAAACGCTCATTTTCGCTACAAGGTGTAAATTTTCAATTGTTACTTTATGAGTAGGTATTGAAAAAATGGTGAAATGTCATTTTAAACAGAAATTCGGAGTAGACCATTTGGGAACACGAGAACCAAGAGTAGTGGTTCAGGGAGTAATGCTTCATGTGCGCATTCGAGAGGCCCTTAGGGCCGATTACCTTGATCTCGAGTTTTTTCTTGTTTCCCCTGGTCACTTTGGCAATGCTTGAATGAATATTTACTTTCCACGAATTTTTCGCTCTACCGGTTCCTTTTCATTTCATTCCGTTGGTTCTGTTATGAATGGCTTGCGCTTTGGAAAGGTTCCCATACAGGCGTCTGGTATGGAAAGGGGCCTTCTGAGGGGCTCGAATTCCTTGGAGGAGAAGGGCATTGCCGGCGTGAGGGTGTTAGGGACCTAATCTATGTCGTGTTTCACCACTTCTGGATTCTGGTGTCTCGGTGTTTCCCTCACCACATCCCTTCCTCCCAGATGAAGTTCATTGAGGGCGTAGGCACAAAAGGCCAGCTGTTGATTAAGGATTAAGTACCGAAATATACCCCTCCATCTCTAATAAGTCGCTCCTAGTGGTGTAGTGAAACCATATTTGCCTTCTAAACGCAATATCGCAGGTTCGATGGATTTTTTCGGGCGTATCCTAAGTATGGCTTCCTTCAGAAGGGAAGTACATTTACGGCACGAAAAAGAACCTCAAGCCTGAAAGATGAGGCCTCTGAGCAAAATTTGTCGGCCGTTTCACGCCCTGAATTGAATGGGACGCTGATGACCTGAGATGTTAAAGAGCGACCGTAAATAAACCAAATCATCGTCATCTCTAACAATCCAATGTGCGTTTACTGCAAGTTCCGTGACATAGAAGAACGCGATTGGCGAATGTTCCTAATATAGAACACAAATGGCGGAATTGCATAACTTCACAATTCGCAGGATTTAGCTGCAGTCCTATCAGCTTATCTCATCAAACCTTTAGTAATTCTATTAGAGAGCTACAGGGGATGGAAATATTAAGTTTCACAAAACGCCTTTATATCTTTAAATAGGGTATCAGTACTACTACTAATAATATTTAATAATAACAATAATATACAAGTAAGAGTACAAATCAAATATTTTCTGAATAAAGTCTAAGTACTGAGATGTATATATTATCTACAACAAAAACCATACCTCTTATATTTGTGATTACTTGAAAACTAAGCAGCATTTAATTCACTTTTTGTAAAACAGACACCTTCGTTGTTGACACCTCTTTTCTGTACTTTTTGCTTTAGTTAAATTGTCTTGAAGTAGAAAGTCTTAGCTGCGACATCGCCTTCCTTTACCATCCACATAATTTTAACGGTAAAATGATTCTGTATAACTTTTATCGCTTTACTCGAGTAATACTCAGCTAACTATTGCTTTATTGAGGCACACCCTTCCTGTGCCAAATGCATTGATAGTTTCGTAAATAATCTTCTTTCGAAAAATGTATTCCACGATTTATTTCTTTGGGTATTTCTTCAGGTTTGAATTGCTATTTAAAAGGGCTTGTGGTAGGAGAAAACCTTTCTACTGTCTTTGCAATAAGGAATAACATAAGGGAAAGAAGTCTAGTGAATATAAGAAACCGAACCCGAAACTTTCCGAATGCCAATCACAGAACTAAGTTAAAAAAAAAAAAAAAAAAAAAAAGACAGGAAAAATAAAAGAGCAGAACAAACGGCAGCTCTAGAGACCGACAGATTAATACGCGCGTGCAGGGGGACATTGCCGCATGTTATGTTTTAGTTTACACTGCACGATCATTTTTAATGAGTCCTCTACTACACGGTTTTGGCAAGGCCACCGTCTTAACGAAACAGGCAATTTCGATAACGGACCTTGCTGCTTTCGCATTGGTCTGCACAAACTCCATGTTTATTCTGCAGGCAGGCTTTCTGCCTTGCGGCGATTGCAATGTGCAGGCACCATGTCCGGTAGCGAGCCGGCCTTGAACAAAATTAAAGAGTGTGGCGGGCCAAAATACTGACCTAAGACAGGCTGCTGGTGCAACAACAACGTGCTAAATGCGTCCTGAGGTATTTCTTGCTTGATGCACGGTCCGGGTCAGTCGACCTTGCAGGCAGAGTCGCGCACTTTGGTTCGCGTCCAGCCGCCTGCCACGCATCATATCCTACAAAATATTTTTGCACAACAGTCCCTCTGTCCTGTCCATGTGAGGGTTGCGGCTACCACGCCCCAGTGCAGGGAAAACTTCAAAATATTTGTAGAAACATGTGCTTTAGTTTCTACAGTTTCTGGCCTCAAGAATTGCCCTTGATCATACGATACTCTTGATACAATCGGATTTCTTTTTGCTTTTGAGTAATTAATCAACTGGAGGGGGGGAAAAGGCCAAGTATGAGTCAGCCTTTAAAATTATAACTCCAGAATATGGAAATATAATACGAGTATAAAAAACATTTAATTATATTTTAAAAGGAATTATGAGACTCTACATAAAAACTGTTGAAATAAACAGGTAGCTCTGCGTCCCCAAAACTCATGTTGCAACTTTGCTACTTGCATCCATTACGTTACTCAGGCCCGGTTATACAGTTACTTATAACCTCTATCTTTGGTAAGCTGAACATCGTTTGACAGCTGAAGTTGGTAATGCATGATCATGCGCAGTTAGTTCAACGTCTATCTTTTTGTTTTGTTTATTGTTTACGATTCTGCTAACTTATGAAATAAAATGTAGGGCATTAATATCATATAATATTTATTTTCGAAATGAGCAACAAAAAAGTAAATAAATAAAGGGATAGCAAATTTCACAACTGGAGAAATTACCATATTGCCATAGATTGTTTTTAAGTACAGACACATTGTAGCATTCAAGCAGACAAACTGTAACGCAAAAGAAAACCGACATTGGGACCGAATTTCAAGAGTATAACGCCAACAGCGGTACTGTTTTTAGGGATGGGGGAGTTATTAAAAAGAAGTATAACAATATGAAGATAATTACAGAAAAAAAAGTACGGTGATAAAAAAAGCGCCATATATAGTACATGTGGAGGACCCATTGTGTCTTCATCAATAACGAAACTTAACATGGAAATCAAGGCACATATCGGAATACAAGTTGATGACATCCAGTCTGTATATGACTCTGATAACAAGGTAAGTTAATTGGGCTTTTTTTTTTTTTAAATCTTTATGTTGTGATAATTTAATGTAAATATAAATTGTATGTAGATACCTATACTATACTCATTGGTGAAAAAAATTAAATTAAGGCATTTTCTACATGATATTCTAGTGTTGATCAGATAATGTCTTTATTAATACAGCATATGTTGTGCAGAAGAGCTGTAGCGACTACCACGCTTTGAACTTTACAAATATGGAGCTGGATACCTGTGGAGAGTATGGGAAATCTCTTCCACACACTGTAACTCCTTTCAACGCCGTTCTAATCATCTTCAGGAGAATAGGGGTTGGCTAGTAGCATCATTAATTAAGGTTTGTTTGGATAACCACTATCAGCAATCATCAATTTCACCATTTTCAAAATGCGCTCTTAATACAGAATTATTAAAGATAGTGGAATCGTGGTTTGAGCCTGGCCACCGAGCCACAATATCAGTAATGTTCAATTCTGAGTCACACAAAATCTATACATTAAATTCTTTCGGCTTCGATAAATCTCTGCATGTTCTCCCCCTGTGTAATTTTCACGTGCATACAGTCTAGTGATCCTATGGCATGGGGAAATTTTGCTACTCTGTAGTTTTAGTTGAACTCTCTTCATGTGATGAAGGAAAATTTATAAATTTCAACAGTGCTATATGATGCAAAACCTTCTTCACCACTCTGCTCGCTGTGATTTGATACGCTAAAGCCTGTTGCGTATAACCTCAAAGTAATAAGAAACATTATTTCCGCAGATAGAGCATAATTAAGATCGCATTAAGCATTTTAATTCTTTTCTAAAATACGTATGTGATTTATGCATTACTAATACCACTACCAGCGTGTTACATGTTTCATTTCCTATGCTTTCCAATATCATTTTTGCTGACTGTTTACTTAAACCGAATTTCTCTTAGAATTCAGATTCGCTCCATATATTAAAATGGCCCAAATATGTTGTAAATGTTCTTGGTCTCCTTAGCCATTCAATTTGAGGTAGAAGAAACTAACTTTCTTCGCCACTTATATTTTCTTCTTCCGAAAACATCTGACATGCAATAGTAACCTAACCTAAACTATGCTCCTCCCCAGCTTAACTCAAGAGTCAATTAAGCGAAGCTTATCATTCAATTTTTACACTGTAAAACGCAGTTCCAGCTTAATCTCCGAACTAAGTTTAAGCCTGAACTGTAATACTGGGCCTAATATGAACGATAATAAAAAATTAGCACATGAAGAAAAACGTAATCAGTTATTCTTAAAACGTTGTTATTTTGTTTTTTACAGGCGATTTTCTCAACACACTCAGAATTTATTATTGTGTTATAATATTGTCACCAGAAATACTGTTTAAAATGATTTGACTGCATTATAATTATAGTTTAAATTCCAGTTTTATTTCGAATCACAATGAACAAATAAGTAAACAGTGAACTTTTCACTGAATTTAAATGGTCGGAACTGCTCTCATGCACAAACTATATATTACAGTCAAATGCAAGTCATCAGCAGCTATCTACTACACAGGCGCGGAAAATTATATAGAGAAAGCTTTACATTACGGTTATTTGAGTTACGGGCCGGCAGAGCGCAGCTGCATACTCTATTCCTCACAACCTTTAATGCAACGTGTAGGTATTATTTTATGGTTAATTTGAGGGATGGTGTGCGCGCGAATGATTGTGCTTTCATTGTGTGCCAATTGTTATTTTGTTACTTATGCCACTTATACAGGATTCGGTCCTGGTGGTGTAGTGGTTACCATACTTGCCTCCTAAATCCAAGATCGCGGATTCGAACCCGGCCAGGACCGATGGATTTTTTCGAGCGTAAAAATCCTAAGTATGGCTTCCTTCGGAAGGGAAGTAAAGCCATGGGTCCCGTGTCGTACATTTACGGCACGAAAAAGAACCTCAAGCCTGAAAGAAGAGGCCTCTGAGCAAAATTTGTCGGCCGTTTCACGCCCTGAATTGAATGGGACGCTGATGACCTGAGATGTTAAAGAGCGTCCGTAAATACATCAATTAAAAAAAAAAAAAAAACTTTACGAGGGGCGTTCTAAGCCTGATCAAGAAAATACAAGAGTCAAGTGACTTACCCCCCCCCCCAACATAGTCACCATGTAAATCAATACATTTAGTCCAACCTTTTGATATCCTCAGTAAAATAAGATTTGTCTAACTGTGAAAAATAAATGTCTGTGTCTGTCCCAACTTCAATCTCATCATTTGAATCTTCGTCCACTCAGCCATTTCTTACGGTTTGGAAACAAAAAATAATCGCTAGGAGCCAAATCCGGAGAATACGGTGGATGTGGAAGCGCTTGGAAGCGAAGTTCATGAAGTTTTGCAGCAACAGTCCCAGGAGGGTGTGAAAACGCATTATTATGATGAAAGGGAACTTACTTTTTCGCAAGGTGTGGACGTTTAGCCTGAATAGCATGCTTTAGTTGGTCCAGTAGTGGTACATAACAGTCCCCGGTGATTGTTCTGTCCTTCTGAAGGTAGTCTGTGAGCAACACACCACTTGATTCCCAGGAAACCGACTTTTCCTGCACATGGAACGTTTTTGCTTTCTTTGGTGCACTTTCATCTGTTACCACCCACTGTTTGGACTGTTCCTTTGTCTCTGGGTGTAGTGTTTCATCTGTTATGAAATGTCGGAGAAACCCATTGGTATTACATTTAAACAAGGCTAAACATTCTTGCGAAATGTTCATTCTTATGCGTTTTTGGTTCATTGTTAACAAACGTGACACTCATTGAGCGGAAAACTTTCTCATACCCAAAACTTTGTGTGAAATGTAGTGAACTCGACCTTTGATCGAAGTAATTGCAATGTTACCCAACTCGCTTACCTTTAATCGGCGATAATTGTATTGCATTGTGAATGTTTGTTACAATCTCGTCGGTTGTAGCAGTTTTGGGACACCCTGAGTATCTTGAACGGATGTACGATCATGTTTAAATTCAGCAGCCCACTTTTTAACCAACAAAAATCAAGGGGAAGAATCCTTTAATGTGGATTCTAATTTCTTTAGTATTTTTGTTGGGGTTAATGCCTTAAAAGAAGTACTTTATCACAGCTCGTATTTCGGTTTTATCCATTTTTTAGAAACTGTTAACACTAATTTGTTGACACGATCGTCGCAAACAGGTGGCTATGCATACGTCTGAAACTTTACAGTGCGCCATCTAAAGGATACTTAAAAACTATCACAAGAGGGTATGAGATTGCCGATAAATTAACGAACATGGTGAGCTTATCTGGAAAGCTCAGACCCTCGAATGATATTTATTAGGACTATTTCACGAATAAAATAAGAATTTAAATATAATTCCCCTATACTTGGCTTACAATATTGTAATAATTGCACATTTGTGTTATGAATACTAAATCTTTTCAAGCTATCTAGCAGCAGACTAATGTCGAATGTCAGTAATGCCAATAGAGAAGAGCCATATACGGGTTTGGGACTATTTTATGAATAGAATAAGAATAAAAGTAATATATATATTTGAAATTCGTGCACAGATTATTCAGAAACCGTGAGAATGGAATAGACGAAAGTCGACCATTACAGTCGCTACCGTTAGATTTACTAATACTAACTGAGAAAAACAAAATAGAGAAAACATTTTACCATTCTGAACAACGTGTTTATTGATCTTTGAGTTTGCTTAGGCAGATATTGTTACATAATTATAAAATGATTTCACACTAGTTAATACGCAAAAACAACTGTTTGAGTGAATCCACATTAAGTAAGTTCAATTTGAAATATTACTGAAAACAGAAAAGTGGTCAGTGGTGCGTGCTCAGGAATTATTAGAGTGGAGGTGTAGAGTTGGCTACACTGACCACAAAACAAATGGACGTTGCGTGATAAAACGGATTTGACAATTTTTTTCCATAATTTCACTGCGATATCCACCTGTGATTGATCAAAATTAAAACTTTTGTTTCGTTTCATTGGTCGAATTAAAAATGAGTCACATGAAATAGTCATAAAAACTTGGCCGTCTTCACAACATCTCTGAGTTAGGTCGAGAACTTTCGGATCCCCCTTAGTATTCTTGAAGAATGTATGAGGATATTGTAGGTGAAAACGGTTTCTTGCAGAGAAATGGTAAGGCGATTTGCAAGAAAATGCGCTTGGAAACGTGTTCCAGGTAGAGAAGCTGTTCGCCAATTTGTTAAAAAGTTACGACAGACAAGATCATTCAATGACAAGAAATGTGTTCCGAACCGCTGTGATTTTGCGGAAGAAAAGTTAGATGAAACAAGAATTCGCCACGCAGATACCGGCAATGTACTGCCGCTGAGGGGCGCCATTTTCAACATGTCTTAAGAAGTGCTTATTGCTACCAACTTTAAATACAGTATATTTTTTGCTTTCAATAGAAATATAAATACTAATATAAAAATATTAACTTTAGGCGAGGCGATTTTGTCTCTACGGCTGCACTTTACTAAGCACAAATAACCACACTGTACGAGCAGAAAGGACTCAAAAATACCTAGGTATCCCAAAAACAGGAACGCATCGCTGTGGTGTTGCGGGAGTTAATTCCAAATAGTTTTTCTGTTGCTAAATAAACCGAGTCGGGTGGCTTAGGCAGTAATGTTTGAGGCCCGCATTAGGGAGTTCCCGCATTCAATTCCCGTTGGGCCAGCCATGCTGACCTTGAGCTTTTTCGTGGTTTCTTTGGGTCACTTATACGAGAGCTGGGATATAATTTTTTTCCATGATTTTTTCGCTCTTTCATTTCATGTAATTTCATTCCGTTGATTCTGTTACAGGGTCAAAATTGCCAGAGGTTGCGCGGTGTGACGGTGACTTGCGCTTTGGAAAGGTTTCTGCCCCAGCGCCTTGAAAGGAAGCTCGAATAACTCAGGGAAGATAACTCCACCGGCGTCGAAGTGTTACATCTGGAAACATGTTATCGAAACACCCCATCTGAATCCGCGCAGTCATGGCCCGGTGTCTTCTTCACCTCATCCCTTCCCATTGAGGGGCGTAGACACAAAGGGCTAGCCCAATAATGATATATAAATGTTGGCATCAATCTTATTCATTGAAATGGTATAAAATGGAAAGAATACAGAGCAAGAAATGGCAGTCTGGAAAATTTTTCATAAAGAACTCTTGACCTTCAAATGCCACATGGAATTACTTAAGCTATGATATAGAAGTTTTATCAGAAAATCGCCATTGAAAATGAGCTGTTGGAACTTCTCTTGAAGGCAAAATTTCACAAACTGCTCTATATCAGGACAAAATGAAAATATTGTCAGTAAATCGAGAGTGGAGAAAGCAAAAATGAGGAGTAATACACACTACTGCAGTAAATGTGTCATCATGCTCACGTCAAACACCAGGAGGCCTGATGCGCGGTATTAGAATTTCCTGCTGTACATGATATAAATACAGAGTGATTAGCAGGCCATTTTAAAAATAGTACAACTTGGGTATAAAGGACCATTTCGGACGGACTCGTTATCCTAGGTATTCTAGAGACGTTGTCTCTATCAAGGATTTATAATTTTCTTTCCCATAAACTTATTGCTGTGTAAGGTGACGGTGTCTCAACGATTGCTTTTATTGATACATTCAGATATCCAACTCCACTGTTACCAAGCAAGGGCGTTATAAAGACATGTACGAGCATCTCAACAGACAGATAATTGTCGCTTTAGAGAAGAAGTCGAGTAACAGATTTCTGCTTTATTGCAACTGGCAAGTATCACACTTCTTGTTTGGCAAAAGTGTCCGGAAAAAGTTTAGCTTTTCTGCAGCAATCTGCTCAAAAAGCAAAAATCGTTTGTTTCATGAGGCGGGGAACTCGACTTCACATTTCAAAGAGTGACATAGGCCTACCGGATTAGTCACCTCACGAGTTGCGGATGTCACATAAGGAGAAACGCACATCGTTCTTGGATTTCACTATGGGACATTCTAAACATTGCACGGCATGGTTCTATCGTCTCGCATAACCCACTAGCTAATCACGAACTGTCCTGCATTCGCAGAAGATTGGTTTCGTTAGCAAGCAGTTTCATTTTTAATCCCCGGACACTCCGGAACAAAAGCATTTCGAGGAATTTCTTGAGCAGCTGGATGACATTGAACTAACTCAAGACTATTTTCAACAAACGGGCAATTATGTCACATGTGACCGAATTTTATGATCACAAGATCGCCTTAACTAATCACCAAATTACTTAATGATTTACGTTAGAGATCCAGTTGACAATTTCAAAACTAACATCATCGAAAATGTTACTGGTCAGGAAGAACTACCACCGCCATGGGTAGCCGAGGTCTTTAAGGCGCGGATCGTAAGCGGGAAGTCTGGGGTTCGATTACCGCCAGGACCGTCCTCCTCCCTGACTAATGTTTGGCCAGGTTTCCCTCAGTCCTCATAAATGGCGAATACATCTGTAGCAGTTAATAAATCGAACATTGAGAGCAATTATAATACATCAGGTGCACACACACATAAGGTACGTACATCTTCAAGAAGCTTACACTTCAATTAATATCCATGATGAAAATAAACTCGACGATCAGCGAATGCAGGAGAGTTATTCTCCTAATGGCATCTTCCTTTCTCTCCTTTCCCGCGACTCCAAGGGCGCGAAACAGCAACATAGGGCCTCACAGGTTATCGTTGTTTGCAAAGTTTAACCGCTTGTGACCGCGACGAAAAGAAAGGGTCGCTATGTTTATTACTTTAACAATGAAGCCTGTCTCTAAGAACAGTATCATTCAGTTACTGCAATCCACTTTCTAAGTAATACTTTTCATTTTACATGATCAATATCAATTACTTCTTTCTTCGTCCGTGGCTGTTATAGCTACTGTTCTATATATCGTTGAAGAACGATAACGGGTTTTAAATACACCAGGCCGACAGTAAAAGCTCTTGGGCATTATTGCCATGAATTAATCATAGTGCAAAAGAGCCAAATACCTGTCGGCCACTACAATTACCTGCTATTTGTCTTTTCACAGAGAGGAAACACGCGGGAAAATCCGTGCCCAGGAATGCGCTTGCTTAGAATACGTTGTGACTAGCTGTAACAAACCGTTTTCAATTCTACGTGATTGCTATTCGGTCGGAGAAAATACCTGCAGTATGAAAGGCGGTCTTTAATATTGCTGGGTGATGATCGGCAAACGTGAGTTACAGCATTACGCACATTGTATTGCAAGCGGCAGTGGAGAGAGGAGGTAAATAAATTACCTTGGGCCAAGATTCGTATGCAAATGGCTATTTTGTTTTTTTCGCTGAAATACCTGCAAAAACGATGTGTATATTTCGCGTATCGGGGTCTCCAAATATTAAACATTTGTTTTGATTTTTATGTTTGAATATTTGAGACATTTTTTCAATGAAAGGGGCACTTATGCATATTTTTCGCACATTCTTTGATTTTATCCTTATAAAAACGCACTTTTAGTAATTTCAGATTTACGCAATAAAATTGATTTTTTAGAATACTTTATTGGCTTTTTTTTAACACCATTATTTAATAAAATAATTACATGAGGGCCAATGATAAAATTACAAAAGTTTTTTTTATTACTATTACATTTTGCATTATTGCATGTTGTCAATTGCCTTAGTCGTTTTATTACGCTCTATACGAGCCGCGGAAAAATTGTACACGAAATTAACGGATAGGACAGAAGTTATAATATACGATGCCTCAAGAATGGTCTCGGACACTTCGTTGTGGTGCTGCAGGCGTTAAACTGAGTTTAGGTATGGTCAACAGGAAGAAAGGAATAGCTCGTCAATTATTCAGTCAAATACAGGGAATTACTTTAGTGGGTCACATTAACTGAAGTTCCTAATTCAATAAAACTCACCTACGCAGTTCTCAAAACTGCATTACCACTTGCACGAAGAACGACACGGGTGGCTGAGGTTGTTAAAGCAGAACTCGTGAGCGGGAGATCTGGAGTTCGATTCCCACAAGGACCGACACCATGACTGATGGTTTTTTTCTTTCCCCCCCCCCCCCAGTTTTCCTCATCATAAATAGCAAATGTTGGAGGGACCTTTCCCATTTTTATCATGTGAGTCCACCGGCTGTGATATCACAATTGTAAAAATGGACGTTAAACACCACCAAAAACTTTCAGTACACAAGAGTGACATATTGAGATGCAGCCTTCTTAAAACTGCGCAGCATTCATTGCGATTGACTGGCTACGAACACACATAGCATCGCAACGTAGCTATGACGTTGATCCATATCGATGCCTGTATCTCCACGTTGAAGCATACGAGTTCATCCACTTTCACCTCAAAATACTTAGTGCAAACCCCCTTTATAAATTCTTTGTACACCCTTCGACATAAAAAAGTCATTCTCAGATTATACTGTCGACTGCAGTACTTCGAGAACGCTCGTAAACGATGTTTCACAACGCGCATTCAGCGACTGGCACACTGCAATGGGCTCTTTTCCTGTAAACGTAATGGTTACAATCATAAGTATCTGGAAAGATACCATTGGGGTTGAGTGGTTTAGAAGGCATTGCTCTTCAGCTAAGCTCCTGGGTTCAAATCTCACAAACATATTTGTTTTATTTTTTTATTATTGGTTTTATAAGTGTATGTGTAATCATGTTGCCTTAATATCACATCTTTTAACGTATCATTTGAGTTTTATGACATTACCTACAATGTAATCATAAACTAATGTATTCATTATAAACAACTTAATAAATACATGAACAGAAACATTAATCTTGTAAGGTGAAGACACTTAGAAATAAACACAAATTAATATTGGGTGTATCATCTATGCTTCAATCTTCGGGACATTGATAATATTAGATTTCTACAGTAGTTTGGACAAGATGCTACAATGTCCCAGGTTTCTTCAATTTGTGCCCATAAATTATCTTTTGTTCTTCGTGCATGTGTAGCATATTGCATTTAGATAGAACAAATACTGAAGGAAATATAATATTCATTACATAATATGCTAATGTTAAAGTTTGCTGTGTATGGGAAACAAAATTACCAATTTTTAACAATATTACCAATACGAAACCAATTTGTCATAATACGTTACAAAGATTTATTACAACAAAAAAGTGTTTCATGCCGAAAGGCGAACCTGCTCTCTTAACCACAGCATCACTGCCTACTCTGCCACAGAGCTAACGGCACACACATATACTAGTAGCGTCTTTTAGTGTATACCACAATTTAAATCTTTGTTGTCTATATATACGTTTAGTTCTTGTCTCCGTCATACTTCCTTTCAAATTACAGTGATTGCAAAGCGACTTTCACTTTAAGGGCGTACAGCATTACTGTACCTATTGAATGCTCTCATGTCTACACCAGCACATGCAACTAAAAGCACACTTACAGATTCGTGAACTGTTTGTCAATGATGACGGTTTGATTGCCTGTAAGGACAAGTAGCCCTGGAGGGCTTTATCTCACTCAATTAACCTTTAGGTGCAAGGGAGTGAGCTTTTAGGACCGTCACTTTAGGACCTCCGGCAGTATGAGACTAAATACCGAAATTTGTATTTGGTCATGTCCGTTCAGCGCACTGGGCCAAGGTCACACACAACGCGCCTGTCAATATAAACAAAGTTCAAGCGCTGATGGCTGCAGGTAGACAGTCGCAATTTGTTGTTAACGAGGGAAATGTTGCTTTATTCCTTGTGTTATTATAACTCAGCTTTTGGTTTAGAGCAATGCAACTCAAGTTTCATGCTATAACCTTTTTGCTAATGGTTCCTATGTTATTATTTATTGTGTATTAGTGAACTAATTTGAAACGTTATACCTAGAATAGAGAAAAAGTTAAGTTTACGGCAATTGGAAGAATTAAGAAGTCACGAGTTGTTGCAAATTTCAATAAATGATGTCAGAAATTCGTGATTGCAGATGTATGCCACTAACAAACCTATAACACATAGTAATATGAAATAGTGTGCTATTACTGATTAAAATTAAGCGAAACTTGTCCATTGATGTAGCCGGCAAATGACACGATCTTGGCCATTAGTGGTTTGCGTTCAGCTGCGGACGCAGCCCAAAAATAACTTAGTGATATGGTGCATATACTCAAAGTATATTCCACGTTGTACACATATGTATTCTTGCATTTTAAGTATTAGAAAACTATGTTCCTTAAGTCTGCATTCTGCTACGTGCTAAAATGATTTTTTTTTTTTTGTTAATTTGTTTTATTTACAGGCGATCTTTAACATCTCAGGTCATCAGCTCCCCATTCAAATCAGGGCGTGAAACGGCCGATAAATTTTGCTCAGAGGCCTCTTCTTTCGGCTTGAAGTTCTTTTTCGTGCCGTAAATGTACGACATTGAACTCCAGGCTTTACGTCCCTTCCAAAGGAAGTCATACTTAGGATCTTTACGCCCGAAAAAATCCATCGATCCTTGCCGGGTTTGAACCCGCGATCTTGGGTTTAGAAGGAAAGTATAGTTATCACTACATCACCAGGACCGACAAGTGCTGTAATGAGTTAAAGTGTTTATTTATTATTGCACATGCTCATATTACAACTCCATGTCTCTATTGGGTGCATAAAATTATAAAGTTGCACTGAATATGCCATTCTGCATCTTGTACTATATTCTCTCATATTGACATTGCCTATGTACTATTGTATATACCATTACGCTGTATTGAGCGCATCAATGTTCTTACTATGTGCGCTGTTATATAACAATAAACATATTCATTCATGCTGAATACCTGACAAGACACCGTTGCATATATTATATATTCTACAGAATGCCAACATTGCTGCACTGCAAATAAATCATTCTATCATATAGAGTTTGATATAATGCATCTCACGTTCATATACTGCTTTGCATACTATCTCATGGCGCAAGCAGTGTCTTCTGTCATGCACCACTGTAATTAATGCAATTTAATTTCATCATGCAGCCTCATGTACTGCTGGAACGAATGCAGCTTCTGTTTACCATGTACAGATCGTTATTAATGCAACAGACGTTCCTTGCTGAACACAACTTGTGTTAGCATTTCGGCAACCTTTTTCCTGTACTGTGCCTTTAATGTTTTTGTCACACGTATTGTGAGAGGAATATAAGAAAAACTGAACAATAAAATAATATCCATAATAACAATAGAAATGGGATAAACTCACCTGAATAAATTAAACTATAGTCAGACAATTTATAGTAAGTTCAACATGAGTTTATTACGTAATAAGTTAAAATATTCTTAATAATTATAAAGCTAAATTTCTGGACAGTGACTGTCTTTGCAGTTTCACGTAACAAAAGATAACTTAGTAATTGCGAACAGTGATTATTGTTAGAAGTTTACAGTGCTCCTTCAACATGATTTGTCGGTCCTGGTGGTGTAGTGGTAGCCATACCTGCTTCCTAAACCCAAGATGCTAAACCCGGCCAAGATCGATGGATTGTTTCGGGGCGTAAAATCCTAAGTATGGCTTCCTTCGGAAGGGAAGTAAAGCAGTGGGTCCCGTGTCGTACATTTACGGCACGAAATAGAACCTCAAGCCTGAAAGAAGAGGTCTCTGAGCAAAATTTATCGGCCGTTTCACGCCCTGAATTGAATGGGACGCTGATGCCCTGAGATGTTAAAGAACGTGCATAAATAAACCAAATTAACAATCAATATGATTACATGTGTAAATAAATCTTAGAAACAAATTTATGTGATATTACTAAATTCACTACTGTCTGATTTCGAAACCGCTGTGAGGAATGTAAACACTTTAAAAATATGTCATTTGTATCCCCTTAAATACATTAACGGCATTGGGAATATGTTAATTCCGAGGAAGTTAAAGTATAAATGAAATTTAAATTTAGTTTATATGATAACTAATTTATGCATTGAAATGTTATTTGGGATGATTATAGTTTCAGCATTTGTGCAAATAATGGCTGGAAAAGAAATTAGTTACACTTATATAATTTAGTGCCAAAATGGCATAAGTTGAAGCACGTATCTTTACTGAAAAAATGGAATGTTCGCCCCCCCCCCGCCCATAAATTTGATTCTATAGTTTCCACCATTTTTTCCACTAAGTCAGAACCAAATATATCTTTAATTTTTTAACCCAAGTAGAATAAATAGTTGTCATTTTACACAACAAAAACTGGTATATATATTTTTTGATAAAATTATACTCATGTCTATATTATTTTAAACAATTTAACAAAAAGATTTGTTCACTTCTAAATGGAAGTGTTCAGAAATGTTCAGTAAAAAGTATTATCAATATATTTAATAATTGTTTTAAAAGGAGAAGCTGCAGTATAAAAAATAAGTAAAGAAAAATGTAATTGAAAGTACGACTAAATTTTTCATAGCTCAGTACCTGCTCAGAACATTGCAGCTCCAAACTCTTCTTTCTAATGATGCAAGATGTAAGTTATGCCACTTTTGTATTAAATTATATAAGCGTCACTTGTGGTATTCCCCATTCATTATTTGCACAAACACTATAATCACCCGAAACTACATGTCAAATCATAAAGTAGTTGTCAAATAAACTAAATTAAAATTTATTTTATAAGTTGACATCGTAGATTTTAATTTGAGTGCCTTGTGTATTAATAACTGTATTTTTATTATGAGGTATCTCTAAACAAAATAAAAAAGCAAACAAACAAAAAACAAAAAATGAAGAAGAAGAAGAAGAAGAAGAAGAAGAAGAAGAAGAAGAAGAAGGAGGAGGAGAAAAAAACACCGGGTGGCCGAGGTCGTTAAGACGCGGACTCGTGAGAGGGAGGTCTGGGGTACGAATCCCACCAGTCCTCATTAATGGCTAAATGCCGGGGAGGTACCCTAAACTTAGGCCTGGAATGTTTCCTTCCTTAAATAAATCCTTTCCCAATATATGATTTCATCTCATGTATCATCAGTGTCCACCGCCTATGGTGCCTCAGTAGTAAAAACGGGAGCTAAACACTAATAAAAAAATTTAAAAAAAACATACACGTTGCACATAAATAATGGATTTTCTCTAATTTTGTTTACTTTATCTGCATTCACTTTCAAAGCATATTTTCCGTTAGAGAAAATTCAGTTTATCGGCCATATTTTTCTAAGATAACAAGAACAGAGATTGCACCTATGAAGAGATGAAAATTCTGAGCATTAAAAATCCTCGGATTTGTTTTGTTCTTATAGGTAAGATTTCCAATGCAAGATTATTTTTCAAATTACTACCTTTGGAAAGTGGAATGTAGCAGTTACTCCTCAACCAAGTCCATAACACAAGTCTCTATTGCCCATAACTACTATCGATTGTCAGATCCTTTGCCCGAAGTGGTTAGTTTATTTGGCAAGTTATTAATTATGAAGTATCAAACACAAACCTACATACCAGATATCTGCCACGCCCAAAAACCATTCAACATAAAAAAAAATATATATATGCTTATGAAAGCTATAAAACACATATGAGACTTATTGTTATACTGTAAATATCGTGTGCAGCAGGCAGCGAAGTGTACCAAAGAAAGAGGGAAAAGGAGACAAGGCAGACCCAGAAGAAGATGGACAGACCTCTTCAAGGAACATGCAAATTCAGATTAGCCAAGAGTAGCAAGAGGAAGAGAAAAATGGAAATCTCTCGAGAAGAAACTAGTGCAATGAGGAATGGAGTAACCAAAAAACAAATCAGTCAGAGTGTCTTAAACAGCATACGAACAACTAGCGTAGAATTAGTTCTCCACTTTAGGTAAAAGCGAGTTTTCCGTGTGGCCTTTGCCCTTGTGGGACACAATAGACTAGCTTTATCTTTATCTTTTTAATAACTTACGTGACAATATTAGCTGCGGACTTTCTGACTTACGTTCACCGCGGTACCAGCCTGAACTAACCGACCGACCGGCCGTTATCGCGTGGAGAGGTTCCGCAAAGGAAAAACTGTCCATTATAATACATATAATTAATATAAAGTAATATATTGTAAAACATGTAATTTGTATCCGCTTAAAAATGTTAATAATAACATTCTCTATTAAACGAAAGTTGATAACATTGTAGAGTTATAAAAATGATATGACAATGAATGTTACAAAATGCAGTTTCTGGTTTTGTTATGAACTTCAAAATATCAAATTCTTCATAAATTTTGGCGAGCGTTGTCACAATATTTTGTAATCATAGTAGGTAGTAATATCTGTTACGGTTTGGTACATTTATAGCTGAATATCAAACTTGAGCCTGAAAGTACACATATGCAATGAGTACTACTGCTTTTTGAAAGTTCGAAGTCAGATCTTTGAAAATCTCGATTCGTTCATGTATTATTAAAAAATGTTGGTAAAGTCTAAATAAAAAGCTCAAAAGTTCATTATAAAGTCCATAAATAGCCCGAAACTAGATTCGTGACATTAAACATACATTTAAATTAATTACAGTACAGTTTTTATATGTTAATTTCCGAAAAAAAAAAACATTTAACATGTCATAATGAGCGCAAAAATAAAAATACAGTCAATATTTAAAGAAATTCAGATGTTTTGGAACAAATTTTGAACATATTAACACGTGAGTTGATAAAAAAAAAAAAAAAAAAAAAAAAAAAAAAAAAAAAACTTGAGAAGTAGTATTGTTACATGTTTAAACAGTAGCATGTGACTGTTTAATATCCAGAAAATATAAGTATGTATACGTATATTATAGTTGGGCTAAAGATTGCCTTGAAATCGTTGCTGAGAAGGGGCCGCGAAAAGTTGCCCAACTGAAAGTGGTGGGGAAGGCGCACACCCACTCACGTACAGATTGGCTAAAAGCAACAAAAATTGCCTAAATGACCTCAATGCGGCCCGCGTAAGCACTGTATATGATGAATAAAACATCAAAACCAGATTTGGGTTCACACGGCGGCACTGACCTTGGTATCGATCGTGCAGCTTGAGTAAGGTCAGGGTTTGGTTTCAAGTTCATTGCCCCCGGCGGTGTATAAATCATAGCCCCTCCAATCCTGTTTAATTTTTATTTACTTTGTGCTGATACGACACGGTACAACGATTGTTGTGGTTGGTCAAGGAAGATCGCTTCACTTGTGG
Source organism: Metallyticus violacea (assembly GCA_030762175.1). Lineage (NCBI taxonomy): Eukaryota > Metazoa > Arthropoda > Insecta > Mantodea > Metallyticidae > Metallyticus > Metallyticus violacea. The sequence goes on from CM060838.1 coordinate 33,541,625, forward strand.
CTTTCTCTTGTTTTTGCGTAGATACGATACGGTGACAGTTCCCAATTCAGTGTTTTGAACTCAACTGGAAACTTTTTCGAGCAGTTTAATATTTTCGTGTTACTTACAGCAAAACATTTTACATTTTCAAAACAATGTTATCTAACATTCTTTCTGTGAGTACTGTACTTGGCTAAGTACTCTTTTTAATCAAGAATACTTCCCATTTCACGAAGTATTTCCCAATCTGTGCATCGAACGTGAATATCAGGAAATCGCTTGAAAAAATCTTCGTACATCATGAACCGATTCTGTGTGCACCGTAAATAAATACTCTTTACGGAATACAATACCTGAATTGAGCCATATTAACGCAATTAATACACTGTACTACGCTGCCAAATAAATACTTAATACTCTGTCACACAGCATACAAGAACATGTCCGTACATTCCTAGAGTTAACTTCATACTGATCTCCCCTCCGGCTCCCCGGCCGGCTTTCAAGCGTGGGAACGAGACGAGAACAGCAGAGCTCGGACAACAGCGGCCAAGTTCATGTGTAGCGATCTCGCGAAGGAAAAATCACCCAGTGTTATATAATTTTTTTACATTCCTAACGCTGGTATCGAAATCAAGCAATAGTCAATTAGTAATACTACATAAATTTGTTTTTAAGATTTATTTGCTAAAATAACCACGTTGGTGACGCTGAATCCATGTAAGGCTGGAAGAAAATCAATAACAGTTGATCTCATTATTGCGCATGTCTATTTGCACACTACTAACTTTTTTCAGCGCAAGACGATTACATTTACACATGAATTTAGTGCAATATATAAAGAATGAAATAAAAAATTATTCGTAATTTAATCCCCTCAAAATGCGATTAGAAATCACTGATTACCACCGCTGCAATATAGGTAACATTATGAAGATTTAGGAAACCTTTTTTTTTTTTTTTTTTTTTTTTCCCATGCTTCTCTTTGTGAGAAATGCGCTATTCCTTTGAAACAAGGAACGATTTGGAATGACTGGAATACATCCAAATTGATTAAAAGCTATCTAAAAATAGTATATTATACACATGCTAAACGTTATTTTATCACAAGTAATATCACGAGAGGGTTTGAGAGTATCGATAAATTCACGCTTTATCTGTAAAGCTCAGACCCTCGGGTGATATTTATTACGACTATTTCACGAATAAAATAAAAATTTAAACATAATTCGTCTAAACTTGGCTTAAAACTTGTAATAATTGTATATTTGATTTAACCTTTTCAAGCAATTTGGCGACAGAAAAAAGCCATTTGTCAGTAATGTCAATAGAGAAGAACAAAATACAGGTTTAGGACTGTTTCATGAATAGAATATGAATAAAAGTGATATATATATATATATATATATATATATATATATTTGAAATTCGCGCACAGAATATTAACAAATACTATACTTATGGATGTTTATTCTACTCAGAAACCATCAGACCGAAATGAACAAAAGTCGACTATTACAATCGCTACGTTCGATTTTGAAATACCATCTAAGAAAAAGAAAAGATAACATACAGTGTCTCTATTTTTCTTTATATTCTGCGGTTTGGAATTCCCAATGATAATATCAATTTGCACATTTGACGCATCATAGAACCCTCCATTTTGAGTTATGATTGTCGATTCTCCATGCTTTTGTTACTATCAATAGTTTCCGCGTCTCTAGCAAAAGTGGTCAGTCAAGCGTGTTCAGGAATTATATAGTGGAGATATAAAGTTGGCTACACTGATCACAAAACAAATGTACGTAGCGTGATAAAACGGATTTGATATTTTTTTCGATACTTTCACTGCATAATCCGGCTGTGGTTAGTCAAAATTCAAAATTTTGTTTCGTTTCATTGGTCGATTTTAAGATGACGTCACATGAGTGAAATAGTCACCATAAACGTCTATTATTGCTCGAACTGCATTTAAGTTACTTTATATTGCTATTATTTTCTACGGAAACCATGCTGTAATGTTTGCAGGTATTAATACTATTTCATATTTATGAGATATACAAATTAAAATTCACAGCGACTATGATAAAACCAAAAACACGTTAAATTGATTGTTTTTTCTTTTGTTTTTAACGTGTCTTAATCATGGAATTAGCTACAATGAACCTATGCGCGTTACTGATCACTGAAATCATAATTTTTATAGATAGTTTCATTTGTGTAGTGACGTGCATGTTTTAGTTTCTTATTTCGCCAGCAGGTAACCTTAACTGCACAGTAGTTTAAGCTGGATTGCTTTTAACTGAATATAGGTTCGTGAAAAGCAAGTAAGTAGTAAATTAAGAATCCACGAAAACTATAAACACCGTGACATCCAGAACGCAGGCTTCAGATACTCTGCATTAAGTCAACACATTCGATTAGTGACTTCTGCTATAGTAGTAGTAATGGACGTTTTATTGCACGTTTTAGGATACACTCAAATAAATACAACTGTCGCATGGGCCTTAAGGCTTAAGGCCGCCTGATGTATTTGAGCCTGCAGATTAAGCGATACTTTTTCTGCGCATTGAGACACAATATTTTGTTTATCCATATCTCACAAACGTCTGTTTACTATTTTCCAACTATTTAGTGTAATGTGCTCTCTCCTTAACCAAATATACCCCAATCCAATTTTGTTTAAGCCTTTCCTTATTTTTGATGCCCGTCCCGTATCTTACCCTTCCCTTATTTGCTCCCTTAGACGGACTGCTCGAAGAAAAGCTTGATTGCCCCGTATTATCCTTAACCAGTATTTAATTGTTCTTATTTTTAAATTCATACTTTCGTTAGAAATACCAAATTGTTAAGAACCACACAATTTGTGGTAGCCTCCCTACTTGTAGCAACCGTGTATCGCTTACAGCTCAAGTTCAACAGGCAATGCCTTCTTTTTACGAAGCAACTCTCTCGTATATTTATCCATCCTAAAGGAAAGTTCGGAGCACTACGCAATACTCCATGTCTGTCTGATTGCTGATGTCAGCCCGCCATCTCTGAAGGACGGAATGCACATAATGTACCAGTAAAAGGTCACGGACATACAGAAGTAAATTTTTTAAACGGCTACGTGCAACTTTTTCTGCTTTTCCCCGCTTCTCATTTTACTCCGCTTTCCTCCATTCTTTGTTTTCTTTAATTTTCTTTATTATAGTTTATTATTAGGGCTACCATGCAGTTGTTCTGTGGTTAAGTTATGGAAGCTATAAAATATTTACATTTTCAGTATAAGTTCCTTAAAAAATAAAGTGAAATGGGTAAGATATTTACTTTTTTTTCAAAGTTATTATTTACTCTTTCGATCTCAGCCGAGTTAGCCACAAGAATACTCTGACGGTTAAAATGATGCGGGAAATCTTGCAATTACAACACCGGGCACTTTCTCACAGAAAGCTTATATACTATTTTAATAACTGCTCAATGCACTCTGTTATACTGCTTTGTAATGTTATTTTTAGTTTCAGAATCTCCCAGCACTTCATTCTCCTAATGGTACTCTGTGAAAAAAAAATCTCGTTAAACAACCTTTGTCTTTTTTTTTTTATGACATCAAGAAGCTTGACAGTAAAGTACTGCAGGTCTCCAAAAGCTACCGCCGAGATATTAGAGGATTCTTCAAACCACCTACACCTATATGAGAGGATGAGCGGCTGAACTCTGTAACGTTTCCGGATGTTTATGCTGCAGCTCTGACTGGGGAAGCAGCACCTCGATTTCAGGTGGAAGAAAACTTGAATTAATCCAGCACTACCACCCGAACATGCACCCTATTACAATATCTACTTAACTGGTAAACGGAAGCATTCAGGCATCAATGATATACAAGTAATTCCGCAGCGTGCCAGAGTCATAAAACATTGCACCAGATTGTCGAAGTGTTCACCGAAATTAACAATTCAGCTTTAATGAACCTCTTTCGAATATCAGCACAGCTCATGTGTGAAAAACTCTTTCCACAAATTAATTTGAACCAAGTATGCTTAAATAAAATCTTAACAGATGAAAAATCTGGGCACTCCGTCCCTTATATTCTTAATGACGAGCATATATTTTTCAGCAACGTTAAATTTTTCGTTGTTTTATTGCAGGCCTGATTATATACTTCATGAAGTGAAAGACTTGAATCAGTTCTGTGAAGTCTAACATTTAACAGAGAGTCTGATTAGGAATTAGAACTACATTGATTAACAGCAGAATGATTCATTTTTTAATTTTTATTTTTAAGGTTTGTTCCACTATTCCCATTCTCCATCTCTCTAGCCAATCTTCCTCTTGCATGTTGTAGTTTTTCATTGTTAATTTTATTCCTGCTATTCACGATAGTCTTAGACGACCACTCCAAAAGAATTCTGGGCAATCCTTCGTCCTCCATTCCCCTAACGTGACCATGCCATTGAAGAGCCTGCTTCTGTATTCTTTCCACAACTAATTCCTCCATATCCATAACCTGTCTACCCTCTTCATTTCTTTTTCTCTCCAATCCAGACACCCTGGCTCCTTTTCATATGTCATCCATCTCCAATGCCTGAAGTTTAAATTTTTGGCGTTCAGTCAAAGTCCAACCTTCTGCCCCGTAAATTAATATACTCTCCACTAATGTATGAAGGATTCTTTTCTTTGTTTCCTTAGATATAACTCTGCTCCAGATAACAGCATTTAACATCTTAATCACCCTTCTGGCCTGTAAGGTTCTGTAGTCCACATCAGAGTCACAGCTCCCCAACTCATGAATGATGGATCCCAAGTACTTAAATTGTTTCACTACTCTGATGGTTCCCTGTGGTAGAGTTATATCTTTTCCATCTCGTCCACAACTACATATTCAGTTTTCTTCTTATTTATTTGAAGTCCTTCAACTTCAAATGCTACCATTAACTTTCTTAACAAAAACTTTATGTCCTCTCGACTTTGAGCAATAAAAAAGAGTAAACTGTCTCATGCCCAAAGGGAACTCCCCATACCTACACATAAGCGATTCCACCTCTCCAATGTGTGTTGAGTATATGTTTTAAAAAGAGTTGGGGATATGCTTCAACTTGTCAAAGATTCCCACGTTTTACAAATAGCACAAATGCTTTCAAACATTAATTAATTAAGCCGTAAGCTGAAGAAAAAATTAACTGGCTAAATGACCAACTTTATTCCAAATTTAAAACAATTAAATCGTAATGGCCGCTTACAATAAATGTTGCATAATTAAAGTTTTAAACGAGGCTGAAATAAGTTTTACAACCTGTAACGTGAAAAGGAGCCGGCGAAAGGAAATACTACATTACAATGACTTGTGTAAGAAATCCACAGAAGGTGCAATACAACTAAGTGCACAAGACGGCAGAACATGGAGAAGACGAAAGACTATAATACAAGCAGAAACGCTTTTCCTCACAAGTTTTAAATTAGTACCTTGTTCAATTTAATTACATAGAGTAGTATACAATTTAGTGTATTCTCACGAGCGGAATAAATTTAGAACCAAAAAAGATAAACGTTATAACTAATTAATTTCTACAGTCAAACTATTACTGTCGAGAAGGGGGATAAAAGGAAAGCCTGTCCTGAAGAGGAAGAAAGCCCAGACGGTACCGCTGCCGCGATGTGTCTAAGCTCCGAGTGGAAGCTACCAGCTCAGAACTCGCCGGATGAAGCGGTAAGTATGCACAGACATGTGTATTGGTACAGATGGCCGCGTGCAATTAGGACACATGAAGGCAGGAAAATCGTTGATTTGAACTGGGTGTGCCAACACGGCATTCATTGTTTTAATCGTTACAAATTCAGGATTGTTCTTCCTTATGATAAAGCTACTATTAGTCTATGTAGATAATCAAATACTTTTACTATTTTGGTGCTCTAGACACCTCTTAAGTATGTTGTAATAAATCGACGTGATCGACTTGCTATAATGGAATTAAAAAAAAATGCTGCAGTGTTTGCAATCTGCTAGTGTAAATTTCAGGAACAAGTGATTTCTTCAATCTGCTTAATGTTTGTCAGTGTTAATTTTCAGGTACAAGTGACAACCTTCTTTCTTCAACTGATTCACATTTTTTGAGTCACAAGGCTCAATTATACGTTTAGCATCCATCCAGAAACACGCGGTATAGCTCGACAATATAGCCATACCACCCAACAGCTCATTAAAATGAAAATCGTTTGAAAACCAGTGCTAAAGGTGCAGAACAAAGATGACATCAGTCCCACAGTGGAATTGATATACCGCTGTTTGTTCAGAAATGTGGGAAATACCACGAAACTGTATATTAATGTTTAAATAATTACAAATACCGGATATATAGCGTCCCAGGAAAGAATGTCACGGGACACAGAGCATTTTACTTAAATATGGGACTGTCCCGCAAAACTCGGGACGCTGGGCAACTCTGGCCAACTCACAATGGAAGTGCTATCACACCGTTATTTGATGGAAATGTATATATGATCAATTTGAGGTTGTACCATGATCATCCCGCACGCAATTTTTGTACACTAGATATAATGTAGTCATATGTACATATTTCGCAATGAATGTATGCAGTTTGTGTTTTCTACTGCAGTAGTAAGAACGTCGCACTTCATGATTAAAGCTGTAACCAATGGGAAATAAGTTCCTCTGATTTTTAAGTTGCACTGAAAATAAGTATAGCGTATCTCTTTTACCAGTTCTAAAAACAAATGGGTAAACATTACATCCAAAACTACAGATGTGCTATTTAAGGAGACAACTAAATATGACATTTGGATTCAGAATTTCATTGATGAGACTACCATTGCTTTGCAATTTTTGCTTTATTACTGTGCTAAAATATGCTCTATTTCCAGCTATTGCGAAGATGTTTGTTTGAAAAAACTTTAATTTAAACCAAAGGTGTTAATTTATTTATCAGTTTAAATTGATACTTTGCAGAAAACGAAATCTGAGTTCTCAAGTGTAAAATATTTAAACCTTGTACCTGTACTTGCAATAATTGGTTCATTATACATGTTTGTAAAATATGGTACTTAAGAGCATATTTGTAAGACGTTGCTTTATCATTACTTTCTTAGATAAAGGCATTTTTAACTGAGAATGTTTAGACCATTTAGACCAGCAACTGCAGAAACTAAAATGTAGGAAAAAATCTAATAGAAAAATATGCTTTCATGTTATATCCCCTTAAAATGCTATTAGCTTTAGTTCTTTCTCTCTTTTTCCCTGGTCCTATATTTAAATCAAAGAATGTAAAGCAAAAGTGTTAGACTGGACACAATCAGGAAGGCGATAAAAGGAATCACATCGCAACAGATTGTGTTGTAGGAAAGAAACCGGCAAGACAGGTAAGAATAATTTGGATAAAGGAAGATGCAAACGCATTAAAAGCTTATTACGTAAATAAACAAACCTCCTGAAAGTTTGCATTTAGATGAATAAGTGCAATGGCGTGTGTTTAAAAACAGATAGATATTTATGGATATATATGTATAAACCCATAGTACAAAAACTATTTACTCTTATGAATGATTCCTGCGAGGATAAAGGTAAGCTCTATCTATAAGGACAAGGAAGCACTCGTCAGTAATTTAACAGTTGCCCATTTTTCTGGCGTAACCTGCTAACCCTTAATCCTTGAGATTATATATACTGTTCATGATTAGAAGTAATGTCTATAAATATACTGCTGGCCATTAAAATTGCAACAAATTATGCATGATTATAATAGTCATGTGAAAATTATATGTTTTCTCCTTCGGTTGTTTGATAAGGTCACTGGGATCCTTCACGTCTGTGTGTTCGTTCTACCTTGATCCACTAATCTCATATTTGTTTCTCTGTGGATGCATTTCTTCCATCACAAGCAAAAATGTCGGAATGATATCCTTGACTCTCGGCATGCCGCATTTCTCTTAATCAAATTCAGACACCTGTTGATATTGCTGACGTATTTTCGACGAGTTATACTTCTGAGAAAACGTGGGGTCGGTTTAACGCGTCTCTTATGGGCTTGCAGTTTTAATGGTCAGAATGTATTTATTTCACTGACCATGTCCTAAATTCCACAACTTTCTAGAACATCCATTTTTTTCTCACTCCCATCCTTGCTTGCAGCTATGACCGTCTGCCTTGATGCATTCTAGCACAAGGCCTCCACAGTCCTATTTCAGGTTCCTGCATCATCCATTCCGCCTTTTTCCTCTTCATTTTATATTGCTAACCCTGTCACTTAACTTGATGAACACAGAACCCTCCTTTCCATTTTGTGTTCGGAGCATCTTGTTATGACATACGTGCCTGGCTACATTTAACTTCGCTAAAGAAGAATTTAGATGAAGATTCCAGACAGTGCACTATCCAGCAGAACGAGTTTAGTTCAATGTTTTATACTTAAATTACAAGGTAGGTATCTTTTTGAGGCATGATGCGTGAGGTGTATTCCATTTACAAGTGTCATTGTTTCTATTAAGGATATTTGGCATCGAATGTGAATATTTATAGTAGTTTTTAGATATTAACTCGCACAAATGCCTATGCTTACTATTTTGTTGAACGTGCTTAAGAAAATATTTATACGTGCCTATAGAAACCGCAGTTTCTATGTATATAATGAACATTAACAACACGTACACGTTGCTTGTAGTTATTTACTTGATAAATGTGTTGAAGTACGCATTATTAGCAGTGCCGCAGCTACACGGATCGTTGCCACGAGCCGCATTCTAACCTTGAGCGACCCCATCTACAAATGCATTGCTGTAGAGTTCGGGAAAGATACAATGGAGCGATGCCAGACGTGGACGTGAAGCTAAATATTTAACGTAGGCAGCGCAAGTTAAAACAAATATTTGTCACTTCTGGCGAAGAGGAGGAGGAGGTTGTGACTTCACTTGCATATTGGCACTGTGCTTCTTTTAGTCTGGGACGACGAGTCCTCGTCGCAAGTAAGGTAAGCGCCTGTTTCGCTCTGCGATGATGGTATGTATAAAATTCACTTGGCACTCATCAAATGACTATTCTCCTCAGAAAAATTATTTTAGAGACTGAGGAATACTGGGGGATATTCGTTTATTGAAAATGGCTGTACTCTTAATACACAAATTTGTAGTTTTGCTATGATTTATTAATTACTTTTCTCGCTCAACATTAGAATTCCTGCCTCAACATTAGAATCTTCCTGCCTTTTTTGGCATCATCTAGCTACTCTTGAAGTAGACAACCTTTTAATTTCCACATTTGAGCCACGTCGAGCATGCTGATTGGTAAGAGTCTGGTCTTCGCTTTTATTATTTACCTTTGAAGACAGTTCTTGCTTTCTTGGGACTTGTATTAAATACCGTTTCGACTTATAACTCAAGTGACTTTTGTCATTGAAGGTATAAAATACTTTCTTGTCAGTTTCTATAAGTTTTTCTTTCTAAAGTTATTTTACTTTTTACACTGCACTTCGTTTTCTTTGTACATGACTTCACTTTTACTAAGCAATATAAATATTCTGCTGTACAAATTTATATTCTGAAAATGGATGACTGATGTTGGATAATCTCACACAGTTCCTTTATCTGACATTGATACAAATACATTTTTCCCCCTCTTGAGCTTATCCTAATGTAATTATGTTAGATAAGCCTCAAAAGTACAAAAATGTAAGTGCATAGAGCACATTTTATTAGAAAATTTCCGTTTTGTCCATGTCTGGCCAGCAAACATAAGATCATAGGCGATTTAAGACGTTTTTTTCATTTCTCCATCATCCATCCGTGCAAAAACACAAATTTCCCGATGTTTCCGTTTCGTAGAGAAAAATAATTTCTTATACCTAAGCCCGTACTATTTTAATTGCTGTATATCTCGCTTCCATTGCACTTTCTGTCATATTTGTCAACACCTACTCGCTTAAGAGAGAAAATGTATCTCACAGAACATGACCGCAGGCCGCACATTTCTTGCATCCACTATTTTACAATTATTTTTAAAAATTGGAAAATAGCGCCCTCTTTATCATATCAGTCAACTGCCTATTATTTTTAGCAATGATGTGGGCTCGTGTATGGTATTTAAACGTACTCTGTTACAATTCTTTCGTTTCAATTTGTGCTTACAATTTCAGAACCCCATCTTCTGGCTATTTGGCCTTTTTTTCCCCCCTCTCTTTTTTTAATAACCTTTCTCGACGTGGTATTTTACATTAAAATGAGGAGATATAACTAGGTAAACATAAACATTGACGCCCGAGCACTAAGAATTTCCAGATATATTAAAAAAAATCGTTTTTACATTGCTGGGCAAGCAGAGAAGGCACCTTTTGCTTCTATGATTGTGTACATTTTTCATATCTAATGCTTATTGTCCTTAGATAAAAAAAACATAAGTTTGAGACTGAGGACGAAGCATTTGAGAACAAAAGCAGATAGAATTCTTTCTAAAGAAAATTCTTCGACACGTGACTGTGGAAAGAACTCTTGAAGCACTCATTTTTACAACCTGTTCCGACTACAAGAATTCGCCCGATGCATTAGTTTATCCATCACGCAGCACGGGTTAGCCACCTTTGTTTAATTTTTAATGTTTTGGATATGCACGTCTAACAAACATTACCATGTAATACTAGCACAGGAGTTCTAATGCTACACTCTCTCCAGCAACTTCGCTAAAACCGTACACATTGTCAGATATAATTCATTTATAATCTACGCGTGTACAGTGCTTCGAGCTCCAGTTAAAATAAACTTTGCAGCAAAAATATCAGAATTGATGAAAGAAATTTAAAAAAAAAAATGCAAAACAAATCATTAAATAATGTCAAAACAGAAATAAACAATTTCTTTGGAACATCACACTTTACTAAAGCTTAAATTTACTATCAAGCCAAATCGTGTTCGCAACAGCTGTGCCGGAAACAACCTTTGTCTTATAGAAAAACTTACTTTAAATTAGCGAACATGCGAAATGTATACCAAATTTAAGCTGCAACGTTTCTATACGAATGTGAATTAGTTGTTTGCTGATCAACGACTGTGCGGCTAGTCAAAGATATTTTTAAAAATGGTAACAATCCTTAACTGACAAATACTTGCAGTTTGTTGCTGTACAATTTTACAATATACGAGGTTTCGACCATCTTTGATCACTGCTTTTAATGTTCGCACATAGAAGTTTCTGTATCAATTACACTGGTAATATTGAAATAGTTCTCCACTAAATGGAGCACTAAAGCTATCATTTGTACACTTTGGATTTCCTCTTCCAAAAGAGAAAGAAAACCTCAACAAAAACCTAAGCAGTTTCACCTCAATGAGATATGAAAACAGGTCCTTTGTCTATATGAGAAAGTCCTGTGACAGGTTTTCTGGGACGCATATTAAATAATAAAGACCTTTAAACTAATAAGAGAAAAGAGAGTAGAAAAATCTCATCTTAATACAGAGAGGTTATTTGAATTACGGGCCACCTGAGCGCGGCTAAGAGTCTCCGCACCAAAAGATAGTATTTTTATTTTAGTATTTATATGTTTACTGAAACCAAAAAATAATACTAATTAAAACTGATGAGGATAATAATAAATAATAATCAGTGTTATAAGAGATGATAAAACGATGTTCCTCAGTGTCAATACATTGCCGGCATCTACGTAGAAAATTGCTATATTTCATTTAACTTTTCTTTTTTATAAATACGACGGCTCGGAACAAGCTTCTTGCATTGAGAGATCCAAACTCTTGTAACTTTTTAACAAGTTAACGAACAGTTTCTCTACTTGGAACACGATATTTTTTTGCGATTCACCTTACCATTTCTCTGCAAGAAATGTGACGTAATCGTTCTTTAAGACTGTATGTGTGTAGTGACACACTAACAAAGAATAATTACACACAATGAAAGCACCAAGTAACATAGGCTGACAAAGCCTCCTTCAAACTAACTACAGCTGTTATCTGTTCGTATATTATACGAACTTGAAGACTAGATTCTTCCTGTAATTAGTCGAGTGCTGCTGGTCCGTAACTCAAATAATCTCACTGTATAAGACCAACACGTATTCATTCACCAAATCATAGTTTTTTAGCTTACGTTTATTCAGAGTTTCGTATCAAATTAAGAAGAGCACTGTTGACATTTGGGGACCATTCTTTATTAAGACGTGCTTAAGATGGAATATCCTGTCTTCAAATGTGTAAGGATATCAAAGAGAATGCCAACAATTCAAGCAATAGCCATAAATGCAGCTGGAACTAGTGCAACTCACAAGAGGTAAGTATAAATTGCTGCAAGGCCATGACTGCACTTTTAAATAGGTATATGCCTCACCCACTTTACTCAAATGATATGGTCCTCATTGACCTTCACTAGTTAAGACGAATTTTCCTTATTCTGCACTGGGACGCTATGAATGACAACGCTTGCAAAGGTCAAGGTTGGAAAGCATGTTAAATCAGCTTAATATTTAAAAGATGTCCGATAAAGCAAAGTAAAGAATGAGCTTTAACTTGCTTTGCCTTGCAAAACTGCAAAGGCTATCTAACTCTTAGCGAGTTGTTCATTTTCTCTACAAAATACTTCAATAACACAAGCGGATAAAGAATCACATTTTTATCTCAGGAATAATGGCGTGTCATAACACTAATGGAATATTTTGCGAAAAAAATCTTATGTAATATCTCGACTCCTCGTGATTATGGGTAATAAAACAAACTACATCTCAGGTGAAATTTACTGCCAGTAATTCTTGGGCTTTAGTAAACTTTTTTTTAAATCTAATTGTAGTCATTATTTAATTTTTTATTCCTTTTTGAACAATGGCCGTTAATCTACCAAGAATTACTGATTAGAATATTTACACTATTTAATTTGTTTTTTATAACACTTGATTTAAAACAAAGACTAAGAAAACAAAATTTTCAGTCCATTACTAAGTTTGTTTGATACTAATGTAATTATATTCTCATTAATATCGTCTGGCTATAGTGTAAATATTTTTATGGTTATGTGCACAGTCTCTCGCGGTATTCAGACCCATCACTGAAAGAAAAACAAGTGAATTAACAAAAAAATGCCAACGTCAAAAGACGCATTTGTAATGTCAGTTCATGAAAACGATGGTTAACGTTAATACTCTTCGTAATTCCTTGTTATTTGTTTGAAATAAATAAACAAACGATAAAGTGGAAGATGGGCACATTACGTCTAATTTCATAGTTTTCTCTTCTAAGCGGTTCAAGTTAATGCGTAAAAACTTTGAAAATGTCCTCTGCAGAGGACGCAGCTAGTGCGGCGAGTGTTTTTATGCACGCAAGCTCCAGGAAAGGCCCGAACCTGCTACCGGTGCATCGTTCGCGGTATCTGGCGCAATGAAGTTAAGTGTTTTAGATACCTCTACTGCTGGGTACAGGAGCCACCATGATTTAAGAAATACCAGAAGCTCTAATATTGATTAAATGAAAAACAGTATCAACAGTAGCTTTGTCCCACTCTCATGAGACAAGAATTTTGTACTCTCCAGAGGAAATATCGCGAACTTTATACTTCCAACAATGTATCAGTTGAGTATATCACACACACATATATCAAATTTTCATCTAGAAAACATGTTTATGTTACGTCATAAACTCTACAATTATACACTATGTCCCTCCTGATATGTCCACATCCCTGAGGCACCTAGCTCGACATTTTTCTTCGCATAATTTGAGACCTGCAGAAAATGCATTGGCATTGTAAAACAACCAAATTCCTACTAATACTTATTTTTAAGTAGCAGTGTAGATATCTACCACAATTGTCAAAACCAAGACATAAAACTACAAGACCCCTTTCTTGCCTTGCTTTCCTTCAACTCCCCAGAAATATTACATTAGTATCTTAAAGACTGGAATATTCCATGCTAACCGTAGCAATAAAAGTGATGATCTAGTGACTCTAAAGCAGATTTCAGTACACATTACAAGGAATAGGACTGAAAGTTAAAAGCACACTGCATAGAATATTTAGGGTGTTAATAATAATTTTAGATATTGTAGAGCAGTCTTACATAAGCAATTTGAGACAGAGAATCTACGACATGTCTATTTAAATTTGACATTTATAGTACTAATTTTCTAAAGGACATTATGCTACTAATGAAGCATCTATTCTAAATAGTGCCACACAAAATGGAAGCATTTCTTTGGTGCAGTCGGTATAATAATAATAAGATAATTATCGAGTTCGAGTATGATTTATCAACTTTTATTTACTTTTATATCTTAGGCATGAGCATACGTCAACACAAAATAAACAAAAACAAAAAAACATTGCAGAACGCGAAGCTACGAACTTCTCCATTAGGCGCATAGTTTTCCCTCTCTCTAGACTTATACCCAAAACGCGGGTTCGAACCCGGCCAGGACCGATGGATTTTTTCGGGCGTAAAAATCCTAAGTATGGCTTCCTTCGGAAGGGAAGTAAAGCCGTGGGTCCCGTGTCGTACATTTGCGGCACGAAAAAGAACCTCAAGCCTGAAAGAGAGGCCTCTGAGCAAAATTTGTCGGCCGTTTCACGCCCTGAGTTGAATGGGACGCTGATGACCTGAGCTGTTAAAGAGCGTCCTTAAATAAATCAATCAAAAAAAAAAAAATCTCTCTAGACTAAGCTACATAACACGATAAATAAAAACCGCCAAGAGTGGCCGAGGTCGTTAAGCGCGAACTCGTGAGCGGGAGGTCTGGGGCTCCATTCCCGCCGGGACCGTCCTCCCTGACTGAGGTTTTTTCCAGGTTTTCCTCAGTCCTCATAAATGGCAAATGCCGGGGAAGTACCCTAAACTTAGCCCTGGAACGTTTCCTTCCTTAAAAATACTCTTTTCCCAATTTGCCATTTCATTTCATTTCATCTCATGTATCATCAATGCCCACCGCCTATGGTGCCCCAGCAGTAAAAACGGGCGTTAAACACTATTAAAAAAATAATAACACGACAAATCAGTTTAACTGTTGATCACAGCTTCATGATTAGTTCAAGATTTTACAAATGTTTATAACACTACACCCTGAAAGCGCTGATAATGAGATCTTCGTTCGTGAAACAAAATTGAAGACATTCTAAGGCCAATTTTCACCCTATTTTGCTTTATCACTGGTTCATCGGCAACTAATTTACATTTCTTTATCAACCTGTATTATTTTTCTTCGTAGACCATAGATTCCCTACCTAAAATTACTTGTCTTGGATCTCTCTACATTTCTGACAGTATTACGGCATAGTTCATTAACATCCAGTGTAATTCATGGATATATCTCCTGATGACTTCGTTATTAAATTATATACACGATGTTGCTGCTTTTTCTGTAGCTTAACTTATACTAGTGACACTGAAGACGAAATTGATAATATATATCAAAGTTGTCCTACATGCAAAGAGAAAGGCAACAAAAATAAAGTTCCCTGACTGAAGGGAAATAGCTTGCGACCATTCGCACGCATGAAAATTCCATAACGAGGCTATCCAGGAATAAAATGTTATCATATACCTTAAAATCATTGAAAAAGTTACTACTTGTCACTGAGTTCTTTTTATTTCAGTCAAATATCTATCTCCTTTTGAGAACGTCTCAAATAAATTTGTAATTAAAAAGAAGCTTCATTTAAGTCATGACAAGATATAAACTTTCATAAAGATTTTGTAATGCAGTTAAATAATATACATCAAAATACAAAATCAGTTTTTCTACTTTGGAGGCTGTAGTTCCATTATCAATGCCCATAGCTATTTGTATATGCCAACATTTTTGACTACTATTAGTACTTCAAATTAGAGACTGAATAATTCTAAACAATTCATTAATTAAGAGACTTAAACACACAAAATTGTTTATCAGTTGCTTTAATACGAATCAAAGTAGCAGAACGGTGGAATCTTTTATTTGTGCATACCATGGGGACCTTCAGCAGTACACGAGGGTAATCTGAAAAGTTTTCGGCCTCGATCATGATGTCCTTTCTAAAGCAGGCGTGTTACATTACATATCATTAATAAAATTAAGTATCGTGCAGCATTACCATTCTTTGTAAAAGAAATACATAATTTATAAAAGTTTTTAGAAACGCTTTTCCAAGTTCAATTTTAAAAATAGTCTGCTGAACTTAACATGGCGGTACCAGCCTTGAATTTAACCCAAGTGAAGACATACAAAAAATGCAACAACAGAGTTCACTGAAAAAATATATGATATAACCTGGTGAGGTAACAGGCATTTTAAAGGAGCATATAGATTATATATTAGATGAAGATTGCATATGAAAAAGTTTAGCGCAAAGAAATTGTTGTTGATCTGGTTTATTTATGGGGTGCTCTTTAACATCTCAGATCACCAGCGTCCATTCAAATCAGGGCGTGAAACGGCCGACAAATTTTGCTCAGAGGCCTCTTCTTTCAGGCTTGAGATTCTTTTTCGTGCCGTAAACCTACGACACAGGATCCGCAGCTTTACTTCTGAAGGCCATAATTAGGATTTTTAATCCCGAAAAAATCCATCGACCTGGCCGGGATTAAAACCGCCTTCTTGGATTTAGAAGGCAAGTATGGCTACCACTACACCACCAGGACCGACAAGGTGAGTGCCGTGCTTGTTAACAGCAGATCAAAACACACATTTGTATGAAAATATCGCAACAATGTTTGAAGCGTTTTAATATCAACAGAACTGATTTTGCCAACTTAGAGACAACCAGAATTGAAACAAGCCAGAAGTCGGTTGTTCAGGGCCAAAGGAGACATCTGCGGAAAAGGTAGGCATCAGTCTTTTGGGCACTAATTTATCAACCTGAGAAGAGTAACTCATTACCAGAGAGCTCTAAATGTTTAAATCAACTCATGAGAAAAGGAAACATTTTTCGTTAAAGTAATGCACCTGCCCACAAAAGTGTTTTAGCGATGGGAAAATTGAGAAATTTTGAATTGTTGGAGCAACCACTCTACTCCCTTTGATCTCCTCTGTTCCTAAAGCCCAAACTCTTCCTCGCCTGCGACATTTTTCGTAAAATCAAAAGGCGATAGCAGTTGTAGAGGAGTATTTTCCAGATTTTCCGGAAAATCCCTTCAAAAATAGGATAAGGTAAATGGGTCATTGCTGGAGTAAATAGTTTGACTTATAGGGAGATTATGTTGAAAAGTAAAAGTAATGTTCAAGTTTTTTCACTGTTAGGCGCAGAAATTTTTAGCGCCTGGTAGACCTCAAATTTGATTCCTTTCATTTGGGGTTTATGAAGGCTTATTTCTCGATATTTTACACATAATAATCACATATAAGATTATAATTATATTTATTCCAAAAGCAAAAAGTAAAAATTGAAATCTTCAACGAGCAGGATTGAGTTTAAAACTTCCTTGGGTGAGCCTGTCAGACTCTAGTCCCATTTGACATACGAGTCACTTAATTGCAAAGGTTTCACTAATGCCATATACAGTTCTGGAAACTAAAAATTGTTATAGCTCTCAGAAAACAGCGCTCCTATAAAGTGATCAAGGACAAAACAAGGCGTATTGCAAATATAAACGGCACCGAATCTATAAAATGAGCTACCTTTTCGGGGGATATGTCCTAGCACTCACAAGAGCACACAATTACTCTTGATTATCTTATTATTTTCACTTGCTCGTCAAACTGCAGCCAAAATAGTACGTGATGCATCAATATCCTGTGTAAGACTAGAGGCTTAACATATCTTTTTTATAAAAAAGTAAACTTTCAGGTTACCATCGTCGTTTCTGCCATCTTGCTGTAGTCTTCTCAATAAGTGAGGCAAGACTAGGTTCTTTTAGACTTAATTAATGAAAACATGACATGGAATGCAATGGGTAAAGTTGTTGGTTGAACGCCGTCATCGTCTTTATATTTAAAGTGATGAATGAACAAGATTATGATGTGTGAAAACGATGCTTTATTTCATCACGTGTGAGTCCGATGCAATAAGCTTTCATCCGTCTCATCTGATAAGTTGGTGAGTGAGCACATCAATGAGTAATTTGGGTGAAAATATTCCAATGGAACTTGTCGGAGCTCTCGTCCATTACTGTCGAATTGACTCTCCGGGACCCACCAGGTGTCAACCGGTATTTTACATTATGAGGTACTTAGAAGCTATGCCGTCGTTCAGCTGCAGACAGTAATATACAGAACAGCTACCAGCTCACTGACTAGCACAGGCCTACTCTTTCGCTAACCGAAGTTAACCGGCGGGTGACCAGAGCATTTAGGGAGCTTACCACCCTTTCTGCGACAAATAAGAGTAAGGATATATATCCTTATTTGATAAAGACCGCCACGGGTGGCCGAGGTCGTTAAATCGCGGACTCGTGAGCGGGAGGTCTGGGGTTCGAATCCCGCCAGGACCGTCCTCCCTGACTGAGGTTTTTTCCAGGTTTTCCTAAGTCCTCATAAATGGCAAATGCCGGGAGGTACTTAGGCCTAGAACTTTTCCTTCCTTAAAAATAAATCCTTTCCCAATATATCCTTTCATTTCATATCACCAAGTGCCCATCGCCTGTGGTGCCTCTGTAGCAAAAACGGGGCGTTAAACACCATTCATCATTATTTGATAAGAGATTTTCTTGCCAAGTTATCCAAATTTATCTAAGCTTAATTCCCGCCAGTCCAAACTTGCTATATTTACTTTCTTACTATTATATGTTTTTCAATGATAAAGTGTCATCTTTCATACCCGATGACAAAAATTATGAACCCTGAAAGTGTATAATACGTTCAGAAATATATTTTTAATTGCGGTAACAAAGAGGACATGTTCTAACTGACCACACAAGAACAACTTCCCGCATAATAATATACTGCATACCGGTTATTCATCAATATCACAGCATATTGTTAGAAGCTCATCATTTGCTAAAAGTGTATATTGCATTGCCGGTTAATACAGGGAGGTTTTTATCCCTCGCACAGATAGGTGGCTTCTTGTGTATATAATTTTACTCTCTCTCTCTCTCTCTCTCTCTCTCTCGCACGCACGCACACACTATTTTTGGGATGTTACTTGCCCATGAAGATAAAACCAGCTTCTTTAATGACAAAAATGTAATTTTCTATTAATTTCTCTATTACTATACTACTGAGAACCCAATTACAAAAAACTAGACTTGCTTGCATGATCACATTGTTGTAATTGCTGCACATCTCAGATTCTCTCAGATGTAGTTTAAGAAGTTTTGTAGCTGTTTTTGCTGAGCTCTTTGATATTCATGTCTCTTGTGACAAACGCTTGAGAGACTTCTGTGGAGTAAATTCTATCGTGCCTATCTCATTTAATTTTTCTTCTCTGAGAATATTCTCTTTTATTACTTTTGAAATGATTGCATGACATGTACTTTCTCTCCGAGTCTTTTATGGCGCTGCTAGTTGGGATTGCTCTTGAGAAAATGTTCGCCGAAAAGTTCTTTTTATTCTGTTACAAGACTCTTTTAATGTGCATATCATAAAATAATATATTTCTTTAGACTCTATTCACTATTGATACTATTAAACACACGGCACACTGTATTCATATCAACTAAGCTACTAACACTCGGTTGTGACTGTACAAAGTTACGTGAGAGGCTGGGCAACTTCAAGTAAATTCGTGTGTTTTTAACGCTAGTTTCGCTTTACGTACATAAGGCGAAAACGGGTGATAGATCGGCTATCAAAAACATGGGTTTGAACCATAAAACCCTTACTATACCGTCAATTAGACAGTATTTAGCACAATCTCATCTCCAAATGCAGAACTATATACTTCAAGGTATAGTTGAGTTAACGCATTCATCGTCTGTCTAAAAGCCTAAGAGAGCGCCGCGAGAAACTCTGAGTTGAAGCTAATAGAGGGAAACTTATCTGCATCAGAAAGCCTCCCCCTGGAAGATAGAATGAAGTAATTTGTTTCTATTACAGAGAAAATTTAGTAGTCAGGCTGCCGAAAGGAAAACTGTAAAGTAATTCACAAATGCTGAATAGATAAAAATCATATATTGACCGTTAAAGAAGTTTATAACCTTTCTGTAACAGATAAGGAAACAAAAAATAATAGAAATTTCAAAACATTCTTCCTACACGCTTAGCCCCACACAATGCAAGTATCTGTATGTATGTACCACTATAACGCCGAATAAATTATCCCTCCCTACATTTATACTTACATAGAAATGACCTTGATATAGAGAATAAAAAATGTATGTATGGTTAAGCATGCGATAAATGTGGTGAAACTTGCAAAAGGAATAGAAATGAAGGAACAGTTTAAATATATGCTAACCGAGTCTTCAGGGCTGTAAGGCCGAGGTTCAATGGGATTTTTCTCCTTCATGTTCCCAGACGTTTCATCCAACGCACGCCGAACACACCACTGATGATGTCCACCGCAGTGTACGAAACGTCTGGGAAGATGAAAGAGAAAAAAAACCATTGGACCACGGCCTTATAGCCCGGAAAACTCAGCATAGTTGACACCGGCCGTAAAAGCCTACGTTCTGCAGTTTAAATATAAACAATTGGCAAATACAAATCAAGGATTACAGGAAATTGTAATCAGTAGCCAAAGTACGGAAGTCTAAGCGTTGAAAACTCAAGCACCAGTCCTTTAAATTCTGAAACACTAGCACGACATGCATTTTTCAACAAAGAAAGACAAGTTTCACCCAAGAATGTGGAGTGTTGCAAGTGGATTTTTCGGAAACTAAACTGCTGTATTTCAGTTCCAAAATTAAATTTATGCTGTTTATTGGAATAACGAGCTAATTACAGCATTTGGTAATGAAATTCTAGTTGTGCAATGATTTCTTACAAAGGAATATATGACAAATATGCTGTTTTACCTTCATATATAAAAATATAACATAAAAACATGTCTTTGCAGTGTGAAAGAGTTAAACGTGGTTTCTAATGGAGCCACTTCTCAATTAATTTTTTTTTCATCAAAATAAACATTAAACTTTTCGTGGTACTTTTTCTGGACAAGTTATAGGAAAGAGAGACTACCAAACGGCTGTTGGGGCAAGGATAAAAGCAGGAAATGATGCGGAATAATTGGTGCAATGTGCTGCAATTTCTTCTTTTAACACAGTATAATTACTGATGAAACAATGAAGTCTGAGGATCTGTTAAATGAGCGTTCAAATTATACAGCACCCTTACTAAGCCAAAGAAAATCTACTGCATTATTGAAGTGTTTTCGTATAAAATCAAAGTGATGTATTATCTTTACAGCTCTAAAAAGTTTGAAATTACGTCCAAAAATCCAAAACCCAATCACACAATACCAAAACATATGTAAAGAAAATGAGAGTGTTTCAAGTCTTTTCTTTATTTGTCCGTTTATTATTAACAAATATGGACTAACAAGGCAAACATACCTTAATACATTTGTAGTTCTACTTTATACATAATATAATTACTAGACTATATCATAAGCATTCACCTTGTGTCCGGTCAAATCTCTCAAATAATCAAGAACCATGTTTTTAATATACAGGCGAACAATACATTTGCCTAATTCTTTATAAAAATTATAAACTTACCAATAAACCATTCACTTTTATTTGATATTTTCATTCAATAAAATAAAATTCATATTCACAAAGCGTGTGGTCCGTTGGCACTTATCTATGTGTACATTTGCAATACTTAGTAGTCTTATGACATTTTTATTTCTGAAGGTAGAGCACAGATTGCGGGAAATATTGTGTTCATTATAAGCACTGTGTCGTTTTTATGTACTATCCGTACCGTACTTAAAACAATCATATGTCTTATGTTTTATGTGAATTGTAACAGAGAGGTACACGGGTGTAGGCATTCAGTCTAATCTTTAACATGGTAAACACCCGATGTACATGATACAGAAATATGTATTTTTAAAAACGTATATGTTATATCCGTAACCGTGGAGTGACCTTTTAACAATATAACCTGTACGAAAGACATCTTGATAGAAATATTCTCTGAAGTGTTACAGGGCAATAATAATTACCTTTTTAATTTTAAAAAGATTTCAGACATTGATTTGTATGATATTTTCTACAGTATAACGACGATGTCAACAAGGTGGAAATACAGTTATTTTAAAACAACTTCTTGTGCAAATGCCACAAAATATATATTAGTGTGTTTTAATTTAATATCAACCACATCTGGACAGAGAAAGTTTTTTCCAGTCATTGGCGGGACAGCCTGGTAACTTCTCTTCCTAAAACAAATAAAGACCATATGTTAGCTGAGAATTGCATACCCGTTGTACAAACATCCGCAAATGGGAGAGGGAGGTGAAATAAGCGCTTAATTAGGTATTTGAACAGAATTAATTCTTCACCGAAGTACACAGGGATTCCGATAATTTCCTTCAGCAATGATAATCTATCTCCCACAGTAAGATGTCATAATTATCTCTCAAAAGAAAGTTGCTAGTGTTATATCTATAAAGCCAACATGTCCGGCAGCCGTGGCAGAACGTTGCTGGAAATACGCTTATGTTCATACCGCAAGTAACTGTCGAAAAGTGTTATGCTTTATATGTATTACCGTATCGCTCTACTACTTTGCACAACTGTTTTATAAATCAAATAGCAACTATATCTGAACAACTGAACACAGCTGAGCGGAAGTATAGCAGATAAGGCTTTTGTGAAGACGATAATCATTATTGGCGAGACCGGAAACTTATGGACCTACCCTAATATATCTGAGTTTGTTCAGAAACAAAAACATTGTCACGTCTCTGGAATCTCTTTCAGTACTGTTCAGTGCTAATGGAGAATGGATGTGGAAATTAAAGTATTTATGAGTGTTTTCGTAATTTGTTAGTTAACAAACACTTAATAATCTGAGAAACAGAAAATAGTTTCGGCTTAATTTTCGATGCTTGAAAGTAATAGTGACAACGCTGGAGAATGTGCAGGTATCTCGTGGTAGTGTTGCTCTATAAACAAAAGCGACAATATTAGAATCTCCGAACTTGATGGGATGGGACTAGGCTATTAAGGATTTGTCCTACACTTTAAATATTTGAACGAATAAATGTTTGACAAAGTTTTATGCAAATTTAAATTAATAGAATTGCAGTCACTTTAAATTATATATAAAGATAACCAAATACAATAGAAATCAACGTTTCCTATTTCCTAAGATACCCAGGGAGTCAGGGTCCTAGGAAATCAGAAATCCTTAGCCGTTTCTACTCGTACCCCAAAAGTTCCTGGGTCTTCGGCTCTCCAGAAGGACGAGGTTCCCTTATGCTTAGAAGCAGTCCATGAACTCACTTATTTTAAATACAACATATGTTAATTATTATTTCAAATTACGAGGACCAATCAAATGTAAACGGTCGGAAGTCTATAGCAGCGAGGAGGGATAGCGGTAAAGAGAACCAGATTGCCCTGCTCAAGAGCGATAAGTCATGTGCAACAATTGGCAACAGCCTCAGGAGTGAATGCTTGGAGTGAGATAGATAGAAGAACGATGACCAGTCAATCGATTTTTATCGATGGAAAAACACTCTGCAGCCAAATTCTCAGCCAAATTGAGATGTTGAATGAGCTTGTTCAAGTCGCCACAGAGAATGAGATCATCTTTCTGAGAGACTCCATTATGGCCATTTTTTAAAATAGTATTAATGACCGTTTTTACTGAAGATGCATCACAAGCGGTGGAAACTGATACATGAGATGAAAAGATAAATTGGGAAATATTTTTTGTAAAGGAATGAAACGACCCAGACCTAAATTTAAGGCACCTAAAACATCAGTCAGGAGGATGGTCCTGGCGGAATCGAACCTCTCGTCTGGACCTACCGTTCACGAGTCGCGCCAGTATGGCAATGTTCACACATTACTCCAATAGACTTGGAGTACCACAATGAATACGGCGCTGCCTGCCTCATGCCTGAGTGATACGGCTAGCACAAAAACAACCGTTCCGGTACTTTCAGGAGGGCAATGGATACCTGGAGAGTATTGTAGCGGGTGAAAGTCGAATAGGAAAACCGCTATTACAGTATGCAATGGAAGACTAGCGCGTTGCGTCCGCAGCCAGCTAGGTCCAGGCAAAGTCTTCCTTGATCTCACATCGCGAAGAACACTATGAATACTGACATGCTTCAAGTAGGAGCATCTGCTCTCTCCTTGTGTGATTTGATCCTCTGAAGAGCTTAAAAAGGCGACGCTTAGAGTCCGAAGCAGAAATGTATCTTCTCCTTTATTCGCAATGCAATTTCGGACATTTTCATTTGACCGACTCTTGTAATGTATCGTCGTGCCAATGGAACATGTTTCTTGCGTTTCCATATCCCAGACTCCAATCTGCATTAAAACTCTAGCTGTTAATATAAAAGGGTTCCTAATCTTTTGTGTACTTTGAACATTTACCACCTTTTAAAGTCCATTATATATCACTTTCTCTAATAGTCATTATTACTTTGTTCATTTTTCCTCGTCTATTTTATATAGATAATTTCTATGCACTTTATATACTTTTCAGTATCTGCCTTTTACTATTTTCTCCTACTATTTCTATTGGCAACTCCCAACGCCCCTTTTTAGGTATCACTTACTCCATCCAAATTTTTGTTTCTTCACATTCCAAAATAAGTGTTTTGTGTTATCTGTGTTGCTATACAGCAAGTCTGTGTATCCTTTCTCCCTCGTTGACCAGTTATTTATGGATAAGCTAATCTATGGTGTACAAAACAACAAATAACATGATTCATAACTGTCCCAACCGAACTAAAGCTCGACGAGGCATTGCTAGAGGAAACACAACAGCACAAAAACATGACCCTGTGACGTGTATAGTCTGAGGGCTCATAAGAGCTGTAAGTTTGAATACAACATTTGCACAAGAGTCTTCAGAGAGAGACAGTGCCGTTTTTAAACGTTTCACTTCATTTCCTTGTGCACTAAAAACGACTTAATAGCCCACAGATAGCTTTTGGATGACTTTATTCCAGGTACAATATTTGGGAAGCTCAATAAAGGACGGGTGTGACAAGAGTTGCTTAGGACTTTGGTATTGCCCGTAATATCGTATTGCGAGCACGGAAAGCTTTCAGAACAACAGGTAGAGCTGTGCAACAGACAGGTGAAGGAAAACCACACAGAATGAGGACTACCGTGCTCCGGCCACGAGTAAACCTCTATACCGGGGCCGCTGAAACTTTGCATTTGACAGCTCAGTTGACAATCATACGGATTAACAAATGAGGAACGCTACCAGTTGCACTTTCTAAACCAATTACAGAGAAGCATTATCGGGCGGTCAGTCTGTCGTGACATACAAGCTGCTGTTGCCGGTTTTTCTTATTGTGTGTGCAATTGATTTCTATCACGTGTTTCAATTAAGTTATTGCGATTTACTGAAATGGTTAATTTATAGTAATTAAAACATGTCTTAAAGAGGTCATTTGCAGAATGATTCGTCGACTTACATTCAATCCTTTGCGTTTACACGGATGCAAAAAGCTGTTAGAGATGGCACATATCGTAACGGCTCGAAACTCTTTTCTACTTAAAATCATGAGCACCCTTGTCCACGTGACATATTTTCTTTTACCTATGAGGAATGTGTCCTGAAAGTTTGGCCATACCTTTTTGTTACACCCGGTTTTAAGGCATAGCATCCAGACTATGAAAGTCCGCATTTTACACAAAAAGGGAGGAAATGCACAGAAATAGAATTAATCCTAATCCAGAACCGTGTCTCAAAGAGAGAAAATTGTGGCAGCACCTGGGCTTTTTTCATGTAAGATTACACAAGATTTTTATTTTCTGAAACGATTCGCGCACTATTTGAGATAATGCTCTTATATGTTCTTCAGCTTGACAGAACAAGCTACGTTTTCAATATGTTAAGTTTGCGATGGCAGCATGCAAGCTCCGGAATAGTCCCAACTGACAGCGTGTCGTGATTAACCGCTCGCCAGGCCTACTATCCTTAGATGAAAGACACAACAGTGTAGAAAAGTAATATTATGTGTGTGAAATGACTATAATCACCATAATAATAACGTATAAACACAATTTATGTAATACTATATTATTTTATAGCTCCAGACTTATTCCTAATTACTGACATTAACCATCATCTGCGGTCTACGGCTGAGTAAGCACATGTTCCAGCAGATTAATATGTTTTTGGTCTGCTTACTTCCACTTCAGACTTTCATTGAAAAGGCTAAAGGACTATTATTTGACCAGCAACTTTCAAGGTACTTTTATACAAAATATCGCAGACGACTGCTAAAAAAATACTGAAATTTTTAGAATATTAAGTATGCTATCATGCAAGGATAGCTCAGTGACTACGCAGAGCACGGCTGCGAGCTGGGAGAAGTCAGTCGTCAAGGGCGTATCATGCGCAGGCAGCAGCTTGTAGTTAGTATGAGGGTGACTTTGTCAGCCAGTGCTTGTGATTTCACTGTATGTAAACTAATTGCTCTTCGTTTGTTATGCCACTACATAAATATAATCTTGGGTTAATGCACGATATATGCAAAGGCATTTTACAGAGAAGAGTTAAGGATATGCAAGAAAATGCCCTATCAGGTAGACAAGTTTTTCGCCAACTTGTTAGAAAGTTACAAGAGACAGGATCTCTCAGTGACAAGAAACACGTTCCGAGCCGCCGTGTTCTTACAAAGAAAAATTAAATGAGATACAGGAATTTCCTACGTAGATATCAGCAATGCATTGCCAATGAGGGGCATCATTTTCAACATCTATTATAGCACAAGTTAAAGCTTATTATATCAGCTTTAAATGCTGTGTCATTTTATGATTTAAATAAAAGTATAAAAACTAAAATAAAAAAAAATACTAGTTTTAAGCGCAAGTATATTTTCCTTTCACTGGTTGCGGCAGCGGGAAAGGCTTCGCCTAAACATTTAAACAGGGGCTTACCTCACAATAGTGATGAAAATCATAAAATCATTCATCTGTGTAACACTTTGTTTGGCGGATACAGGTCAATATAGAACTTCAAAAATTTAAACGAGGATTTTCTATAAAATGCATGAAACAAGGATTAAAGCAATAGTCACAGCATGCAAAAGCTGAATCCACTGCACAGACGAAAAATCAAATGCCATCTAAATTACATTTTTGAGCTAAGGGACTTGTACAGGGTTCATGTAACCGGCTGACTACCAGAGGTACTGAAGCATAGAAATAGATAACTGGCTATTAATAACAGGGTGTATGTTCATTATAAACACTTGCTTTCCTAATTTAAGTTCGTAATTATCAATCTGGTCTGCTATTTTTTCTTGTACATATTTTATATTGTCTAAAGAAATACACATTCACGGCTGAATATATTATATTTTATACAAGATACTTATATACAGTTTTAAAGAAGTGCTATGTCGGTCCTGGTTACCATACTTGCCTCCTAAACCAGATCGCGGGTTCGAACCCGGCCACTAGCGATGGATTTTTTCGGGTGTAAAAATCCTAAGTATGGCTTCCTTCGGAAGGGAAGTAAAGCCGTGGGTCCCGTGTCGCACATTTACGGCATGTAAAAGAACCTCAAGCCTGAAAGAGAGGTCTCTGAGCAAAATTTGTCGGCGCTGATGACCTGAGATGTTAAAGAGCGTCCATAAATAAATAAATAAATAAATAAATAAATAAATAAAAAACTAAAGAAGTGCATTGACCTATGTCAGCCAAAAGAAGTGTTTGTACTCATCATCATTGATGTATTTAACCGAAACCGTATGTTCCTAGTAATTGAAAACTTCGGCAATTTAATTTTAAATCTTTGTGTAATGCATTTCACTTCTTCAGAATTCATTACTAGACTCCGAAGGTTTAACCCCTCTCACTTGTTTATAATATGGGCTCGTGAGATCCAGTAACGGGGAAGAGGGTAAAATGCAATTCCATTACACGCATTCGTCCAGGGCTGTTGACTTGATTTATGTGACTTCGCCCAAGTAATACAAGTGAGAGAGGCTAAACCTTCGATGTATACTCATTACAGCAAGAGTTCAAAATGACTTCCACCATGACCGCACCATCGACATGCACCAGCCTCAAGTTGGATGTCGACTAGCTACTGTAACGCACACAGTAAGCAAACTTCTGCATCAGTAATATTGACAAACGTCATCATGGCAGCAAATGGTCAAGGCCTTCATTAAGAAAACAACATGTTTTTTGCGACCTCTTAATTGTTTTAGAATGAAACGCTGTGGTTGCTTATACATAATAGAACAGTCACGGATACATTCGCTCTTACGTCATTATCTATTATTACTTAAGTTGCTCAGCCCTGCAAAAGCTTAAAGCAATATAAACGCCAGAAACGGCTAACCTCTTAAGTGTGCTCTCAAAGACTGCTACCACCAACATCAGAATGCACTCGTAAGTTTCTCCGAATCTCTCCGTGAATAAATTGCTATACAATATACATTCTTAACCGTTCAAGCATGCACCTTTATCTTACACATCACCAACGCAACAGATAGAAATTATCCTGTACTAACATAGATACATGTGCAACTCATAAAGTATTTCTAATCTATCGGTTTACCAGTAACTGTTCACTTTATTCTCTTTTCACTATGCACTATTGCCATTAAAAGATGCTATAATGTGCACTTGAACTATTTCTTACCCGATCATTTGTGATTGCTCACAAAATCTACAAGCTCTTAATTTCTTCTATACACCTATAAAATGCGTTCTTTCTCAACCTAATTAAATTTATAATTATTATTAATATTTTCCAAAATGTTTCGGTGCATTTTAATTTTACGTATTGTTTTATAAGTAGGAACTAAAGAAAATGTTATTATTTTTGATAAAAAAAACCTTACTTTGCGAAACAAATTTTATGGTATTTCACCAATTTTTAATAGATGCCTTCAGAATGTCACAATGATACACGTGTGTTCAATTTGGAGAATTCCTCTCTCTCATAGAGGTGTGTATAGGTGGGTAGAAAGTTTTGAAAAAAGCTATATGACCGTGACAAATGCAGAGTTTTCCGGGCGTAAAACCCCAACTTTAAATATTTGGAGCTAGAGAACTTATATTTTAAGACAGAATAAATGGCAGAAATATTTATGAGTCTTTTTGTTCCACATATTTGATCAAAATTTTGTAATTTATTATGTAGATATATCTTTGCTGATATTTTTGGTAGCAGAGCGTGGTTGTAACATTCGGCTTGTCCGTTTATTATTATGCTGAATTTGTGTTCATATATGTACGAGCAATAAATTAGTAATATCAGCAATGAATACAAACAATACCCATAAAAGAAACTGTCTTAAAATTTTAAAAGTGTTAACAGTACCGCCACTTCTGCATGTCTCAGAATGTTGAAATCTTACCAACATCAAAAACATATTATAAAGGTTTCAAAAATGGAATTTTGACAGGAGAGAGATAAGCAGTACAGTGAAAAAACTAGAGAAGAATTGCATTCATTTACTCCAAATGACGAAATAAAAGAATATCAAGATAAATGTGATAATCGTGTATTAAGAAATTCAGATACGCATATTCCATAGAGAGCTTAATCCTAGTGTTGCTACAGCTAAAGATTATGATTTAATGTAAGCACTGCATCTACCCATTGTCTAATTTTCTATAATTTTGGATTCCATAAAGAACGTGCCTGGTGGGTCTCGGCATTGGTGAAGCATCACTTGCTATGCGTGCAACCCAAAACATATTTTGATGTTAGTGAACAATGTGAAAAACAATACAATTTGTTTGCAAGAGCATAACTTTTAAAGAACCCTATTATATGGTGCCTTCATATAAACCTATTTCGAGTAACGATCGAGCTAACATTGTCGCAAAGAAAGCGACGTGATATTCTACTCAGGAACCAAACATTGCAACTGCCCACTTTATTTTTGGTAGGTATTTAGTGTCCCGTGCTTCGCTGCTCAGTTCCTCGAAATGAGTGGAATTAGTTAATTAATGACGACGCAAAAGAGTCCGAATTCCATTGGCGTGCAAAGCTACTTGACATTTGCTTTCTCAAGATGAAGAAAAACTTGGAGGGGAAAACACCCGAACTCATCCTGCTGGCATCTTGAAGCAATTAAGATTGCCTCCTTGATTTAAGCCCCTAGCTTCTACAATTCATTTCTGACCAATATATTCCTTCAAACTAGCAAAACATCCCTTTACTTGGATTAATAAATGCACGAGTAAATTGACTGATATATGAAATTAAGGTTAGAAAGTGATCCTGCTCTGTTTCTCATTGCACACATTTAACGTTATATTTAATGACCACTTGAGAAATTCATATCCACATAACGAACTACACTATGAACCAACGTGAGGTGTTTTTCCACTGAGCGTGTGCATATCTGTTTCCCTCCGTTAACTTGAACAAGGTTACGCTAGCTTCTGGCTGTCAGTGTGAATCTAATAGTGATTGAGTTCAATTTAGTTATTACGTGTGGTGAATTTTGTTCTATATTTAATCGCTAAGTGAATTATATCTCAGTATATGCTTCCTACTGCATAAAGTGTATTTCTTTACGATTCAAAAGTGTTAACTAGGTCTGCTCGTCAAGTTCAAAGACGATTTGAATAAAGATTCCCCGGTGTAAAAGTTCCAGGCCGTACACCAATGCATAATTTTATAATACTTTCCCGTAGTGTTCAGTCTAAGAAACCTACTAGACAGCGTAGAGTACTCACTGAAGAAACATTAAATGACATCGGTCATCGTTTGGAGAACTTATCCAAAAATCACTTAGACACCCTTCGCAACAGGCATCTGTGCAAAGAGTTACTAAATTGTTAAAGTTAAAAACATATAAAATAACTGTGGCATATGTGAATACAATTTTCTCAACAATACTCTGCCACAGTTAATATTTCGATGACAGAAATTAAAAGTGTGTTTCAGATTGGCAGATTTATTGCTAAGGATTTGTAGCCCCCTGGGTCTCCCTATGCCACATGCCACTTTTATTTATGGGGTAAATTACAAGACAAACCCTCATACCCGGAAGAATTGAAACAAAATATCCGACAGGAATAACCATCATTACTTAACGCGAACTACAGCGAGTGATGATGAATCGTAAGTTATGGAGAGGTGCCAAAATGTATGGACGAGTTTCAGTACCTCCTTTCATGTAGTTGACATGTAAAGCATTTTAAAATAGTTCAGAAAACTTGTGTCAGTTCACCGTGATATCCGCAGAAGTCAATGAGCACCGTTGTCGCCTATAGGCAAAACACTACAAGTTCGTTCACAGTTCATTGGGTCGTTGAGCACAATAATGTACACAAATTGTAAATATCACCCTTGTTAGGTACCGCCACGGTTGGCCGAGGTCATTAAGGCGCGGACCATGAGCGGGTGGCCTGGGGTTCGAATTACACCAGGACCGTCCTCCCTTACTGAGGTTTTTCCCAGTTTTCATCAGTCCTCATAAGAGGCAAATGCCGGGGAGGTACCCTAAACTTAGGCCTGGAACGTTTCCGTCCTTAAAAAAAAAATTATTTCCCAATTTATCATCTCATCTCATGTATAATCAGTGTCCACTGCCTGTGGTGCCTCAGTAGTAAAAACGGGCGTTAAACGGGCATTTTCCAAAAGGATTCTGCTACGGCACATGTCTCCTTGTTTACATTCATGAAATATTCGACATCAATAACAATTTATTTGCACGGCCTCCCTCTGTCCCCCGATTTAATGCCCTTCGATTTTTTATTTCTTGATGCCACTAAAGGGAAAAGTGTACAAGACAAATTCACACATATTAGATGAACTGAAAAAAATAATATTTGTGAAGTTTTTTTTATTTTCTTTTTATTTATTTATTTATTCCATTTCGCAGAGGAGAATACTGCATGCCAAAATGTATGAAAAATGAAAATAAGCACCAGCATTTTTTTCTTTGATAATAGTGAGTAAATACACCTTTTAGGTGTTTAAATGTAAGTAATAATTCAATCATAGCTGCGAACTTTCTGATTCTCGTTTACCGCAGTACCCGCTTGAACCGACGACTGGCCGTTACGCGTGGATGCGGTCCCGCGAAGGAAATATCACAAAGAGTGGTCATATTCGTATTATCACCATGAACGAACATGCGTAAGATCAAGAGTCTGGGTCGTGGATTTAGTCCTCCACATATGCACCGCACAAACTGACACACGGATGAGCTGGTGCATACCCTGATGATAGAACTGCTCCTTTTCTCGTATCACCTCGTTGTGGTCCTGGAAACACCACCCATTGGGGTCTTCGTGCGAAAAAATGGAAGAACTTAATGGATTGGGTGAATATGGAGGATGAGGTAAACTTTCGTACTCAAGTATCACTGTATGATGTGCTGGCGCGTTGTCGTGCAGTAAACCAACTCCCTTGGACAGTCTCCCGCGATTTCGTCAGGAAGTTCCGGTAATATTTTCCAGTTATTATCTAGCCTTTACAGGCATTATCTGTTAACAATACACCATGGTAGTCCCAAAAACACTCAACATGATCGCTAATGATACACCCAAAATTCATCAGGCGCTCAAAAAAGTCGTGAGGATCAGCCTGGAAAAGCTGCAACATTTCGACTGCCGCTTCCTTCGGGTGTTCATTATTTATATACAAAACGCCATGAATAATCTTTATCACTAAACCATGACCAATGAGCACCTTCTCCAACATAGCCTTCTTTGATATCCGGAAAAATCATTAGGCAGGCGGGCGAGCCCCATCTTACGCAGTTTGCTACCAGGAAGCTTGATGATGCATATGAGTGCTCTGACTGGTCCATATTTTCAGTTTGTTTGAAAGCTTCCCCCGGAACAAATAGTCGCCTTTAAAGTTTATTATAATTTACTTTATCTAAAAAAATTAACACCATAAATTTGTATCAAATGTATTTTTTTTTATTATTATTATTTATTGAATAAATGCTGTTGACAATACTCTAATACTCCACGGGCTCCTGTGGGTCTGTGGCCCACAGTTTGATAGTAACAGGTCTAGACGAAGAAAAGGCATCACTTCTACCGGATCCTTATGTTTGTTTCCCGTATATTTGCATAGTCCGACCTTGGTTAGATGCAAGCCAATTAGAATAAGCACTCCAGAGATTAATGGTACAGATGATGGATGAGGGTGCCACGGTGGTCTCAAGGTCGATCCGCCACTGTCCCAGGGAGTCCTGAGCTGCGAGACGTGACGAGAAGTGCCATGTAATTATTTTCTGTCTGTCTTTCTGTAGCGCTCGTCCTTGCATTCCCCCAGATGACACTGCACCTGCATACGTGCGTTTCGACATAGCGCATGCATAACGTAACCATACTGCTGTTAATTATCTTATTTCATCACAACACGTGCCTGTAAACTGGCGCAAGAACAAAGCCACGACCTATACATTTCCGTCATTTTTAAGAGTGCCAAGCTAAAACCACAACTTGATGTGAATTGGCGCATTTTCTATTTGGATGACTTTTATCTTTTTAAATAATACCTCTATTAACCTCTCAATTCTAGGACAACTTCAGGTATACAGAACATTAACGTATTTTACGGATCACTTCTTCTTCTTCTTCTTCTTCTTCTTCTTCTTCTTCTTCTTCTTCTTCTTCTTCTTGTCCTTCTTCTTCTTGTTCTTCTTGTTCTCCCTCTCCCTCTCGTTCTCCTTCTTCCTCTTCTTCTCCTTCCTCTTCTTCTCCTTCTTCTTCTCCTCCTCCTCCTTCTTTTTCTTCTTCTTCTATTTTTATTTTCTGTTTCTTTTCATTCATCCGGATAAGTGTTTGGTTTTAACATATTTTATTGATGAATCAATAAAATCTTCTGGAAGTTCATCTATATAATGAAACAGTTTATTTCTTCATTTATTCTGTATTAACAATGAAGTTATACGCTCTAATTACATGTGAAGGGTACAGAGGAAGAACAATCAAAGTCTACTTGAGGTGAAATTTGAGATTTTGGTGCCAATGAAAATTAGGTATTTTGCCATTATTTGTGTTTTGGTCGCAGTAATGCTTGTGATGTCACGTCACATGATATTGTTTTGATCAGGATCACTCCGAGGGTGAATAAGGAATAGTCTACATTCCAACATATTCATACAGAGAAAAAACATGTAGCTCATAAAAATTCACCATAGAAAAAATAGGGTCCAAGAGAAAAACAATCATAGTCCTCTGTAAAATACCTACAATAAGACCATAGCAAGAAAGAGAGCATCGATATTGTTTGGCTTTTGTTTCCATCACCTGGACTCATTAGTTCGAAATTTGCAATTTTTTTTGTGATTCGTGCCCCGGTTAAAATAAAAATTATATCATTCGTCTCATCATGCTATGGTTAAGTGCAACATATTTGAATTATTAAAAGTGACTTTTCCCACAAGAGGCCACAGTTATATGGAATGTAACAAAAATACGGGTTTCATCAACAGAAAAACCCATCTGAAACGGTTGGAATGAGCATATCAGAAGATGCCGCGTGAAACCATCTCCCTTCAATATCATTAAGTGTTCCTAGGATATTTTTAACTCATAGTCTTCATTTCTGAAAAAACAATCCAAAAGGCATGTCCAACGAAGACAAGAGAAATTGTAGCTGACAAAATCTCTTCTAGAACTATAACCAGTCGACAACCTACAATGGCCCCTGGGAGTCGCAGGTTATTATTGACAAAATGTGCGTACACAGACTAATGAGCTGCCGGCCCCTTCCTATTAAGTTTCATTCCACTTTACAAGGCAAAATATGACGACTTACAATGCTCAGTTATAATTTTCAAGGTATTGTAATAGATAATTAATACTTTTGATTGAATGATTATTTTCAATAGTGTTTCATTAATGTTTATATTTTTCTCAGCAAATATCTAATATAATTTGGTACATTCCATAATACAGTTACTGGACCTTGGATTGATTCTATCTACAAGTTTACTATACTTTGTTTTTATCTCCAAGTATGTGTAGTTTGACTTTTTATTATTAGCATGAACAAATAACACATGACACTAAATTCAAAAGCAGTATCCGTTAGAAAGCTATCTTAAGAATTATTCTACGGAGAAAAAAAAATCTATATATCTAATGTGCTTAATTTTGCAGCGTTTTTAAACTTCAAACTACATTCCTGTAAAAAAGTAAAAAGCGGACTTTGATTGTTTTACCCTTGTACCCTTCATATATTGGTTGGTATTTTTCCAAGAATGAAATGCCCCATATTGTGAGTTATTTTCTCAAGTGCTGCTGTGCATGGCAATGTGTCTCACTACAGTATAGCTTCAGTTATGTATTTTAATAACACTGCAATTCTGCTTGAAACTGTTAACAGCCACGTGCACATAATTAAAATTGCATTAACTCTCCAATGCTTTCGAACGGAGTTCATCCGTGAGAGCGCGGAAGGAATCACGCACGCTGTCTGCCGGCTACACAACACAATTCAAGCACGATGCAATTTACAATTACAACAACCGTCTTTCTTTGTAATAGAAGATGTTGAAAATTATTTCCTTGTCCCCCTACACATCTTTTAAGAAAGTATACATTCATTCACACTTATTAGTTCTTCTTGTAAAATTGTTACATTTTCTCTTCTTATATTCTAGTTTACTGCTGGCAACGTACGAGAATTATTCCCACAACCCCCCCCCCCAAACAGAAATCTCATACAGTTAAGATCTGGGCATCGCGCTGACCATAATCCCTACTAATGACCTTATCCTCAAACATTTCCTCGATGCTATCGATAAATGTAACAGTTTCTCTAATTATAATATGTATTTATGTAAGCCAAATTATATTTTGGCATTGTAATATGTGTGTGTATCATTAGCTTTAACTTTAATGTAAGAGTTGTATAAAAGAGAAGGCTCCTTGGGTTTTGTTACGGTAGCTTGAGTAAGCAACGGGTTCATAAATCCGACACAAAGGAAAAGGAACAAGTGAAACCTCTATTTTTTTTAACACTGCCATTGCAAGATTAATAAACCTGAAGGACTTTCAAACTCATTAAGGTCTCTGAACCCGACATGCGTCGTACTGTTGGCCTAAACTTGCCAATGCTAACAAAATGTTTTGAACTTTCAAAAATAGTGAATGGCGCATATAGTAGGTGAACTTAAACCAGCCAATGGAGAATGTATATTTGAAATTTTAAAGAAAGGCGCGAAGATTACACGTGCCTTGTGACCACGTGGCAATCGTTAACACCAACGATTACTTGATTTGAATTTAATATATAAGGGAGCGTTTGCTCGACTGGGGCAAGCAGTTCACAGGAGCAGTTGCAAGTTCGACGTCGCTGAGGCACTCAGATGTAAGTTTTACACGTGGCAACATACCCGCAGTTTACAGAAGCAGTTATAAGTTCGACGTTGCTGAGGCAAGCAGTATGAAGTTTTACACCGGCGAAACACAGGTAGTCTAAGTTCTAGACGCGGTGAGACGCAATTCTTTTGCTCAGTTTTCAGTATTCCGATGTAGATAAAAAGTTCCACTTCGGACGCGGGCACGCAGTTCCGATACACCAGTTAAGCAGTTTTCAGTTTCTCGCGCCGCAGCATTCATCTGTAAGTTTCACATGCGGCAACTAAGTTTATATTCGAAGCAGCCAAGTCTATCATACGCAAAACGCCAGAGAAGGCGAAAGATGTTGGACATACGTGCTTATTTACACTTGAACTCCTCTCCCAGTTTTGTTAAATTCCAATCAACAGAATTCACCCTGAGAAGTTGTCATTGAAGCGTGGGCAACAACATCGAAGCGACCAATAACCAATATACCAAACCACTTCAAAATTGGCATCACGACGTGAGGCCACTTAACGTCGACAACAAATCGCTTCAAAATTGGTGCCCGACCTGGGGTACTCAGCCGGAGCCTACTAAACAACTTCATAATTTGGAACCCAACGTGGCTGCCATACCAAACTGCTTCAGAAATAAGCTGTATGCGCTGTAGCGCAGTCTTGTAAAAATGTATGTTTACATTTAGTATCCGAAAAATCTTTAAATAATGCGATTATTTTATCTCTGTATAGCACGATATTTTCATAAAATATATACATCCTATAATTCTGTAAGCCTTCAATGCGCATCTTACACCAATTTTTTGATCATGCAATACCATTTTATGTACAAGATCGGGCTTTTCTACTCTCCAGTATTTGTTATTCTGTGTCGTTACATGGCCATTTTAACGGAAACATGCTTCGTCCGTAAAAATCGATTAAGTATGTTGCAGAAATTTCTATTATCACGTAGCTATAAACTGCTGAACAATAGTTATCTTATACGATTTTAATTTTAAAATGTTTGAATACCTTCTGAGTCGAGGATTACGAAACTCCAGTTTCCTGTGTAAGCCAATGAATCTGCAGCTCCATCGTAATGACTGGCTGCTAGTGCACGGGAGCCGTTGATTACCATTACACTATGGAATGCGGGAGTGGGGGAGGGGTTGCTATCTGGTACCGTTTTATTCGAAAGAGATGTGGTTATCACATGCCATTCCTTTTAAGTGGGACAACATTCGCTTTTGCTCATTTCTCTCTCTTACGCACGCACGACGCGCACACACACACACAACACTACAAAGAGAATGTGGAGTTTCTTAGACAGGTAATTTGAGATTGAAAAGGTGGCCTGTCTGTTCAAAATCCAAAGTTATGGCTATAAGTATGCCACTGGCTAATGAAGATGCTCAGCAATGTTTATGGCATTAGCTTTCGAGTAAGAGGTTTGAGTTAAGTTTTCGAGTTTGAGGCTTATTCATCACATTATTATTATTATTATTATTATTATTATTATTATTATTATTATTATTATTATTATTGAGTGCTTAATAATAAAGCTTTAAGCCTAAGTTTTAAGTTGATGTTTCAATTTATACACTTAAATCTTAACATAAGAATTCATACAATTACAGCCCTTGTAGTTGTTATGTACTTACCAATCAAAATCGTGTCCTGAGTATGTGTTAAATACATTAAGTTTTAGGCATCATGTATGCCTAAGCCATTGTATGTTGGTAATAAATTCACTGTTGAGAAAGAGAATAAAACTTTAAAGCATTTAGTAAATTCCATTCATAATTCTTTAGTATGCGTATCGCGGCACTTCATATTAAATAAAACAAATTTAACGCATTACAAGAATTGAACCTGCGGTCTGCGGAACGTCAGCTTTTGCGTTAAGAATTACGCCACACAAGCAGTTATAGAACTCCCTCTAAAGTAGGCTACATAATGAAAATGGCGAGGAAAATATTTTTTTTTTTTTTTCTATACTCGCAAGGCAGTTCTAAACACATTCCAAATCAATTTTTCACCCAGCTTGGCTTCAACCCGTGTTATCAGCATCTGAAGTCAAAATGTTTAACACCATAAACTGCATTATGTTTAGTTGTGGGCCATATTTTACATTGCTTACATACGACATCTCTACACTCTCTGAAATTATTTCGGTGTAGCTCATTAACACCCTGTATATGTCCTATAAAGTTCATTTATCCGTTATTTAGCAGCTGAGGCTATAAGTAGTCTGTATTACTGTTTAAGTAGAGACCCAAAGATACCCAATCTCCATATCATCAGCAAAGAAACTCAAAACTACCCTTGATTGAAGATGAAAAAACGCTCCGTTTAAAGACTTTACACCAGTTCAATAAAGTTCGGTTGAAAGATGTGAACTATACAGAAGATGGTTATGAACCGTCTGGCAGGATATTGCTTTATCGTGCGGGAAGACAATGCCGCTAGCTTTTGATGTAAGAACTTCTTTGCGGTGAATATAGAAGGAAAAAGAAATATTAGGAATATGGTAAAAATTAAAAAATACATATCGCATCATTCAATTATCTGATGACTACGCGGCGAGGGAGGACTGCATTGGCGGGAGGAGTTACCGAACTGCTACGTTGGTCTTGAGTCTCCTGCCTCAAGTGTCATTTGAACAATGAAATAAATAATAGTGTCTAATTCTAGATTATAGTCCACTAAGAACACTAAATTAATATATTAGGCATAATTGTTAGAATCAGGATTCTAATTTTTAAACTATATTGTTCCTTGCTAGCTAACCGTGATATTTTAACATAATTATCCATTTCTTTATCATAGGAGTCATATAGTTGAATCTTATGAAACCTAAAAATGGCTAAATAGAACGTTGCAACGTAAAAATGGCTAAAACTGTAATATAAAAAAATAATTAATTTTAAATAATTAAAATGAATAATAATATTTACGATAAATTACATTAGCCAACAATGTTCATCTTGATGAACTACAAATCATTTCATTTAATTTTGTAATACCATTATTGTTATGTTGTGTTAAAAACGTTGTCTAAATTAGCCTATTTTAGAAGCATACTGATTTTTATTTCGTAATACCATTGTTGCCAGTAACGATCAATGTTATTTTTCTCATATGACTCCGGAACAGACGTCTTCTGTTTCTTTATTCTCAGTTACGTTCTGTTAAGGAAAATTGTCGGAAGTAACTCAGGCAA
Organism: Metallyticus violacea; assembly: GCA_030762175.1. Classification (NCBI taxonomy): domain Eukaryota; kingdom Metazoa; phylum Arthropoda; class Insecta; order Mantodea; family Metallyticidae; genus Metallyticus; species Metallyticus violacea. Next base: position 33,581,098 of record CM060838.1, read on the forward strand.
ACTGAAGGCATTATTAACAAGCATACACTTCCAGTTTATTAACAGCTACAGCAAGATGCTAAAAGGAAAGGTTGATCAGACAGTGGGTCGGCAACGATCCCAATTTTACCACAGACGCAAAGCGTATTATAAAGACTTGAAAATTTTAAGTAAAGTTAGTGCTTTACGAATTATAAAAATGCATCTCCCTGGCTTAATAAAGATTTCGAAATATAGCTCAAGTAGTTTTTTGTGTTTCAGAACAATGGGCAATACAAGTAAGATTAAATTAAAATAAATTTATATTATCATATATTTGTTTCAATGTCTTTATTCTACTTTAGCTAAGAGAAACTTAAAAAAACAACCTAAACATTTAAATAAGTAAAAAAAAAGCTATTTTAACACATTAAAAAAATAATTAGGGTTTATAAAAACCTAAAAATCTTGGACCTAATAATTATTCTATTCCACAACGGTGCTTATTTGTAATTCGTATGCCCGTACTTACTCCACTCTTACTGTAAGGAGATTATAAGAAAACTTTTCAGGTAGCTGATTTCAGTTTAACTGTTACCCACACACTAAAGGATAACATCCGTCAATATATCAATTTCTCAAAGAGAGTTAAAAAGAGTAATGATTAATTTCATAAGCAGATAGCAGAAATGTGTAGAAATTGAAAACAGCATCTCCTTGCGTGACATGTATGAGTACAAGTGTGTTACCGTTTTTAGACTGTCACTCTTGCATTGCCCACCCCGCCCGCCTCAACTAGTGTAGCTCCGCTGGCCGTGAGTAAAGGACTTATCGGTCCATGCAGTCTCCCACATCGCCGCATCGGTCATCAGATAATTGAATGACCCGATAATTTTAAATGACTCGAAAATTAAAATGAATGAAAAACAGCAGAATAACAAGTATGATCATCGGCTGGACTGTTGAAAAGCTTCAGAAGCTATGGAAGGATTTAAGAACTAGCAATGAATGCAGCTTGTTAGAGACTAATGGGACAGATTTAGATGGAGAAATAAAATTGCATTCCAGATAACCTGGATAAAAAACAAAATTGCTAACATAATGGCTGCTAATAATATCCAAACTTCATCCCGCGCCCCCATTATTCCAGAATAATGAATGGCTACAGTCATTTTAATTACATCGGACTGTTATAGTTTTCTTTTTAAACGATAATTCGTTTTGCATGCATTTCCAAACATGACATTATAATGAACATTTATTTTTTGCAAATTTCCGACCTTATATACAATCATCATTCATTTACTGCTGTCATTTTCATACAAAATGCTTATTTACAGCTGTTAACAAATAAAGTTTCCACAAAACCAGACTACATGTAATTGTATCGAAACTTGTGACAGATGCAGCCGAGTTTTACGTGACGTCACTGCGGTACATTATCGTTGCTTGGGTCTGAATGGCTGGCAATTTTCTCACATAAATGCAGCACCGCTTTGTCTAGACAGAAAAACAGAACCCAGTTCTTCCAGCTTAAAAGCATGTCACTCACAGTCCGAGTACAGAATAATCGACTCTGGCACCCCAGGCAGATGTGCCATTAACATTCTTAACCGCGCAATACGTGTTTATTTTGTTGAATCTAATTCAACAATACTACCAAGGGGAAAGAAACTGTAACACCCCTGTTGATTTCACGTTCATGAAAAATGTGTTATCATTTACTTGTTAAGTTATGACAGCTTAAAACAGCGTTTACATCCAATAATGCTAGCGAATGGAATCCAACTATAAAGATCAGCTAATAAATATGGTTCACACAATGCAGACAAAATTATTTTCTTAATTTTAGGCCTTGTTGACATTAAAAAAAAATCACGTCCATTATGAATAAGGAATTTTATATTCGATGAACGATTGGAGTGGCTGAAAATCAGTTCATAATTGTTCAACTTTAAATATGTAAAATGAAGTAATTGTTGTTTCTATAAGAAATTTTATTTTCATTACTTTGTTTTTATAGATCTATATAATTTATGATCACGCTGACGCTGCATTTATGAGCTGCCACCCCTGCATTTAATTAGATTGATTGTAACCAATAATTTTATGTAACTTCGTTATAGCCATGTGTAATATTTTCTGTACAAGAGTTGAATATTATGTGTAAAAGGCTATTTTCTTGCCAAGGCGCAGAAAGCTTCCACAGTCATAAAACCTGACTTGGAAATTTCCGTAGCCCTTTTGTAGCAATATTTTGTAAAGAATTCTGGAGCCAGATGTTAACGGATATTTTGTTAGAACCTTTCTTAAGCGGGGTAGATACCATAAAAATATTTGGTGACTATAGAGATGAAAAGAAAGGGAAGAAGCCATCCACTACCTGGAAAAGTCTCGCTGACCACATCTTACTTGGTCTTGCAATTTTGAGGCCAGCAGTCGGGCAAGAGTATTCAGCGAGGCAAGGTTAGTGGACGGACTTCCTTGGTTCCGAAAAATTAGTGAAAATCGATAGTTAGCTTTGCAAGAATTAAGTGGACATTCGTCAATAGTTAAGTGAAATAGTTATGTACAATGGTTCAAGAACAACAAATCGTATTCCATCTTCCATAACCAAAAACATTATTAATCTGCATATACTCCTTCCCTTATGGTCACAGTGCCATAAAAGTATCCAGCATCAGAGTCTGAACAGCCGGGGCATAACTGTAAGACGGCGGTAACCATCGTCGGAGAGGAAGAAAGTATTATTTACCCCTGAGATTATACACCCAAAAACTTAACAATTCGAATTCCTTTTATCCAAATTCTTCCCTCTATCTATTACGCAATTTAATTAACCATCAACGCCCTCATATATTTTTAAAACCGCTGCAACGCTAATTTAAAAACTGAACTGATGCGAAAAATTATTAAAAGCTTATCTTATCATTACAGTTTTGTATTGCTTTTTCCGAAGGGTTGCAATATTATGAATGTTACTCGCTGTTCATTACGGGATTAAGTCATTATTTAAATTACAAATGGATATAGAAATAAAGAAAAATACTTTCATATCTCAACATAAGGATGTTATTTCATAATTTTGTAATTACGAAGTTTATAATATAAAGTGTAAAGTATGAATTGTATTTGCGGGATAAAATTCTTAGGGTTCCTGTCAAAGCCAGGCGGTGACTTCTCTTCTATAGCTTCATCGTCGAGAAAATGTTCAAGGTCAGAGCTAGATGGAGAATGCTTGAAGACTTACCACTTGAAATTTCGCAGCGCCTCGTTTGTCTTGTTGGCAGTATGAGGATACGCGTTGTCATGCAAGAGTAGAGTTCTGGTCGCTTCCTTTAAATGGCCTTATGAAGTTTTCTGAGACTGTTACAATAAGAGTCGCCATTTATGGTCTGTCCTTGAGGCTGGAATGCAGTATGCTTTCCTGATCCCAGAATATTTTGAGCATCACTTTCCTGGCGGATGGTGTCACTTATAACTTTTTATTTTTTCACAGGCACTGTATTGAAGCACGCTTTGTCTCGGTTTGGTAACGGTGAACCCAAGACCCATCAGCTGTGACAATTCGGGCTAGCATACCGTGTGCATCATGGTAACGATAGAAGCTGCTGTAATGCCAGACCCATTCTTTGTGTTCACAGGCTTTGTGAGAGTGTAACCGCTCATGTATTATGAGATTAGGCCATGCCAAGTGAACCAATAGCAACGGCTAGTGTTTATAGTTGCTCTTTTGTCCGCCCTTCAGAGAACATTTGCGTCCAGTTATAAACAGTTGAATTGATAGACACTTTTCAGCGTAAATGTGAAACATTTGTTTGTTTACATTATTTGACCACATACCTTTTGCCTACAAAAAGTCCACAACGAAGCGCTGCTGGAGGACTATGCATTTAATTAGCGACGCCGCCATCTTGCAACTACTCTATCGCTATTATAAACATCGATTGTCTCGTGTCTAATGCCGCCGGACTAATGCTACCATCTCAGATGCCTCATTCAAAATGTAGTATCCCACATAAATTTGTAACTTACTCTTGTATATTCCCTTTGCAAACCGGAACGATGACAAACGTTGACCAGCGAAGAAGGGGGGAATGGGGAGTATGGTGAGTACACTAACAAATCGTACTTCAAATTTCTCAATTTTCCTACATCTAAAGCAATTTTGGGAGCAGTGGCTTTATCTTGAGTATCCCCCCCCCCACATCCCGCATTTTCATACGAATTTTTGCATCTGCTTGGTTTAAAAGTTTGAAATAGTGCTCTGTGGCTATGCTGTTACCCTTTTGAAGGTAATAAATGAGTAAAATTCTCTTTGCGCCTCAAAAGGCTATGCATACCTGCAGATGAAAGACTTTTATCTTCTTCGGCGCTGAATAACCTGCTTTTGTTTCATTGTTTTGACAGCTGTTTCGATACTTGTATGTGATAGTGGACCCAAGTCTTTTACACAATCACAAAAAAATCCGTTCTGTTGCTGTTGAAACGTGCCAAACATCTCTGCGATATTTTCATACGAATTCGTAATTGGTCCACTGTTAGGAAGCGCGGTACCCATCTTGCGCAGAGCATTTTCATATGTAAAATATAACCTCCCTTGCCTTTCAAATACCTATAAAACAGTCATGGGTGGTTGAGGTCGTTAAGGCGCGGATTCGTGAACGGGAGGTCCGGGGTTCGATTCCAGCCAAGACCGTCCTCCGTGACTAAGGATTTTTCCACGTTTTTCTCAGTCCTCATAAATGGCAAATGCCGGGGAGGAACCCTAAACTTATGCCTGGAACGTTACCTTCCTTAAAAAAATCCTTTCCCAGTATATCATTTCATCTCGTATATCATCAGTGTCTGTGGTGCCTCAGTAGTAAAAATGAGCGATAAACACTACTCAAAAAATCTATAACCTCAGAAATTTCACTAACGTTAACTCTCCAGTCATCTAATACCATGTTATGTATTTGTTCACTGAATTTTGCTGTACCACTTTTTGAATGTCCTTCATGTGGGCCAACTTCAGAACTGATAAGGTCATGTTTAAATTCAACCGCCTATTTTTTAATCGTTCAAAATAAAAAAGGGTTCTCACAAACTGTTATTAATATGGCAGAATGTCTTTTGACATCAAACAATATTTAACAAAAAAGTTATCATTGCACGATAGGTACTCAATTTTATCCGTTTTCTGGAATACCCGCAACACGCCTGTTTTAGAAAGCTGTAATAAATAAACTGTCTGAAGCAATGGTTTGATGTTTCAAATGAATACTTAAGATAGATGTATTTAAAAAAAAAAAGTGTCTTGCCAATTGCATGGCCACCATGGTCGAGGCGAGAGCTTTTCAACCCGACCTGTTTCTTCAGTTATTTGAGCCTGACAACAAAGTGAAAATATGACTAAATATTCGTCTCCAAAGACAGAAATCATCGCTCAAGCAGGAACACATTACTACTATTACTCGTAAGTAGATATTTCGGATATGCCTTTCTCCCATTTCTTTCCAAAGACTTTGTATTTTTATACTGAAGTGGTGTTTTCTGAATACAGAAACTTATCATTAGAGCCAGGAAGTTATGCGAAATTCCTTCTCTATATGGGCGGATATATCTAAGTCAGATAGAAATGAACATTTTTTGGTACATTTGGGTCCATATTTTGACTTCTGTTACCCATTTTAAGGTTTAATTTTTTTTTTGGTCTGTTTTCGATTGCTGTCGTTTTTCTGCGATTATTTACGTATTTTATAAAGTACATGAATAATCAATATATCGAAGTGAAAAAAAGTTATACAAATTAAATGTCATGTTCACCTCACAAAATATTTATTCAGAATCTTGTTATACATTTATTTCGTTTCAAGCTATCAAAAACTTTCTCCTCAACTCATTTATTTAAGTTTTTTAAATAGCAGTCTTCATTAGTGAAAGGAACGCACGGTTACCTCGGGCATACGAATGCCAGCAAATAGAGAGGATGAAGGAAGTGCTGTAGTTCTGAATAGTCCTGGCGAATGACCTCGCATCGATCTGCGCGAAACAATTCTAGGAAATTTGTGGTGGGGATAACTTCTCAGCTGCATAAATGTAACAAACAATTGCAAGCGAGAAAGATGAGAGCGGTATAGTTGTGCAATAAACACCCTCCCTACAATGTATTCAATACGAAGTAAGAGAGATATTAACCTGATTGCCCTATACACGCGTAAACAGAAAACGAACTCGACCAGAAACCACTGCCCATCTTTGATACATTGGAAAAACATCTTGTTATTGTAAGAAAAGTAAGCTTAAGTACTTTAATTGTGTGATAAAAATTATTAAGTATTTTAAACATCTATTTTCATTATGTATTAACGCCCGTTTTTACTGCTGAGGCACCATATGCGTTGAATACTGGTGATACATGAGATGTAATGATATATATTGGGAAAGGATTTTTAAGGAAGGAAACGTTCCAAGCCTAAGTATATGGTACCTCCCCGGCATTTACCAGTTATGAGGACTGAGGAAAACCTGAAAAAAAAGTCAGGGAGGACGGTCCTGGTGGGATTCGAACCCAGACCTTCCGCTTACAAATCCGAATCCGCACCTTAACGACCTCGGCCACCCGTGGCGGTCGCACGCAATCGGTGGATTAACGGTTGCAAATGGAACCAAATAAGAGAAAGAATATGCCACAATTGGAAGGCGAATCAGAAACCTTACCCTCCGGGTCCTGTACAGAGCAGAATCCTTTGCGATACTCGGAGTCTGAGAGTGAAAATCTCACTACTAATCCAATTTTCTCTTGGACGCAGTTTCTGCATTATGTAATTGGAGCTTGCCGGTATATGAGAATAAACAGACTGGAATACTATGTTGCAGAAAAAACTTATTTTTCAAACTCCAACTTCGGAGTATGTATTTTTATGAGATCTGCAGCCTAAATTCCAACCTGAGCGTTTTATTATCACCTCACATATACTCAAAGGGAAGTTTGCAATTGTTTCTGGCAAGGAACAGCTAACAGGCGGTTTGGGCAAATTCATTCTTCGATAATGGAATAATCAATATAAAGTGGGCAACCAGGAGAGACGTTTAATGCTCCAATGAATGGGAAATGTTTACCTTTCTCAGAAAACCCAGTTCCTTTCTAGAATTATTGAATGCTTCTGTTCTAAGAAATTGCCGTTAGCGATCATGTCTGCTGTTGTTACGTCTGCTAGCCAGACAAGCTTCGTGCACTGGCTTACCGAGAAATGTCTACCAAACACATACATTAATCACGCTAAGTCAGTACGCCTCGCACTTCATTTGCCATGTTACAGACTAAAGAAGCATTTGCATATTTGCAGGTGTGGATCTTTACACGTGTTTAACTTCATTGAAATAATAATAATAATAATAGTAATAATAATAATAATAATAATAATAATAATAATAAACATTTCTTAGATATTTTAATGAAAACGCAGTCAATGAGGTTTGACCAATGAATTTGGTCGCCAGTCTTACGCATATTGCGATTTCATTTTTTTTTTAAATTTTATTTGTGAAAATGAACTTTTGCGAAGCAAACGGTCAGAATCACAGCCAATATTACCTGTGTTCAATCCATGCTAGAGTATTTTTAAAGGATCTTACAGAAACAAAATAACAATCACGAAAATGAACCCGAAATTCTTTGGTTATTCTCAATGAGGAATGCTTCCGGATAAAAGCTCTCATTTAGTCACTTTGCTACCCCTGCCATAGTGGCGCTTGGGTTGCAGTCTACGTAGCCAAACAAGTGAAAACTGCAGAATTAACAGTTGGGATGTAAATAATAATGCTCAATAACACCTAGACTATTTCATTTAAATATTTTCAATGCAGCGCGTGCATCCATGGCTTGGTAATTAACGATATTACTAATCTGGAGGTCGCAAGTTTGATTTTTTGGCTTTCCTAATTATCGTTACCGATATCTACTCGGTCTCGCGAGAACAACAATAACGCTAATTATTGGGGAGCAACGTGAACCGAGAAGTGTCAAGTTTGCTAAGCCGAGGCACCGTGTGTACTGTTTGAACTGATTTCTACCGTCAGTTTAGTCTAAACTCTTTAATATCACATGGTAGCATGTCTCAAATAGCATCCATACAAAGATTTCCCTTCTTGTTCACTATTCACTTTGCTTGGGTTGGCATTAGGTCTCTAACTTTACGTTTTGGTGCTGTTCTGACAGATTTCAGTTCCAGGAGACATTTGCAAAGTAGATCTCACTTCGTTAAGAGATCAATTACATACCTTTTGCATTACATTTCCGAGCTGTGCATCTGAAACTAATTTTCCATCACTTAATCGATTAACCTCACTAAACTTTTAATTTTCTATTTCTGATCTAAACGTACTGCTGTAAATATTAAGGATTTTCGAATCTGGACCAAAATTTCTGCACCCGGATGGTTGTGGCACTTTTGCGCCTGATGTTGCGACTCTTCGATGTGCCCTCTGTGGCAGGCTTTGGTTCATTCAGACCATTATTATTATTATTATTATTATTATTATTATTATTATTATTATTATTGTTGTTGTTGTTGTTGTTCACAACACAGTAATGGAAAAGCAACTACAGATGAATAAATCTTACAACACCCTTAAATAACCAATTGTTTACACATAGCGGGCTGTCATGGCGTTTGTGTGTGCGATGTACAATCACGGGTGTGTGTAAAATATTAATAATTACAATACATCGCTAATTAAAGCACAATTTTAAAGTCACTTTTGTAATTTTTTAACTCCAATGTGTTTCGAGACAGCTAATTAAATGGATGACGCAAATGGGTTTTTGGATTCTTGGCCTATATAAGTTATCCAGGCCACGACCAGGAATCGAACCCGCGAGACTGCTGAAAATTCTTATTTAATTACCAATTTACAGTTAACTCGCTTTAAATGGATAAAACTTTTAATGTGGATTACTCGTAAACCATATGCATTAGAAACATGAAGGTAAACAGCACTATTCTAATTTCTGCTACTCTTGTGGCTATCGATTCACTGAATGAATAAAGCCGTTTGCTGAAAATAGTAATTTTTAACAGTATTAATTCTTTATAAACTAGTTTTTGTACATTCTTATGTTCCTAAATCTAGCGAAAATAGGTAGTCAATATGAATAACGTATGAGATATTTGAGGTGGCAATTTGGCATGCCTCATTCTGTAATAATTCGTTAAAAAGTTGTGAAGTATACGCAAAAACGCCACAGCGAAAATAGGCACAGAATTCAAACACCGCCACGAGTGGCCGAGGTCGTTAAAGCACAGACTCGTAAGGAGAGGTCCGGAGTTCGATTTCCGCTAGGACCGTCCTCCCTGACTGAGTGTTTTTCCAGCTTTACCTCAGTCCTCAAAAATGGCAAATGCCGGGGTGGTACAAAAAAACTCCTTTTCCAATTAATCATTTAATCCTATGCATCATCAGCGTCTACCGCCTATGGTGCCTCAGTAGTAAAATCGGGTGTTCAACACTATTAAAAAATCATACGATATTTCGGAATATCCTTTCTCACAGTTGAGAATACCTTGAATACCAGACAAAAAGTCAATATCATATTCAATGTATACCTATTTATACATATTTCCACGTATAACTAAACTGAAATACCCAACTGTAATAATAAACACTACCCCATTCTGAATCATGAAAATTTCTTGAAAAAACAGCAGATTGTTGTAATATTACTTTTTCACGACATTTTATTTGCTACAAGTGCACAAATCAATGTTTTGATTTGTGAGAGAGCAAGAGTTTTTTGAGTAGTTATTCTTCTCCCAGAGGGTGCTAATCTTCTTAACCAAAAGCTGGTGCAACTTAGTAGTACAACTATCCATTTTATAGCCCAGAAAACGATATAACTACTAAGACTGGTATAACGAGTAACAAGCGAAAACTGCTCAATACGGGAAGAGAAAGAACAATTTAGCCTTAGTTTTTGCACACGCAGTTTGCAACAATGTGAGGATTACACATTTGCTACTAAACACTAAAAACCAAACAACAGAACTGAAATAATTCGCGTTGCAATTAATTATGTGGGGAGGGAGAGAGAGTGTGTGTGTGTACACACATACAGAATGGCGTAAAAGTAACTACACACTTACTGAATTTCAGTTAACAGAGAAGCGAACTTCTTTTTATGTTCAAACGATTTCTCTCCTGCATTAATGAACCATTGGGGTCTACCTGGAACACTCTGATACACACGCAAACACAGCTGTATGTGGTTGGCCAGATTGTGGAAGGAGTCCACAATGTAAACCGTTAGTTCTTCAACAGTTTGTGGTTTGCTTCCATACACTTCGCCTTTAACCATACCCCAAAGGGAAAAAATCCATCGTGGGCTCGTGGTGGGAATTAAATTGCTGCACGACATCCAAGCATTCTTCTATTGAAAGCGTTATCAATGTATGTCCAAGCATCTATAGCATAATGTGCAGGAGCTGCTTCATGCTGGAAGTAGAGTTGATCAAAGTTGTCCAAATGCACAATGATTCCTGGTGTAAAGTCTTGAAGTACAGCCAAGTTTTTGCTACCATCGAGATATCCGTCAATAAAGTGTGGCCCAATTACACCATGTGTCGATATTGCACCCCACACATTTATGTCTGGTAGATATAGCGCTTGCTCTAATGCAACATGATGATTTTCCGAGTACCAAGAAGTACAGTTATGTCAGTTTACATGTCCCTATAACTTAAAGGTGGCCTCATCCGACCACATAATGTTTTGAAAGAAATTGGGGTCATATTGATACTGATCGAGCATAATTAAGGCACTAGAATAGATGAGTATTCTAGTCCGCCATTTTTACTTCTTTATTTCGGAGCAACAGTTGCGGAACACAAACAAACACGCTGAACGCTTATAGCACCGTCATCAAGCAGTGTATATAAGAGCATTCATTTAAATTTAAGGCATTTTTTTTAGATGAGCTGCTTAACTGAAAAATATAAATATAATCTATAATTTTATAACTTGTTATGATTAATTACAAAAATTATGATATTGAATTTTTATATACATATAATGTATATGTTATGTGCTGCACAATTCATTATTTATAAATCACATAAAATGAAACAAAAGTTGTTTGTACATATGTATACGTGTGTACAATACGTAGGTATGGATATATTATACAAATTATAGGTTATGTTTCTTTCATAGTAACATTGATATTCATAAAAACTATTGAATCAATTATCATGATGCTCAATCAAATAAAGATTTATTTAATATTTTTATAAAGGGACTAAATTATCAGTTACTTATAACTACGACTATTACTACTATTATTAATACATACCTATACCTAGTAAACACTACTTACATCTGACAAAAATGTCACATTTTATTTTTTATGTTCCATCAACTAAAACGCTCATAAAAATAATTTTTTAAAATTATATTTGTAATATGCAGATCTTGCTAATTGTGTTCAAGTTATGTCCAAGGCCAAGCAAGAAATCAGCTACACTACTTTATCTTAAGAGAGCTGACTGTGTAATAAGTCTTATTGCCATGCACGACAGACTCAAGTTCCAGGTATGAGATTATTTTTTCTGCACTTATTTACCTTGGAGCAAAATTTTGAAAAGTATGTTGAATTGAAGTGGAGGACATTACAGTACTTCAGCTTTGCCCACGGCTGGTTGTTTGCACCATTGCCCCTAGTGAAGGGGCCATGATCTACGGGCTGTGATGTACACAGCATTCCAAACATATTTCTAGTCAGAACACCCCAACATCGGTGGAGCCTCCCACCTCCCAAAGAAGTTCCAGCCCCCAAGAAGTTTGTTTCATACTAGATGCCAGGGCACAAATTTTTAAAAAGCACAAACCACCATAACACCCCACCACTTCGACCTGGCACTTCTGATCTTATAACAGAACCAATAGTGGAAAGTATAACTTCATCCGAGCATTTGCCTAAGTGACTACTGGAAATCATGAAAATCTCCACAGTCAAGATGACAGGCTCCAAGGGATGAACTTCGGTCTCCCAAATGTGAGTCCCAAGCATTGCCGCATAACTTCCCATCTTGGTACATAATTCAGTTAGAGATTTACTCTGTCAGATAGTTTTGTGTAATTTATTTGATTTGTCTTTCTAGTTAATATTTAACAATATGTCAAAAATTCTAAGTAGGCCTTAGCTTAATTATGCTAGGGATTCATTTTGTTCTCTTTCAAGCTCTACAATATTATGTCAGATAATTCTATGCCCTAACCTAATTTAGTGCATTTTTTTCTGGAGCATCCTACAGCATTAATTTCATTTATTCTATTCTGCTATAAACTTGAAACATTGTTTAAGATAGTAATCATCTAAAGGATGAACAAGTGTATTGTTAATTAGACTTTAGCGCATATAATTTTATATTGTAGCAGGCCTTTATTTACTAGATTTATGATATTAGCAAATCATATCAGAGTACGCCTTTGACTGGAGTACTGTTATACCTACTAAATGTTTATGCATAAAGATATAATATAATTTATAATTTATGTATTAGGATAAATATCAATACATAATTGTGCATTTTTTTCTAATGGATACCAAGATAATAATTAGCATATACTTTGACCTGCACATTTTAGGTTATGGCATTATGATATCAAATATAAGAATACAAAATTTAAAGTTATTTTTACTCAAGTTAAGGTGACTGTTGGTTAAATATTTCTGTTCTTTAAATATTTCATATCTTTAAGCAAAAACTACATTTAGTTTAAATTTTTTAAAAATTGTAAATCTTTAAAAAAAATTTTCATATGGAACTAACACAGTGAAGCTCATGTGAATTGAATGTGTCGTCTTAACACTCTTCATGCTTCACCTACCTTAAAAATATACGTATATTTTTAAGGTTAGTGAAGCATGAAGAGTGTTAAGACGACAGATTCAATTTACATTTAGTTTGTCAATCAAATAAATTGTTGATTTGTTTTATTCACAGACGCTCTTAACATCTCAGGTCATCAGTGTCCCATTTAATTCAGGACGTGAAACTGACAGTAAATTTTGCTCAGAGGCCTCTTCTTTAAGGCTTGATCATTTTCGTGCGGTTAATCTACAACATGGGACCCATGGCTTTACTTCCCTTCTGAAGGAAAAAATACTTAGGATTTTTATGCCTGAAAAAAATCCATCGACCCAGGCCGGGATTAAACTCGCAATCTTGGGTTTACAAGGCAAGTATGGTTACTACTAGACATATGAGCCAAGAGACAGGTTATCAATGTATTTTGTGGTTAATGTATTTTCTGACTATGACTGAAACTCAACTAGAGTCTACGGTCTGTAGCAAAATTACTATCACTATTATCATTATTATTAAATAGTTGATTTATTAACCAGAAAGTTCAAAGTGCAGTTATATAAGCAAAAATTCTGGTTTTCTATTACAACATAAAAAGCCCAGGCTTCAAAAGCTGCTTTATTTAAGTTTTTGGTTGAAGGTGTATAGCTCTTAAAAAAAAAAAAAAAACCGCTCTATTACATTGTATTCGGTGTATTTATGTTTAATAGATTGCAAATGTTTGGTTATGTCATATGCACCATTATGTGCGATACTGAATATGCACAGCAAGATGCATCTTGAACATCATTGTAAAAATGGTTTTTTTATTACAAGGATATTTGGTCTCTAAAACAAGCACTTGTGTTTAGGCATTGTGATACATTTAGAATAAGAACTCCTGAACAAATTACTAGCTCGGATTGTTTAGATTCACTTTGCTCCTATAAACCAATGAACAGAATATGCAACAGAAAGCACAAGAACAAGAACTGGAAATAACTTATTTGTTTGTCAATTGTTATCATTGCTGTGGTATTTGGTAATGAGATCTCAAAGCAGAAAAAGAAAGGAAAAAATAAACTGATATCTGAAAGCAGGACATTTAAGTGTCTCTAGAACTTTTGGATGGATAGCAGGACAAAATTCCTAAAAACAAGGCTGTCCCACCTAATCTGGAACATCTGATCAGGTTTTGAACTATCGGTCCTGGTGGTGTAGTGGTTACCATACTTGCCTCCTATACCCAAAACGCGGGTTCGAACCCGGCCAGGACCGATGGATTTTTACGGGTGTAAAAATCCTAAGTATGGCTTCCTTCGGAAGGGAAGTAAAAGCTGTGGGTCCCATGTCGTACATTTGCGGCACGAAAAAGAACCTCAAGCCTGAAAGAGAGGCCTCTGAGCAAAATTTGTTGGCCGTTTCATGCCCTGAGATGAATGGGACGCTGATGACCTGAGCTGTTACAGAGCGTCCTTAAAAAAAAAAAAAAAGGTTTTGAACTAATAATCTCACAATCAAAAGGGATTTGTTATAACATTATTGATTCATAAAGCAACTGAAAAATAACCATGCGTAAAGTTTGAAACAAAAGAAAAGTAATCATGAATACAGTTTCAGTTTTGCAGTGGTCGGATTGCCACTGTTGCTGTGTAGCAGTGCAAAGTGACCACTACTGAAGATTAGCTGTTATGGAACAGAATATGGTTCTTTCTAACAAGGCAGTTTTACAAAATTACTTTAATGGTATAATATGTGATTATCTATTTAATGTACCTGCTTTCTTTACATGAAAAGTCAGGAAAAGAGGTCTAATATGTGAGGGGGCCTAATACAAGTAAATATATTTGCATGGGTGGATGTTTCAAGTACCCGCAATGTTCAGAACCCACCAGCAAGTTTCCATAAATGTTCCTACTTCTTCAAGAATGTGAAGACATCAAACAACACACTATTAGAATGCCATTATGTCTCTGCGAAGGGGCACCAGTATTATTTGAATGTTGAGAATGTTCAACATTTCATTTTTGAATATTTTTGAAATTACGCATCACAATCTTGGATAAAATTAATTATTTTTAGCTTATATCAATTGAATAGCAAATTTCAAATTATTTCATAAGCTAAAATCATTTCACTATTAAGTAAGGTAAAACTGTTGCAAATAATAGTTTCAAGTCATTCAAGCATTTGCATAACAAGTCATAATTAAAATATCATAAAGACCAAAATATGTGATTCAAAATATGGTCTAAATAAAATTCTCAAACAGGCTTTTCCTTGTAAATTATATCTAATCTGTTGTCTAATACACTCTTATTCTTCATTTACTTTTAAATACGGTGGGACCGGTTTTGTAGAGACATCCTCTCCATCTTCAACCAACTTGACGACTGGTACAAGAAACTAAATTTGACTGAAAATTTGTATTACATTTGTATTACATTGTATTACATTTTCCTGTAATGTTGAAATTCAAAAGATGATCCCTATGTTTACGAATGTAAATCTTCTCCCATGTGTCCAATTCTGTACGTCCGTGTGCTCTTTAAATAACTTTATTTCTCTTTTTTTTATGTCATGATTATCTTTCCAAAAATGATGTGCTAGTGCTGACATATCAATTTGTTTGTATTTAATATTCCTGAGATGTTCCTTTAACCGTGTTCCTATGTTCCTTTTAGTTTTTCCCACATATATCACATCACATTCTTTACATGTTATTTTGTAGATGCCTGACTTTTTTTCCTGTAGAACGTTATTAAAACTGTTGTCCACTAAAGCATTTTTCAGAGTGTATCTGTTATCAGGTGCCAATTTAATAAAGAAAAAAACACCACCAGGATGGAGCCATAGGTCCTCATAGATATTAGTTTCTCGTACCAGTGGTCAAGTTGGTTGAAGATGGAGAGGATGTCTCTTCGAAACCGGTCCCACCATATTTAAAAGTAAGTGAAGCATAAGAGTGTGTAAGACGACAGATTAGATATAATTTACATTTAACAAGCTTCACTGTGCGAGTTACAACAGAATTTTTTAAAAATGTCTTATTTTTCGAAAGTTCTTAAATGAATTATGAAGGCTTTTCCTTGTTCAGCATTAATTAGCCATAGTTTTCAGTGCCCTCATATTTAACATGCAGATTTCAGAATGAAGGACTTTTCTCAGAACAAAATTGCTACAAAGCATGTTGTCCCTCTGAAATTTATCAATGTTGATTTTATAAATTTCCCTAGGCAATGAACCATTTGAAGCTTTTGCTGCTATTAGAATGTTTTAATACTACAAACCTTAGGAAAAAATTAATTTATTTTACATTACAGTTGCCCAGTTCAGATATTATAATATGTGTCAATGTTTATAATGAAAAAAGTAGCAAGTTTTTGCAATGTTCACTATGAACATTATTGCATCAAAGCACTCAAACATAAAAAGGAATACATAAATCCAAAAACTTACTGGCTCTACACGACCATCACTTTCCTTTCCAAGTGGCTGTCCTTCAGTCCATCCCATTTTCATCAGTAGTTTGAACCCTTTGTTGTCAGACTGTATGGATCTGAAAAAGGGGAGGGGGTGAAGATAGAAGAGATCAGTACATACTGTATCTGCTCCTACTCTGATTACTGCATGCTGCTATTTTTGGTAATAATTTTGTGGAAAACATGTAATAATTATTAATTAGCTTTTTAGCTGCATTTCATTTTGATTCTGCATCAACAAATATTGTTATGGAAAACTGTAAAACTAACAATAGATAGCTACTTTATCACAAGCAAATGGAGATATCAAGATATATCACAGAAATTAAAATACGATATTCAAAGAACATAGCCTAAAGTTAGCCCCAAGGAACAATGTAATATCGAATATGTACTAGGTTCTAAAGTAAAAGAAACCATACCAATAGAACAGAAACAAGTAAATTACAAAATTAAATATGCACATTGTAATCAGAAAAATGAAGAGAAATTTAGAAATTCGGAGAAAGGAGCACTTTGGGAATATTCGTTTTAAACAAATTGATAAATCAGCAGTGGCAGCTCACTTTTGGACCCAAAATCATGAATTGACCAGAGGCTAAGCTGCTGAAAGAACTTCATGACCCCAATAGAGCTATCTACTTGGCAAAAAAATTTCATTCTGAAAAACAAAAAGGTTAATGAATTTTTATGTTCCATCCATGAATGAACTCAGCAAGTTCCTATTCAAGCCACCAGAAGCACCTTTGGATCCAGTCACCACATCAAGTAGTCAGCCAACAGCTGATGATAGGAGAGATTGACCCCAAAATATGTCCTAATGTTGTAAAAATGCTGTTAGTATGAACATATTTAATAAATATTCCCTTAGGATAATAAATAATTTTGTTGCTTATTCTAAACTTATATGTTTGCTTAAGTAATATTCATGGAACCATTCTGCTAGCTCTATCTGCTCTTTTTTAAATACAGGGGGGAGGAGAAAGTAATATGAATTTATTTTGTACTTTAATATGTACTGTAACTGGATTTTCTTAACTGGTAAATAGATAATTTAACATTTATAAAACAATGTATGTACCAAAATTTTCTAATGTGCAATTATAAGATTAAAAAAAATATTTAAGGTCAACAGTGAAAGTATGATTAGTTTAGTATGAAAAAATTCTAGCTGTAGAACAATGAACAAAAAGTATATATTTCCATTTTTTAGGTATATTTTTTAAAAATAAATGTTTAACTATGACAAACTAATCACATATTTACAATATAAATAAAAGTCTATGTCTATCTTACAGATTTCAGAATAAGCAGTGGATAGAAAAGAAAGAAGAAAGATAAAATACAAAGAACTAGCAAAAATATTTGCATTCAAAAAAAAAAATTTTTTTAATTTGTTTTAAAATTTTAGGAGGAAGTCTTCAAGATAATAAATGAAGTGAATGGAAAAATGCAACTCTATAATCTGTTTGTTTCCAGCTTACTTACTAATGACACCATCAATGCTTCAAGTTGCAAGTAAATGAACTTTTATTTGGTAGGTCAAGAGGATGCTCCAGAAACGTACTTGTACCAAACCAGGAATCAAACTCAAGCTCTTTGGTTGGCAATTAAATGTCCTAGCGTTAGAGCCATATTTATCAAATGTTAAGTACACTTATTCAATGTTGGGGGAAAAAAAAATCTAAAAAATATCATTAAAGTTACTAGTTCCAACCCGGAATGAAATAAAAAATGCAATAGTTGCTTTGCAGACTCTCAGGTGCAGAGTTACTGCAGTGGGTATGTCTATTTAAAAATGTTACTGCATTATGTTAGAACTCCTCCAACTGGAAGCTATATCAAAAATATTTAAGCACCTACTCTTTAAAGTGTATAATAACTTTGAAACCTGAGAGTTTAAATATTTTCAACATGGCTTCCAAATGAAAGGATTTTAACATTAACAACTTTAGCCATGAAAATCTTAACTTTTTAAAATTGCTGCAATATGTTTTTCATAATTGTTCTGGATAACTTATTGAAAAAACAAAAAAAGATTTGCTGATTAGAACTTACTATCTGGAAAACAAGAATAAACTTACTCTTCAAGTGATGCAGTTTGTGTCTTAGCATATGGATTCTGTGAGCCAACAGTTGAGCGACGGATCTGTGCTCTGTCTTCATAACCTTTAGCTATTTCTTGAGTTGGTTCTGTTTTCTCTAAACCAAACTTGCGACGTAGTCTTTTGAGCTCCTTTTTATGATGTTCCTTTTTTGTTTGCACTTTTTCATCTTCTAAAACGAAATCATAAAAGTAAACTTATACAACAAATTATTAAGATAATTTTTTTATAAATATATTATGTTTGTTATTAGGTAGCTGTCAACAACTGAAGTCTTTATATAACAGAATTTAGGCTATGTCTTCTCAAAATACCTTAAAACTGTTTTTCTTCTCCTCAAAATTTCTTTTATCATCACTAAAAGAATTATTGCAGATTTTACAAAGCTAAAATACTATCTCCTGATGATGATGTATCCATTGTATTAGCTGACATGTATCTAGCCTTATGTTCACACCTGTAAGATGTACTTACCTGCTGTTGGCATATCTTTCTGCTGTACTAATCCAGGCTCACAATGCCCACATGTCTCTCTACCAGAATGAATATGGCAGAGAAGCTTGGTGCTACCAACTTGAATCAAACTCCCATGTAGCACTTCATGAGGTTCGCTTTCCTGTTTTGCTACAGAGAGACGCTTTCCATTCAAATATGTCCCATTGCGGCTACCAAAATCAATCAAGAAATACTTCCCAAGAGACTCAGTAAAGGTGATCTTTGCGTGATGCTGAAAAATCAAAGATAAAAATGATAAAAATTAATTAGTTAAGAAGTCAGCATAGTGATAATGCCCCAAGTCTCTTTTTAATTGTTGCTGATTTAGGTTCCATGTCCATGAAATACTTTTATGATATATAAAGCTTTGCTATAAAGTTCTTTTAGACAAAGTAACAACTATGCATCTTATCTCTTTATTACAATATTAAAAAAATACAGTGTGATTCTGGAGGGTGTGGCATCACAAAACATCCAGGAGCTGCACTATTAGAACAAGTAGAAAAATTGCCAAGTTAAATTAAATGCAATAATAATTCCTTGCATAACAGTTATGTGACTGCCAAAACCCCAACTAGGGTGGCTGTCACCCAAACATCACACAGGAGTTATGTGATCAATGCAATGACACGCCACTAGCATTCGCCTTCAGCATATATTACTTCTTTATTAGGCAGGTATCGAATTTTCCTCTTGAGGCTCTGTGTATTCCATTCTAAACCAGTACCATTAGAAAATTCTTTACAGGGTCAAACCTTGGTCCAGTGGATTAGCATTGACCACTAGAGCACACAAAGTGCTGGAAAAAATTAATCACTTTATTGCAATATGTTTTATCAGAGGTACCCATAATTTAACCAGAAGATAATCATATATTAGACTGCCCATTTTCAAGAGAAGATAAGAAATGAAATATTTCTGATTTTAGAGATAAATAAAGCTCCTATATGATCAAAGTGGAAGAAATGTTGGCAAAGTTCTATCCTGATAATGATATATATCATCTGCCATGAGCTATATCATTTTCAGTGGAAATTAGCAATCAGTTTCCTGAAGTTAATGATACATTTTTGTTAAGAAGGTATTTCTCATGTTGAATTGTTAAGGAGATAATGCCAGAAATATTTCAACACCAGAATTTTAAATAACATGCTTGTATACCCAAATATTGACAGTTCTAAATTGTTTTCTGGATGGAGAAAGGGTCTAAAAGAGCAGATTTCCTGTGACATCTGTGGCCTTATTGCCCTGTATTCCCACGGCTAGGAATCCATAGCAGCGTTACGGTGACGCCCACATACACTACACTCTGGATCTTCTGCACAAGAAGATGGGAGCTGTACAGGTTAGCGAAAGCTCAAAAGAGCACTCGGGGAATCGGAGACATTTTGGAGTCCCCCAGCCGCTGTTAACATATATAAAACAGTTGGATAAATAGCGTAAAGTTCTGCCATAAAAATAGACGTCGCAGAGTTAAAACCAAAAGTAAATGTAGTATTATTAAAACCAAAGACACATTCAACACCTGTGTCCGCTTTTGAGCCGTCGATATAGATAAAATTGCATCTCGAAAATGAGAGTAAAGCGCTAAAATATTGACGAATAATGAAAGCTGCGGGCGATGATTTAGAACAGGACGTAAGCCCAAGAAGAATTGGGACCTCTGCTAAAAGCCAAGGGGGATAACAAGCTTCCTCGGCTAAGAAAAAACAGGCAACTCAACATCCAAAGACCTTAACATCTCCCGAAAGCGATAGCCGAGAGGCTTACGAGCCATATACCTAGCAGCGTAAAAACTATCAAGCGACATTTAAAAAACGGCTCATTCGTGGGATGCCGAGGTTGAGCAGCAAATCGGGCACCGTATTCACCAAGTAAAATATCCCTAAGATAGAATAGAGGAGTTTCACCAGACTTCGCGCATAGGCTGGACACAGGATTCTTAGGAAACGTTCCTATAGCAATACGGATTCCCCGATGATGAATTGGGTTAAGGCGAAGAAGTACTAAAGGTTGCGCCGAGCCATAAACAACACAGCCATAATCGATTTTGAACCTATGAGAGCACGGTAGAGGAAAATGTACCGTTCGGTCCCCAGGATGTGCCACTTAAAATACGTTAAAGACACAGAGAACGTTCACACCGGCCTTTCAGTTGTGCTATATGCGATGATCAGCAGAGTTTTCTATCAAAAACCAAGCCAAGGAACTTAACCTCTTCTGCGAAAGAGAGAGCATCTGGGCCAAGATGGACTGATGCGAAGAATACTCCTTGCAGCGCCAGAAATTCATTCAGATGGTCTTATCAACGGAACCCATGGTTGATACTCCAAGCATTGGAGGCGGCGTTCCAAAAGACAAGTGCGCTGAGAAGAAAGAAAGATTTCAAAGTCGTCGACGAATAACGACGATGTTATTCCTGCCGGTGAACACTCTGTGATGGAATTATTAGCGATGGCAAACAATATGACACTAAGTATTGAGCTCTGAGGTACTCCGTTCTCCTGAATGAAACGAGCGGATAAAATAGAACACATGTACATTAAAAGCCCGATCTTTCGTGAGCTCATGAATAAAAACTGAAAGCCGACCAGGTTATATGCCATTCATGAAGCGTTCGAGATACCACTTCTCCAGCAGGTATCATAAGCTTTCTCCAGACCAAAGAAGGCGGCGATCCTTTGGCACTTTCGTACAAAACCGTTTTCATAATATGGGTGGAAAGAGACACCAGATGGTAGACAGACGAGCGATAACGATGAAACCCACTGGTACGATCGTCAGAAGGTACTATGTGATGTTCTAACCATCACATAAGCCGCCCGTTACTCACGTGTTCCATCATCTTGAATGCGCAAATGGCGATAATAGGACGATAACTGGAAGGAGGATGAGAGTCCGTTCCTGGTTTAGTTATTGGTACGATGGTGGCCACTCGCAAATGTGCCGTAAAACCAGATGCGATTAGAAATCTGGAGAAAAAAGCCTTAGCTTCCGCTGATAGATGCTGCTGCAATGTACTATCTGACCCCGGAGCTAAATGCAGAGGGATAGAAAGCGCATGCTCCAATGAGGCATTACAGTACTCCTGATTGTTGGAAACAAATGAGAATCCTCTCGATTCCACTTACATTGTATAAACGCGGAAGGATAATTTGCGGAGCTCGAAATATCAGCAAAAGTGCGCTCTAATTTATTGGCAATGTCCATAGAAGTATAAAGTTCACGGTGTTGAGCTTGGAAAACGGGAATAGGAGAAACTTAGCAACGCTTAGGGATAGGGCGGATAAAATAAGAAGCAACCGTTTCTACTTTGGGGGACCATCCCCTATGGGGCCTATCTACAGAGTGTGCGAGGGGTATCGCGATAGTGGAAATTTTGGATCTGCGTAATTTTACTTAACTTAATACAGGTCAATCTACTTTTCTATCCGATAGTACAAACACCTCTCGCATTTGGCTCCCTCTACCTGTTCTGTTTCTCTTTCTATTCATTTTACCCGGAACGTCCTCTCAGATTTATACTCCAGGGTTCATTTTCCGTGCCAGATCCATATTGTGTCTTCCCACGTACAGACACAGCACGCGCTAAAGTGGCTTACCAACAAAGGGAATTGGAGTCTTTTTAAATCCTTAGCTGTAGTTTCAGGGTATGCTTTTATATCTATTGACACCATGGTCAAACACCTCGATACCGTTCTCATTTCTGTCGAAGATCAAACCATTCGCCGGTCGTCCTCCCACCCCAGGGGCTTTCTGATTCCTTGGTGAACCGATATAGCCGGAACGCGAAGTGCTTTGAGAGTTTTTCGTCGTTACCTTACGTTGGAAATATGATTCGTTATAAGCAGCTTCGCGTCAAATGCCGTCGAATACTGAAGGATAGCAAATCAAACGGCAGCATTTGTAGCCTGTAAAGAAGACTGTAGCCTAAGTGGAGAACTGTATACGCCAACTCTGATTAGAATTAAACCTCCGCCATGCGTGGGAGTGCCGTCTTTTGGTGGAAGGTCGAATCGTACCGAAGAGTAGCCGCGAAAGACAAATGGGTCATGTGACCGAAGCTTGGTCTCCTGGAGACACACAAGCGGAGAGTCTGTCGACTGTAAAAGCAACTCCAGTTCTGGTTTTCGACTACGGATTCCACGTACATTTCGCGAACAGATAGTCATTATAAAAGTTTGGAATAAGAAAATGGACCAATTTAATTTTTGGCCGGTACAGGACGAATCAGCCTTGAACATCAAAGGAGCTCGACCTCCAAGGAGGAGAAAAACTCCAATTCTTCTTTTCAGGAAAAGTGGACGTTTTCAAAAAGTCAGTCTTGGTATATAAAGTTTTGAATTTAATGGCCGGAGCATCAAAAAATACCGGTTTTGGCTTCTCGGTAGAGAGCTTGGAAGAACTTGGTGCACTAGGGGCCCGAGTAGAAACAATGTCACAGGTCTGCGTGCTGCTGTCACGATTTTGGATTGCAGAAGACGCTACAGCGCTGTACGTACCGGTCCTAGATATTTGAGGTTGGAGAGCTTGAAATCATTTTCGGGCCTCAGGGAAGCTTTTCCTTCACCCGGAGCTCTCTTCGCGATACCGAGGACAGTCGCGGGACGAAGCTGGATGATCTCCGCGGCAGTTCACGCAGACGGGAGCGCATGACTTCTTTATGACTTTTTTAAACGCAAGTTGTACAGGTGCACCTCTATTAACTCGTATCCGCTTTAATAATCTGAGGTAGTTCAACCCGATTAAAGGTGAGGAAGAGAGTTGACCACTTGTTCTTCCAGATAACTCTCAATTTCCGTGTCAGACATGCCGTCAAGTACAGTGATGGTAATAACTCCACGAGACAAATTCAGAGTTCTGTGCTGCTCAACACGGTTTAGATATCCATGGAGTATCCTCAACTTAAACAATGTATTTATTTGTGGCAGTCCAAATGTCTCCACCAAAAGAGATCTATTCTTAAGTCGCGTATAGAATTTTATGGGTACAGAGAGATCCTTATGAATGATAAAGGGGTTTACCCAACTATCAACTAATAACTAAGTAATGAGGAAATGACATCTGTTACTTCTTTTATGCCCATTCTTTTTTTTTTTTTTTTTTTTTTTTCGTTTGTAGATGAGGGTTATCATTCACCATTGCGAGTTCTTCCTCCACTATTGCAACTGTCTGCAATGGCAGGCTGCTTTCTGGGTGCCACCCTGACTGAAGTGAACAGTTCTGACCTAAACAAACCATACCTACCAGGGGATACTCTTCTGTCCTACATGATAACCCAGTGCTGGAAGTTACACCATTACCATGTCAAACATAAGAGCATCCATCAGATTGAGTACAGGGAGGTAAGAACAATAAAAATAAAATGTAGGCAAAATTAAAATGGTCAAACATGCTAAGCGCAAACCTATGGGAGCAGCTCAGGTGCCTGAGGGTGGCAATGCCATGTACCCAATTAGTGGACCGTTGAGGGGGCTGATCATCTTGTCACAAATGGAAGTAATATTATTCAAAAACTTCTCTTTAATGCTTTCATGCAGTTATAAGATTGATTATTTCCAAATTTCAAATTATAATTTTATAACATTTTTGTATAGTTCAAAATAAAAAATGAGATTGCATTGGAAGAAGACCAAAATTAATTTCTATTTACCCTCAGAAAAATCAAAAGTGCAGCTATGACATTCAGTTAATTATGGGTCTTGGCAAAATACTTACATAGAATTGAACTAATTTCTTCATTGCTCTGTCCACTATGTAACCTTAAAGAAGAAATGAATCAAAATCACTTTTAGTTGTGTCACTGCTATTAAATCGTTTTCCTTTCATTCTTGGTATGACAGCCCACAGAGGGCCTATTGGGACATCACAGCACCCTCTGCCTTTGTTAAGTAACTACTGGCATAGTCGTTTTGCTACTAAATTCTCTATTTATGAAAAGTTTGGGAGTGGAATAGGAATAATGAGTTCACTGTTAATAAATTAACAATTATTATTATTATTATTATTATTATTATTATTATTATTATTATTATTATTAAAGGGATGAGAGTTCATATAACTGAGATTATTTTAAAAGCCTCTTTTCTGTATGATTGCTACAATTCTTGTTTACTTTTGTACCGTACCATAACTGTAATTGAATGTAAACAGGAATTCTCAGGATCTTTATTACCGGCTGTCCCTTAAGCTTCGATGGCTGCAAATATTTCTTTCCAATTATACAATGCAGTATAACTGAGGAAATTAAGTTATTTTTTCATTCACATATTTATATTGTAGATTACACATTTCTGTAGCTCTATATGTTTTCTTCAGCACTCTGTCTAGGGGAATCAAAAACTTTCATTTTGCATTATTATATTACTCTATAATAATAATAATAATAATAATAATAATAATAATAATAATAATAATAATAATAATAATAATAATATATGCACTTAATAAATTAGATCTTTTGTTTCTGAATGAATGAACTTACCTTTTATATCGATGATGAAAATGAGGCACATAAGAACTAAAAAGCTTATAATTACATTCATGATAACAACACAACACAAAGCAATAACCTATAATGTTTGGACGTAAAAATAAATATATTAAAGTTATAAATGTAAATAAAATGAAAACATACATTATAGTGCACAATGCATGCAAGAAACCATCCTGTTTCCTTAAAAGTGAGTGACTTGTGACAATGGGATTGCTATATCATATCAGCAAAGCAGGAGGTCAGAGATTTAAAGTCTATATTACAGCAATTTAAATTTGTTACCAGATACTTTCTTATAATAAAAAGCCTATAGCTATATAACAAAGAACAAAAGGTATGTGACTTTTTTCTTTTGTCCATTATCCAATAAAACTGCCACAGTTCTTAAAACCAAAAATGCGCCACGTGGAACAGAAAGCTGTATAAGAAAACATTATATGTTCCTTCATTGAACAATGTTTACCTTTCACAGTAGTTGGCTTAGCAACACTATTATACATCACTTACTTGTTTAAAATCCAGAACATGTTTCAAGAGCATTCACTCTCATCATCAACTGGAGAACGACATGATGAAAGCAAATGCTCTTGAAATATGGTCTGGATTTCAAACAAGTAAGTGATGTATAATAATGTTATTTTGCTGAATACTATGATCAAATGATATATTGCCTCATTGTTAATAACTTTTGTTTAATTGTACATTATGTTTACCTTGCTTATATTAATATCTGGAATACACACAGCATGTTGTTTTTCTCTGCCCAGTGTACCTCCAGTACAGGTGACAATAAACAAAGCACCAACCTTTAGATCTTCAAGCTCTGTTTCTTTAACTATTATCCTCATACAAGGTGGCCAAGCATTTGCAGATTCTGCAACAAACAAGCTATATTAAAATCAGTATTCTTAATAATGTTCTGATAGAACACTACAAGGGAATTAAATTGTAATATACATCCTTGAAAATTACATTTTTGAAACATATAAAGGTTTTGAATAACATGACAAAGGGCTTTGATAATCTAAATAGTAGTGAACTTATTTTTTCTTCAGTAATATGAAATATCTATATTTCCAAAAAGAAAGATGAAACAAATAACAAAATTAGAAATTTAGTATACCATTTAGACCTATCTTTGCACTAATACTCCTTAAGAAGAGGAAGAATTTTATGATTAAATTAGGAAATTAAAGTTAAAGAAAGCAAGTGGTATTGATGATATTCTAGGGGAATTCTGGAGAATTTGGGTCAAGGAAGATAATAGGAGGAATTGTTTAATAAAATAATGAAACAAGGAAAATACCCAAGATGTGGAGAAGGAGCATGATAGTACCCATATATAAAGGTGATATAAATAATCCAGCTAATTATAGGGATATAAGTCTTCTTTCCATTTTAGGTAAGGTTTTTACAGGAATTCTATCCAATATATTAAAGAAATGGTTGAGAAAGAGAAGAAATTTAAGAGTTTCAAACAGGTTTCAGAGCAGGAAGAAAAACTGTGGATAATGTTTTTGTAATACAGACAATAGTAGATAAATATTTAAGCAAGAAAATGGGAAGAGTTTACAGGGTATTAATAGACTTTCAGAAGGCATTTGATACTATAAATAGAGAAGTAACGTGGTTAAAACTAAAAAGGAAAGGAATAAGTAACATGTTTACAAAACTATTACAAAAAATATATAGTGAGAAACCTGTTTTGTGTCAAATTTTCAGGTTATGAGGTAACATTATATGCAGAGAAAAACAGGAGTAAGACAAGGTTGTAAGTGGAACCGTACTGACGATGAAGGAAATTTACCTTTGAAACATGTCCAAGTAAGTGGAATAAAACTAATGAAATTTGAGTGACTTCCTCATAAATAATTTGTTATATGATACTATATTTCACTGTGAAAATCCCAAACTATTCAAATTTATATATGGAGTTCTTTAGAAACGTGGTTTACCTCAGACCAAAACCTTAGCCAGAATCAAAGGTTAAAGAGGTTGAGCACATGATACCAATAAAAAATTTTCATTTTCATAAATGACTCTTAAAAAGATGAAAATAAGTTGAGTTTTAACATAGTTAATATGCATTTATACAATGTGTTAAGGTTCTCAGCCATTAAAAGCATTATTAATATATGTTTAGTTCCTCCAACTTCATTGACACTCCAGCAATTTGAAAAGAAATATGAATAGATCTGATTTCTGTTCAAATATTAATCTTGTGCTTCACATTCTTTGAGAGAGAGAGAGAGAGAGAGAGAGAGAGAGAGAAAGAGAGTTTAATATGAAAATTTTTAATAAACTTTTTGTTTTATTTCTTTGAGCTGTAAGAAATATTTTTCTTTTATTGAATTACATATTTTGCTTGTTAATTATATCATATACACGGTTACTTCACTTCACTATTATCTATAATAAATTATAGTACAATGAATCAAAAATCAAAACACTACTTTAAAGCAGCTTTGAATGTGACTACAGTAGGAATGCATAATGTTTTGTTTTTTTAATGGGACATTTTCAACTTTTTCACTTAAAAACCAGGAAGCCAAAACTAAGAAAAACAGAAATAAATGCACCACATTTCATATGACACAAGCATGTTTTCATAAAAAATCAACTTCAAAATACACAAAAGTAAAGGATCAGAGCATTTATCAGATTTATGAACCAATTCAAGGAAAACAACATTTTCTAATGATATTTGGGCATATAACTGATCACAAGAAAAATCCTTAAATTTTTTTTACAATTATTAATGTTCTTACTGTCTCCATTTTCAGTCAGTTTTTCTCATCTGCCCATAGTGCATTTATTAATGAAAAAACACGCTGAATTGCTGCAGTATCCTGGCAGTGCCAAACAAAGTTTTTCCAAGCATTTCAGGTTTTTGCTATTTATATCTTACTTTTTAAAATGAACAAACATTTCACACCACCATAAGTATTGCCAACATCATAGTAGAAATAATGCTTCAAGAACTAGACATTTGGAGGGCTACACAAAATTAAATTAATAATTTCCATAGTTCACTTTTTTAGAAAGTGTTTTTTAAAGTAGAACACTTGGAAAAAAGTTGGGACTCCAAGAAATTTTACTAAAAATCAGGATTGTCATAGGAAAAACATAAGACTACAGCTTACTAGGCAAAACCTGGAGAGCAAATTGCACACGGGATTGCCCACTTGCTCAGAGTGAACAGCTTACAACAAAGATGGTCTATGTGCCAGTATTACTGTTAATGGCAGTAGCCTGTAATACATATCATCAGGAGATCTAATCAAACTTTCATTATTAAAACAATGACACACGAAAACCAGGACGGAGATACTTATTTACCTACAATTGAATTACTGACACAAATAACAGAATTAAAATACTTTATCATATTTTTGCATTTGATGGTTTCTATGAGGGTGAGTCAATAATTAGCAGCATTCTTCCTATAATTCTCTTTAGGTTAGATGTTCACTTTTCTATGCATGCATATCAAGACACTGTTTCATCGCTACCATTTTGTTAAATGTTTGCATTCAGTCAGCTTTGCTTTCGTTGATTTATAAACATAATCTCGCCATTCTCCACTTGCACCAAAGAACAAATCCATCAAATACTTTCTACACAGTATGGAGAGGTGTGTGTGTGTGAATGTATATATGAAAGAGAATGGGGTTGAGTAGATAAAAACTGATCCAACAAAAATGAACACATGAGCAACAGATTACCTATCCACACCCAGAACTGGAGCAGATATTTAACAGGTTGTTTTAGAACTCACAGGGGTCAATACTGAACAAGATTTGGAAAAGGAGTTAACAGTGGAGAGTGAATGTTACAGTGATGTGATTTGAAACATGCTTAAGTCTGTAAATTGAACAAAAAGTTGAGCAGTAGAATTGAAAGCTGTTTTATTGTTGCATGACAATGCATGAAACACACTTTGCAAACACTCTGAAAACTAGGTTTAGAAATATCAGAATATCTAGTTCAGAACCTTATGTCACATGATCACCACCTTTTCTGTAAACTTAAGGAAGTCCTTAGAGATAGTGGATTTCCCTCAAACAGCAGTGGTACATATATGGCTGCAGAACAAACCAAAAGCATATTTTTCTATAAGCATGTGAAACACTGGAACAAGTGTATTGAAACTAAGGAGACCATATAACACATTTTTTAAAATTCTGTTAGAACCAATGCAGTGAAGCTAGATAAAATATAAATGTAAGGATGGGTGTTCATGAAAACATTAATGGGAAAGTGGAGTGAAAATAATTAAAATATAATGAGGACATAGATAATATTTTAGGAGGGGGGAAAAATGTAATAGTTATTCAAATACAGAACCATTAATATGTATGGTGGCCATGGCATAGTATCAAGCTTTCCAGTGGCAACTCAAGCCTTAGCTGGTAAAATGCTACCTACAACATTGGAAGTACAAATGGATTATAAACTTTAGAACATGTTCTCTTTCTGCCCGGATACAATTCCATATCACGAGAATATATTGCCACTCACTCACTGAAATTCTGCCTATTTCACGTTCATTCAGAAATTAATTGCAATGAGACAGGTCACCTTCTTGCAAAGCATGAACATCCTGTATGGTTTTAACATTAGTAATCTTGTTGCATTTCTTGCAAAAGCTGGAGAAATGTTTGTCTGTTGTGCAAGTTTACCTACAGATTTTTATGGCTGATACTTGAGACTGACTCCAATTTCATGAATTTTTTTCTCCATTAAAATCATTTGTCTTACGATACCTATGGTTTCAAATTTATTCATTAGTTTTTGTATAGTACTTCTTGAAGAGGGGTACGCATTGGGAAAATTTTCAGTAAACCCTCTGAGAACATTTATAGGAATTACTTTTAATGTAATTTTTATGTAAAAAAAATACTGCTTTAAAACATTTGCAAGCATAATATCAAAAGACCACGCAAATAGCATCTGTGGAAGTGTATCAAAATAACTACAAAATTGGATTTCACAAATTTTCATTTAAGATTTCCCTTCTCCACTCTGTCCTAGGATGGTAATTGACAATATTCTTGTAATCACACTTTCCCTAAGGAGGAGGTGAACTGAAGCCAAAACAGAAATAATACAAAAGATAACAAATAATATAAGTTTGCATTTTTCACCAAGTCTTTTGAAAAAGGATTTAATCTTTGATTGCATTTTGAACCTTGTCCTTTGCATTCTTTGACTGTCCTAAAGCATTGCTAGGTGACATACAAAATGGAATAAATTTAAAACCCAGTTTATGAGTCTCCAGTTTCAAACTGTTCGATTCTCATCAGCATGATGAAGAAGTCATGGAATGATAATTTTGGTAATTTTATCAAAATTGCAAAGTCAAAAGGCTGCAAATGAGTGGAGAAGGAAAATATTGAATGAAAATTCATAAAATACAATTTTGTAGTTATTTTACAGCAATGAGTTTAGCAGCTGCTGAGAGTTTTTTTCAGACTTTTGTTTCAATAAAGTAAACCAGAAAACACACCTGATAAGGACACTACATACAAACTAGAAAATTTCTTTCTCATTGGCAGGAAGTTGTGTACATTTTGTTGAGAGATTTAATATGTGAAGTGTCACATTTTACTATATAATAATAATAATAATAATAATAATAATAATAATAATAATAATAATCAACAATAACAACAATAGTGGTGGTGGTGGTGATGATGAAAATTAAATCTTCATTAGAATAAAATGAAAGTAAATATTATTCATTTGCATTTTCTTTTATGAATCAGAAAATAATGCCAATAAACTTAGAGTAAATGGTAAAAATAAAGAAGTCTTGAGTTCTCTTCCGAGTCAAACTATTTAAACAAACTCCTTTTTGCATCACTTACTGGAGATTTATTCAGGACATGTTTTATGAACCCTTGTCCACATCCTCCACTGCCAAATTACTATTGGATCATTTATTAAAGTTGGGTTGGTAGGTGCTTGAATAAAGAGCTTTCTGCTTCTGATATGTCAAAATTCATTAAGTTTTGCTCATGTTTTTTTATGTAAATCCTTTCCCAGATTGCTACACTTTGTATTCAAATTGTTTACTCTAAACTCCACTTAACTTACATAAAATTAAGACATGTTTCCTTTCTATATGTTTAGTTCCTTTGGTTGTTGAACTGTTTTTAATAGCATTTTGCTTTTTTCTATCATGATTTTTATTTCAAAAATGCAATTCCAATGCTGACTTTTCTATTGGCTTGGATGTTTCTCCAATGTTCCTTCAACTTTATCCTATATATTTGTATATCCTATATAGATTATTTCCCAATCCTAAAAATTAATCTCGTAAATTCCAGTTTTCCTCTATACGCTTTATTTGTTTTGTTTAATTTCAATAAAATTTTCACACTGTATCGGTTTTGAGATGCTTATATGACATTGTACTGCTTGCAAATTTTTTGAAATTTCTTATTGGCTACTGGTATTGGATGATATGACAACATTTTAAATATATTTTTTTCTCTGCTAAATCACTCAGAGCTGTATTTGTTTAATTATTTTCTGTTTTTGGAATTTTTAAATTTTTTTCTTATTCATCTCTTTGCTGAAACCATTCGGTTTAACAGATTTCATTATGTGTAGATGTGTATTCCTGTATTTCTCTTTGTTCAGTGGTATATTTACTAGTCTGTAATATTTATAATAGAACATTAGTAGATAAATGACTTAGTAACAAGTAAAAGAGCTAGGCTATAGTTGTTGTTTTTGGGCTTAGAAAAAGTTTTCAACAAAATTTCTAAACTGAGAAAAAAACAGTAAGTTAGAACTTTCTACAAATAATTAAAAATATTTTAAAAAAGTTAAATACGGTGGACTTTTGTAACAGTGATGTTTAATATAACTTTTTTTAAATGATTGAGTTGAATTTGTAACACCTACATCACTAATAGTTTAAAAAAGGAAAACTAAGTTTCTGGAGCTAATTGTTCCCATTTTCAGTTCCAGATCGATTCCTTTTTTTAAACTATTAGTGATGTAAGTGTTACAAATATGACTCAATCATTTAAAAAAAAAATTATATTTAAAAGAAAAATGAATTTTGTATTAAATGTGTAAGGGGAAGGGTAATATAAATGTCAAACAATGTAGGTCTCACACAAGAATGTAAATTAAGCCCAATGCCTTTCAATCTATTGGATGTTTTAGAAGAAATTAGTAAAATAGTACATTTGCCAACCATAAATAAGATAGAGATACCAGGTTTGCTCTTTGCAGATGGTTCAGTAACAGGTTCTTTAACGAGTGTAGGATTAAAACAATCACTAGAAGCTACAGGTACCTCTGTACAGAATGGGGTCTCAAGATAAAACTAAACCCAAGATTATGGTGATGAAAAAAAGGTTTCAAACTAAAAAAACAGGAGAAATGGTGATGGGAAGGCACAGAAATCAAAGTTGTCAAGAAAATTTATTACTTAGGGGTTAGACTGTCTAGTAATGAGTTTGTTTATAATGGTGAATCTACATATCTGTGCCAAAATTTAAAAATTTAGGGGAAAGTCTTAAGTGATCTAGGATTTAAAATATGGGTTTTAATATAGTTGTCTATATGCAGGTCTTTTCTTTAGATGCTAAATTCAAGTTAACTATTACTACATTTTTATCAGATGTAAAAATGAAAATATATTTTCTGTTTCAGTTTTGTTAGTGAATTTAATTTAAGCTCTTGCAAGTTTAAAAGTTTAAAAGCATCATTTTCCCTTTGTTTTTTGTTTATAATGGTGAATCTACATATCTGTGCCAAAATTTAAAAATGTAGGGGAAAGCCTTAGTGGTGTGCATTTCAAAATAGCTCATGAATAAATTGGCAAGGAATGGTGATATTGACTGCCCATTGGTATCCCTGCTTTTGTTTACAGATTTTGCCTTTAAAAGCATAAGTTAGTGATTTCAATGTGTTATTTGATGCGTATTTCTGTTTGGTTGGCTGACTGTAAGCATTTTTTTTATTTAT
This sequence comes from Metallyticus violacea, assembly GCA_030762175.1. Taxonomy (NCBI): domain Eukaryota; kingdom Metazoa; phylum Arthropoda; class Insecta; order Mantodea; family Metallyticidae; genus Metallyticus; species Metallyticus violacea. Next base: position 33,614,450 of record CM060838.1, read on the forward strand.
TATGTGCTATATTGTGTTAGATTAATTAATATAATTAATATTGAGAGGTCTAGGGTTGTTCAAACTCAAGTCAACCAACAAAAACTATGCCAACTATGAAAAACACCTGAGTCCAAATCTGTCTGGTGACAGTTCCTGTGAAATAAATTTTCCCTGTTCTTACTGGACAGGATGCTTTAAACCAGCATTTTGTAGCATAAAATACATTCCCTGTCATTTAAATATAGTACTTCCCAAAAATACTTATACTTACCATAATATAATACATTTAAATGAAAGGGAAGAGAAACTATGAGGGTAATTTGAAATGTTTTCGGAATGACCCACAGATTGCCCTCTTCCATTTCAAACATTTGCGCATTCTTGAATTGGTCAAGATTCATAGTAGCTATAGCTGTCTGTTGCAGTGGAGCCATGTGTACAATGAAAAAAAGGCAAATATCAAACCTGATATGGCTATTAAGTACTTGGTAAAGAAAGGTATCAATGCAATATAAATTCCAACAGGTATGACAAACCTTCTAGGGGACTCTGCATCATGATTTTCAACCATTTCAAAGTAAACCACAAGATGAAACAGGGCATGAAAGCTTGAAAGATGACCCATGCAGCAGATGACTAAAATCCATCATGACATCAGAAATTATCAATGAGGCACATGACTTGGCTCTGTAGGTCCTCAATTAAAGGTGTGTCTGAAATTGCTGAAGCTCTGGGCATATACATATTTCACATTTTGAGGGAAGAATTATACTTGAAAAAAATTATCAGTATAATGGGTACCATGACTGCTGATTCACTACCAAAAGCAAATCTCTTAGCAAAGTTTGACTCATTTTTAGAGACCCTGTCAACTTTATACATTGATTTGTGACCAATGATGAAACATGGGTGAACTATTACACACCTGAAACAAAACAGAAATCTAAACAATGGAAGTATCATGATTCTCCGCTGCCAAAGAAGGCCAAGTTGTGAAAACAGTCAGGAAGACCATGGCATCAGTTTTCTGGGATGCCAAAAGTGTATTGCTAATTGATTATCTTCCCACTAGAACATCAACTCTGGAGCAACTATATGAAATTTTTTCATATGTTGATGGCAAAAATCATTGAATTGGGTAAATTTGTTGCCAAACCTGCCTTATCCCCTGACTTAGCTCCATCAAATTTCCATCTCTTCCCTAAACTCAGAAAATTCCTTGGAAAGAAATTTTTATTTACTGAAGAGCTTAAATCATCAGTTCAGGCATATCTTGCAGGCCTATGAATCTGACTTTCATGATGGGATTAATGTTTCGGATTACCAATGGACAAAGTGCATTAGTGTTAAGGGAGACTATGTTGAAAATTAAGAATACTTTTGGAAAGCTATGCCTTCATTTTGTGCTTCATTCCAAGAACTTTTCAAATGACCCTTATAATGTCATCCTGCATTTGGACTGGCTCATTCTCAAAAAACTACAACAAGCAGAAATGCTGATTACCATTTTGCTTCTCTTCCTTCTGGGAGCTGCTACTGCCTTCATCATCAGTGCTAGTAGAACATTCTCCATCTTCCAGAGACTCTGTGTCATCATCATCATGCTCACATGATTTTACTTTTTTATTCTCCTACAATACAATACATATTAAATTTACCTATTGCATTCCTTTTACATTCTTCCACAGACAAATGTGAAATAGCAATTACTAGGTCAGTCAGTCCATCTTCCATCTGCAAAAGGAATAAACCATTTATCTCAGGCATTGAAACACATCTCTAGCAAACTGAAACACCATATCTTATATCTCATTTATTTATTAATCTACTAAAACAAATATATTTGTTATGGGACACACCAATAGTACATAAATATACTATTTTATTTACAAGAAAACAAATAACTTTGTATGATTGTTTTAAAGCAGCAACTAACAATTTTCTATAACTCTTGCACACTATAGAGCACTGTTCATGATGAACCTTCCAATTTGTTTTTAAATGTCTTGAGGGATGTGATATGTTTAAATACTTTTGATAGACTGTTATGTAAAGCCATACTATTGTAATTAAAGCTTTCTTCATAATAGATTGTAAAAAATAACTTGTCTTTGTTGTTAATAATACAATCAATGTTTGAGAATTTATATGAAAACTATTAATATTCCTTTTTACATATAACAGCATCATAAATAAATAAAATGGTAAATATAAGATATGCATTTGCTTAACTATCTAAAACTGCTTTTTGATCATTTTGTAGTCTTAAGCATAATAACTCTCTTTTGTAATTTGAAAAATATCATACCACCACTATAGTCTAGTGATAGCATTTGAGCTTTCTAAGTAGCTGACCCAGTTCCATTCCTGGTTGGGTCAGTTTCCTAAGATTTTTACAAGGATTTTCCCTCAGTTCTTTAGATGAATGCCTGGGAAACTTAGGACTCAAAGTCCCTGAACTCATTTGGCCAAGTTATCATATATCAATCATCCTTCACCTGGCACACAGATCTTCAGGTCATATTGTCATGAACACAAAAAAAAGCAAACAAACAACAGCAGAGAATAAAATTATGAAAAGTAAAGAACCTGTAAAGAATCTATACTTAAAAAGTTGATGCTATTCTTATGGTAAACCACATTTACACAGTTTCTATGCTAGAGATTCGGCACATAAGTGCCATTTCAAGTTTCTTCCATATTAATTCCCAAATATGTTATTGCATTAATATACAGTATTGAATTATAAAAGTCTTGTCATGCAGGAGCTGTGTAAACTAAGAAAATTCCTTAGCAACTTGAATAACTTTAAAAAGGAATATAAAATTTCAATTATGGCCTTATTAATTAATGAAATGAAATAAGTTATGGCATTACTGTGTAGTATATGGAGTAAAAAAGGGGAATTTTTGCAATCTATAAATATTTAAAAAAGAAAAACCACATTTTATAATAATAATAATAATAATAATAATAATAATAACAACATGAATATCATTAAACCACAAAAATTAGTGGTATACTATTAATTAAATTAAATATATGACCATTGACAGAAAAAAGGGTATTTTTAAACATTTTTAAATGTAATCTTGTTTATAAATGAGCTCTTGATATCATCTTTACATTCAGTAAAATAGAGAAATAACAGAAAGTTTTGAGTTACATTGTGTATTTAAGAAGATGTTTATATGTTTCAATAAAACAAAAACATTTAACTATTTAAAAACAATTATAATATATTAAGCAAATATACATTATCAAGAATATACAATCTTATAAACACACTTATAAAAACAGGTATAAAAAACGAGGTTTCATCATATTCGAAATTTTTGGGCTGTTGTGCTGTGGTCTTAGGTTTGCTTCAAAACAAAGACTTCTTTGCTGACAACTGCAGTCAGAGTCACCAGTGGAATGCTGAATGATGATCTGCTACTGGTTGCAGATGTCAATGAAAGCTTTCATTTTGAAGAAAACCTAAGACTACAGTATAGCATTCCAGAAGATCTAAAATTTGATCAAATTAATTCCAGCAATGAAAGTCTTAGAAATATTAACATAATGTTTATGTGCCAATTTCAGTTTGAAAAGTACACAATCAATAATCCAATAAATGGCCAATGGTTTAAATGGTTTTAATTAAGAGTTTTAAATTTAGAAATTCATTTTACTTTAAAAATAATTAAATGATGGCTGATGAAGTAACTTTTACTTAAAACTGCCTCTTACCATTAATTATAAGCAAGTAATGAAACCTGAACAAAGAACTAGGAAGAGTATTGAAAATTGGTAAAGAATTTTTTTCTCTTTCTCTTTCATCATATTTTACTATATTTTAATAATTTTTACCTAGAATAGTATTGGGCACTCATTTAGAGAGAAATAATGAGCTCACAAATCATCAATAAGACCCTCAAACAGGAAAACACGAAAAAAACCAATTTATTCATAATTCACAAAGTTTGGTATTCAAAAGAGCTTCTCTCTCCCCTTCTCCTGCCTTCCTTCCTCTCATTCTCTTTTATTCATTCAAATTAAGTTTAAATTAAGTTGTATTGTACAAAATGAATTTCTTTCTTGAGGCATAAGGATAGGAGAAGGAGGGGAGAGAGCTACCTTCTGCTCTACCAAAGGTACCTATCATTAATGCAAGGATGACCAGTGTTTCAGCTTTCTGGCTATCCAAAGGTGTGAATACTGATCACAGGAATAAAGGAGTTAGAAGATATTTGTAATTTTATAGTTTAATATTTATTAATTATTATTTTCATGACTGTATGAAATACTGTAATGGTTATAGGAAACAAAGGACAGGCCAGAATCTACAGACTTCCATTTCTTTTGTATCTTGCTTAGTGCTCAATAAATATTAAATTAAATTATATAATTAAATTAATGAAAGTGAAGTCTGTTCCTAAAATTAACTGACTTTGAGTGGGTTTATGCGTTGCAATTCACCTAATGCAGACTGTTTGCACTTAGACCTTCAGCTGGACCATAGTGACCAATAGAATTTACTGCGTCTATTTCAGAGGGATTGTCATTCACTGCATTACCAAGGTATTACTTAGATGTTAAAAGGCTTTTACATTATCTCTACAGACTTCTTTTCCAGATAGGAAGATTAGGATGTAAACTTATCCCTTTCAAAAGATTGTACCCCAGATTTTCATGTCCGAAAAATTCATCAGTTTTGAATGCATGAATCTTGTGTCTTGGGGAAAGCATGTTAGCCATGCACCAAGATCAGCATACTTAGGTCCTTCATAGTAAGAAAAAACTCCTGAATAAAACTCACCAAGCAACTTATCCCAACTGAATAAGAAGCACTGAAATATTTTGTACTGTATACAATAAACTTTCTTTTCATATAATGTATTTTTATGAAACTTTTAATTCCATTTAAATAGTTCTTAATGCATTTTCAGTTGTAAGTAAAAATCAGCAACAAGAAACAGAAATTAAAAACATTTGTTGATTGATTGATTTATTTACGGATGTTCAGGTCATCTATTCAGGGCATGAAATTTCCAACAAATTTTGCTCAGAGGCCTCTTCTTTCAGGCTTGAGGTTCTTTTTCTTGTCGTAAATGTATGACATGACTTTACTTCCCTTCCAAAGAAAGCCATACTTAGGATTTTTATGCCCAAAAAATCCATCGATCCTGGCTGGGTTTAAACCCGCGATCTTGGGTTTAGAAGGCAAGTATGGCTACCACTACACCACCAGGACTGACAAAAATATTTGGACACTTAGTGATGGCATGGTATATAGAATGTGTGTTGCCTGCAAGAGTTACAGTGATATGCGAAACAGCCTGCAGCACAAATGATTGTGACAAACCCGCTCTAAGCAATGATACCATTACCTGATAATCATAAAATATATTATCCTAATGACAACTTTTCTCTATTAGATTAGTTCATGATGTACTTACAACATTGGGTTTATGCAGTCCCTTGCGCTTGTTTTCAGATTGTTCTTGCAAAGGGACTTCCAAGTTTGGCTGTGGCATTTCAACTTGGGAATGAAATTGGTAACATCCACTGTTTTCATCATAGTAATAATATGTACCACTATTTCCATCATAGTACAGCCCCAGCTCCTGTTGAAATTTATGAACATTATAATTAACAAAATGTACCTTTTCTTGCATGATATCTATTACATATTGCACCTAAACTAATCTTGAAAAATTAAAACTACTGCCACACATACAATGCTTCTGAAAGAGTTATTATATTTTTATGATGGGGTTTATTTATTTCTTCAACAACACATTTTGCAAGTTATATAATGTATTACAATCTTATTAATAAATAAATGATCATTAATATTAACAGTCAAATAGAACAATAATTTTATACTAATGCACTCTTTCTCAAACTTGATCTTTAACATCTGTGCTTGTGATCCTCAGGAGTCTATCTAGATTGCTATCTGTGCAGTTAAATTCGTTGTCAATTCACAAATAACTAGCAATACCAAAAAAATTATGTAAAAACAAGACCAGTTAGGTCTATAGTGTTTGAAAAGCTTTGTGAGTCTATGGGGGCCAATCATACCAATTTATTGTTGCACAATGAAACCCATTGGCTTTCTAAGGGTAAAATGAGCAGTTCAACTTCAAGATGAGCTTCTTATTTTATTGAGGATAAAAAGTCAGAATATGCTAAACGTTTGGAAGATAAATTTTGTTTGCTGTGCCAAATTAGCATATCTTGTTGAAATTTTCAAGAGACTGAACTCTTTAAATGAAAACATGCTATACAAAACAAAAACTATTATTTCAGCCATTAACAAAATTCAAGGATGTTACAAAAATTGAAGTTTTGGGAGTCTTTGGTTTTAGCAGGTAAATTATTGCCCTTTCCTTTATATGAAAGTTTTGAAAATCGACTTGCTGAAAATGAGAAAGAATGCCTGATGAAATGAATAGCAGAACACCTAAAAACATTAAAAAGGGTAATTTCTCATTTTGGTTCTTCTGGTGAGATCAACACTCAAAATGCCATTAACCTGTCAACTGAAAAATGATTTGCTAGATATGTCATACAATTCTACTATGAAAACAAAATTTCTAGACAATTCAGTGCAGTCTTTTTGGATTTATGCTTGATATCAGTATTCCAAATTGCACAGAGAGCCATAAACATTTTTCTACTGTTTTCAATATCATACTTGTGAGAATCAGGATTTTCTACCATAAAAACAGGGAAATCTAAACAAAGAAACATACTGCCGCATCTTAAAGATGATTTCCCTGTTGGCCTGCCAATCATAAGGCCATATATAGAAAAACTCTGTGCAACCCACCAAGTAGACTTCACATAAATTACATAAGGATGATTTACATATTGGCCGGTCAACCATAAGGCCACTTATAGAAAAACTCTGTGCACCCACCAAGGGCAGATTTCACATTAATTTAAATAGGTGAGTTTTCAGAAATGATAATAAAAATCTTGTATTGGATGTCCAGCATATATATTGAAAATTTTGACATATACCTTTGTTTTGTTGTAATGCCCCTCAAATTCCGCTTCAGTTTTTAGAATTTTTGATTGCTTGTTAACATCAGTCTATCTACAACAATGAATATCTGACACTACATAGAAGTTATTACATTATTACTATTAATAAAAATAAATGTGTCGTGATATTATTGGCATTCAGTAAAGTCAAAAAAGGTTGGAATCCACTGTGCTATGGAACACAGTGCTGAGTCAGAGCAAGAATGATGTTCTGAAGATGAAGATGGTGAAAATGCTGCAAATGCAACAAATGATTTCTATGTGGGAAAAGATGGAGGTAAGTGAAGTAAAGTAAAGTCAAAAATTGCTGTAGACACCAGAGTATTTAATCTCACAGGAGTTGTTACAGGGTCTAGAAATGTTGATTTTAAGGCCCAATATCCCTTGAAAGCCTAAATTTATTTCTTGATTATAATATCGTAAAATTGATAACCAAATGTACTAACATCTGCATATCAAAGGAACAACCAAATTATTCAAGAGAAAAGAGTGCATAGCAAGCAAACAAAATAAGAGATTAGAGCACTGTTAGGACTCTTGTACTTTATCAGTAGCAAAAGGTTAAATGTGATGCAAATATGGGATTATATACAGTGTGGAGGCATTTAAGCTTGCTACTTATTAATGAGCAAACACAGGTTTCAATTTATGTTACATTGCCTCAGATTTGATGACTTAGCAAGCAGAGGAGAATGTAAGTGCAGTGATTGGCTCCAATATGAGAAGTTTTTGAAATGCTTCTTGAGAAATTTAGAATATACTATTAAGTCAGACCCTTTCTTTCTGTAGATGAGCAGCTTTTAGCCTTCAAGGGGAATTGCTCATTTAGACAGTATATATCACACAAACCTGCAATGTATGGTGTAAAAGAATTTGTGTTAGTAGATGCAGGAAGCATGTACACAATCAGCATGGAGATGTCCTGTGGTAAGCAACCAGAAGGACAATATCTACAGAGCAATTTGCCTATTGATTTAGTTCTTAGACTGGCACAACCTATTTTGAGAAGTGGTAGAAATATCACTGGAGATAATTGATTCTCCAGTATACCATTAGTTAAAGCACCATTGGAGTACAAAACAACATATATTGAAATGCTAAAAAAGTTTGAAATTTCCAAAAAATTTTTGGCAACAAAATCTATAAATATAAACACTTCCTCGTTCGGCTATTAGCCATTTAAAACTAATATCCTATTGTGAGAAAAAAAAATAAGTCCACAATACTTATCTCAACAATGCACCATGATGACAAAACACATGAAAGCACTCTGATAAGAAAAAGTCTGAATATATCACATATGACAATAAAAACAAAATTGAGGAGTATTTTTCAAAACTCGATAAATGCAAAATTTTATAAAATTGAGTTATACTTCATAACATAATTTTGACCTTCTACATCATCTTGTGAATCAAATTTGAGCAAAAGTCAACAAATATCACATATACAAGCGGACCAATTCACGGAATTTTAGCAAAAACTGATATATGCAATCTGAGAGTTAAAGCAAAAGTCAACAAATGCAATAAATTCTTCTTACTTTTGTTTCATACTGAGCATAAACTACGTGCAACAGAAGTGCAGTAGTTTATGCTCTTGCTAATTATTGTAATAATGTTTCTTCTTTGATTGGCTGTATAATTCCATAATCAGAATGTATTATCGTCAACATATTCCCGGGTTACATTTAGAGAAGTTATCAATGGTGTAGTTATGTTTGTAAGAAGAAATATTTTAAGTTAAATCAGAATGGATGGTGATTCCAGTGACTCTGAAAGTGGTGTATGGGTAAATGAACGTTTGTCTGACAGAAGATCTAGAGACAAGAAGGAGTCGTCCTTCAAATTGTGCTCTTTATCAAAATACAAGAACGTATTCTATAAATATTTTAATCTATAACTTCGGAATCCCCACATTGATGCACTTGTAATGGTCTGATGAAGACTGGGAAATTAAAAACCTACAGAATAGTGCACAGAAAACACTAAAACTCAGGTTATCATTCAAAATTAACAGTCAGTATGTCATCATCTCATTCCAGAAAGTAAAGAACAATGTTAATGTATCAGTGAAAAGCACATACTTTGGAGATTCAGGAAAAAACCATGTCATTTAACATTACTATCTAGTGCTCTACCAAAGGAAAATATGGTTAGTAAAGAAAAGAAGGACATTTCTGAACTATTTAAGTACTTTGAAGTACCAAATGATGCAAATGAATTCAACAAATATGTTCTAGGAGACAACAGCAAATCTGACCATGTAGATATGAGGCTAGGAATGTTGAATATTGTATAAACGATACAAAGATTGTAGTAGCTTAGATTATTGTACTATATGCATTATTAAGGATGATTAAATCACTGCGTATTAACATATTGTTTTTGTGTTGTATTTTTGTTATTATATTTACTCTCAATAAAGTTAACAAAATTAAATTCAGAAACATAAATGTTAAATAAATGTTTATTATGTAATAAGTGATAATTAATACAGGTCAATAATAAACTGTAACATTTATGCATAAGAATTATAGTAATAATGAATAAATCATCCTAAAATTCTCTATAGTGAAAATTTTGTTTAAATATATCTTACTAGAGCATTTTATTTAAACCAGTAAGATCAATTATTGCAGAAAATATTAAATTTGTCTAACATCTCTCTCTAGGTGAAAATAAAAAAATGCATTTTCTGAAAAATTGAATATTCTATATTTATCCAGTTTTGAAAAAACCCTCCTCAATTGAGTTGATATAGTAGATCAGCTTTACAGTCACCATAATGTAACAAGAAACATTTGGTGACGGCGCATGGTAGATTTCTTTGATCTTTTAAATATTTACACAATAAATGCAATGACATGATGCCAACTGGGTGCAAAGATAACCAGGTGTAAATATCTAGGTGATATAACTTATAAATTGATAAAAACCCAAGTTGAAATTACAAGGAAGAATCCAAAGGATTCTTTATAATAAGGAAGAGGACTCAAATTCTTCTGGATAAGCAACTCCCTACAAAAGAGCAGGAACAAGATGAGCAGAAAAATCTGCAAGAACTGCAATAAGTCATTTTGCCCAAATCATGCAGGGGATTTGTGCCTAGAGTGGTAGTCTGACTAGTAGATTGTATAAACCATTTTTCTAATAAAGTATGCATATATCTATTATTGTTAATTTTTTTCATCGTTACATTGCTTTTGTTGGATAATAAAAGAGTATGCTCATTGTTAAGATGATCAGACCCTTATTAGCAAAACAGTCCCTTTTTTTAGCCTCTGTTCTGTCTTTACAGGATGCCAAAACGTCACTTTTTTGTGGCAATGACTTACTGGTGTAAAATGCTGTTAACAAGTTCTGATTATGTACTGATTAGTATCAGTTTCACGAAAAATTAAAGATTACTGATAATTGATAAAGCTATGTGCTATTTATATTATTGGTATAACATAAAACAAAGAGAAATTTGGAAATTCTGAGGAAAGAACATTTTAGAAATATTCGGTTTAAGCAGGTGAATAAATCAGCAGTAGCAGCTCACTTTTGGACCAAAAATCATGAAATAAAACTGGGAATAAAACTGCTGAAACATCTTCATAACTCATTGCAGTTTTCCACTTGGGAAAAATTTTTCATATTAAAAAATAGAGAAAAACCTAATGAATTTCGGGTTTCCTCCTATGGATGAACTTAGCAACTTCCTACTTTAACCAACAGAGGCCACCACAGGAACATCCGGTTGTCTAGCCATCATTTCGAGTAATGGCAGTTCAGTGAGCAACTGAAGGTGGGAGAGATTCTCCCGAAACGTGTCTGTAAGTAAGTGGAGTTAAGTGTAAAAAATTAATACCTATGTTTAGGATATATTACCACTCCATGTCAACACTTCATAAGTACAAATTTAAGTAAAAACTATATCGCGTTTATATTGCCAATGGAAGAACTCCCTATTTTTAAGAATGAAGTTTTTGCATCTGGGCATAAACCATCTAAGGAGTACATTACAATTCTATTTTGTTGCAATACATTGAAAAGTGACAAGGCCCTTTTGTACCATTTGCCAACTGCAAAATCAGTATCAATATCCAACTGACAATTGACATAAAAGCATAAAGCATCTTCTTGTAGATATCAGCTATGAAAAACATAAATGAAAGATCCACAGTGGTTTGAAAATTGCAGCACTTCAATTAGGCTGCACAAAGTAGTTTAATATGTGAATGAAATCCTAAGAACGGAAGCACATTTCAAATGGATTATAATAAAGAATATCTCTGAAACCTGATTATGATTTCATGTAGTTTTTTTTTTCCCTGACAATTATTATTTTTCTAACACATTATTTAAATTAAAAAAAAAACAAAACAAAGAAAAAACTAATGAAACTCTTCCATTTAAAATAATCTTTAATGTAAGTTACCATTAACTTTAATTTTCAAACAATTAAGCTGAGTAGATTAAGAGGTAGTATATAAACTTACAGCATTATAATAGTAACCAGAGTTGTAATCATAGTACATTCCAGAAGTCTCTTCATAAACAAAACCTGTTTGCTGCATTGCAGTTTCTGCTGCTTCTTTCACCTGTTCAGCAAGGCCCTGTGCTGATGTTGTGGTGTTCCAAATACCTTTATCATCATCTTCTGTTTGTGTTCCCACATTATATAATAGCTTTTTACTGAGCTTCTGCAAAAACATACAACTATTAATTTTGTAAAGCATGTACATTAAGCTCCTAAGAGCTGTGCATTGACATTATTTGCATGAAATGAAGCAATGTTAAAAGCAAAACAATATGTCAAGTTATTCAGTGCAAAATAAGTTCCAAACTTTTATATCTAAACCTTAAGAGGCTTAAAAACATAAAAATGTAATTCTTAGCATTCCACATTATCATAGACATACAAGGCTTAGGCCTAAGGCCTGATTTGGGTCATGTCAGACCATAAGAAGTTAAGGATACACATAAATTTAATATGCTCATCAGGTTCAAGATGCATGGAATAAATAACATGCAAGACACATACAGAAAATTGAGAAGATGAAAGTAAATGTATTTGTTGATTTCAATAGGAATTTATTTTTACTAATTTTTATATTACATGTTCATTAGTTAATTTTTATATTAAATGTTGACTGACAGAAGTATTTGAACAATAAAGAAAATTAACTAATGGCAGTGCACATGATCCTGAAGTCTGGTGGCACCTGAATTTGAATAATACTGGTCTTATGAGTGAGGAGACTCCAAATAAACTTTCATTCAGGCAAATAGCTGCTCGCTGTAATAATTTGTAACACAGTACTGAGTTAATGGGTCACCCAGTATGAATTAAAAACTTCAATGCATTTAAATATGCCTTAGGAGAGAAGTACTGCAACGAAAGATTATATTTTGCAACAAATACAATATAACCAAATGTTTTGCTGAAGGATAGGTTTGAAAGTATGTACAATCAATTAAAAAATTGTGAAAAGCATTAGCTAGGATAATTAGATTTTTGGTTCAATTTGACATTTTAAGCACTTTAAATAAGTGATTTGGTTGACTTGTTCTCTCCAGTTTTTTGGAAAAAGAAAAAATTCTTAAAAAATAAAAAACGGATGTACTCTTAACATTGACACGATCATGACATCAAATAACCATATATTGGATTTCCTACTTCCTGAAACAGTTCATTTACAACATTTTCTCTTCCTCACAAGTGAACACTTTATAGAGGTTATGATACTTATTATAAAAACAAAAACTTTTAAAATCATATTAAGATCACGGAAACAACGCTTAGTGATTAATTTGTTTTTGTTTTCATTATGATAAAAAAGAAGCAAATATGTGCCAAGTATATATTTAAAATAGAACACGTAAATTAAATATGCAAATACAAATTTCACCAAGTACCGGCTGCAAGGCTAAGTTTGGTATAATAATAAACTTACGCATTCTTTAAGCTTTTTGCGCAGTTTCTGTAATTTTTGATGCTGCCTTTTTAAATATCTCTGAAGATTTTTGATATACATCAAAATTTCAGGCAACTGTTTCAGCTCCTCTTCAAAGGGGCAAATTTCAAATTCATGAATAATATCCCCATCACTGTCGCTATCCCCAACATATTTATTTTCAAATACTCTCGTTAACGGCTTTACAGCATCGATATGATGCATTTTGTTTATGACTACATAAAATTATTTTCATGTTATTCAACGCAGTGCGCTGCCATGTTGGATGAATTGGAGAAATTCCAAAGAAGAGCGAATGTTTGAATATTTTTGCCAATGCGCAGAGATTTAATGTGTTTCTTTTATTTTCGGTTCTTTTGTCGTTAGTGGTGTTAAATAAAACTGCTGATAAAGCAGAGCAAATCCAGTGATGGATTTAATATTTTTACGCTCCTATGCACAATGTACCGCTGGGAACTGGAGAGATGGCTAGCAACCGCTAGCGACGTATGTGGTGAGAGGTGAATTTTATCTCCTAAGGAAAACATTACTCTACAACATTTGTGCAGTAAGTATATTAATAGTGAACAGATGGGCTTTTGCACTGCATGGTTTAGTTAGTGTTCGTATAAAGTTTTCACATTATATAAATAATTAATCTGCTAATATATATACTGTCTGATTGATCTATTTGACGTGTATATATAGTTAGAATAGCATAGAATAGCATGTGAGTGTGTGTGTGTGGTGAAGCAATTATAGTGTCGCGGTCATTTTATTCCGAAACGATGTGGAAAATCAAAAAATGCTTCAGACAGAATTTATTTGAAGTGCTCTTAGAGGGCCATAAGATAGCGCCCTTAACTCGTCCTTGAAATGCCATTCTCAAGGTCATTCAGGTGTATGCCATGCCATTTTTTTTTTTTTTTTCCGAGAATGGAAAGAGCATTCAATTTTCAGTATAAAAGTTACAGTGCATCTATTTGTTAGGAGTGATAGATGATGAGATATTGGAAAAATAAGACAGGAAATATTATTCACTTACTTTCACTTCTGTTTTATTTGTTGTTGCTATGATGGTAACTCATTTGTTTATACGCAGGTGCTCATTTGTTGACATCGGTATACAAACGAGTGCTCATCATTGCCAATTCAAACCTAAAGAGATATTAATCTCAGTCAGTTCAATTTCGTTTTCACTTCGTTGTGTTCGATACACAATCAATGAGAGGATCGATATGGTTTACATTTATGGCGAAGCTCATAAGGACGCTAGAGCAACTTGTAACTTATACGAAGATCGATATCCAGAAAGAAGGCAGCTATCTGTTAGAAATTTGCAACGACTTGCGAATTTATTCTCCGAAACGGGAGGTGTTGCATTAAGAAAATACCATCGAATGAGATATGCTACTGGGGAAAATTCGAAAGTCACTGTATTAGCTGCAGTTGCCGCTAATTCTCATGCAAGTTCCTGTCAGCTGGAACATGATTCGGAAATCTCCTAAAGGAGCATTCTTCGAATACTTAAGCGTCACAAATACCGTCCATTTCACATTAGTCTACACCAAGCCCTTCATGGGGATGATTTTCAGAAGCGTGTTGAATTTTGCCATTGGGCTCTACTACAAATTCAGAACTGTAACTGTTCCAACATTTGATTTTCTGATGAGGCGGCATTCACCAATCATGCTCAAGTGAACCGACATAACATGCATTATTGGGCAATGGAAAATACAAGATGGTTACGGGAATTGGAATATCAGCGGCAATGGAACGTGAACGTTTGGTGTGGCATTTTGGGATTCCGTATAATTGGACCATACTTCATTGAAGGTAAACTTAATCGGCAGAAATGCAGCAATTTTTGGACCAAGAACTTCTAATGTTGCTTGAAGACGTGCCCCTTGTGAACCGGGTTGCAATAGGGCATCAACACGATGTCTTCTTGCCATAGAAGAACTCAAGTAGTTCGAAATAACCCTTACAAACATACGGCTCTTGTGCAGTAGTCATGCCTCCTTTCACGAACGGCAGTGGGGAAAACTGAATAGTAGTAAAAATAAATGCAGGCGGATGGAATAATGGTAACGCAGGGAAACAACAACAAATGCAGGTGAATGAAATAATGGTAACGTAAGGAAACAAGCAATCGTATTTAAAATTAACTTTTTAGGGCGCATGTTAGTAGTTAATCACATTCTTTATAAAGTGAAATATAACAAGAAACCTTAATGTAGGAATGTAACGGGTAAACACTTAGGGGAAAAGACTTATTTAGACCTGGGTACTTGCGGGTTAACAAATGTTAAAAGCTATAGATTAGATATAACAGTCTATCATGACTATAATGTATTTCTATAGTTTAACTTTAACACTATACGTTTTAACATAAGCAATTGAACAGTGTATTCAAATTACAAAGGTTCAAAATAAAAGTCGGCCTCAGGTGAGATCGAACCCCCTAGTTCCTCACTAGCACTGCACTCTAACCAACTGAGTTATCAGATCGTCATGGTGAAATTGGTAATTATTTGCGTACATATGCTGAAGTCACACCATCCGAAACCAGGCTTTCCCCGCTGCCGTTCATAAAAGGAGGCGTAACTATTGCACAAGAGCCGTCTATGAGTAAGAAAAAGTAAGTTAATGCGTTAGGTTTGTTACAGGGAGCAAAAACGAATCCCCCTCCCCCACTTCCTACCCTTACGTAGATGAAGGAGACAAAACTTTATTATTTCCACCATACCTAAAATTACTAAAACTGATATTAAAGAAGTTTGTAATTGTCTAAAATTAACAAATTAAGCTATATAAATACATTACGTCATGATGCACTGTATATCTATAGCAAATAACATTTGTTAACCCACAAGCACCCAGACTTAAAGTATTGCTGGGAGCTCGAGAGATGGCTAGTCGCAGGAATGTATTGATACTGTCCAACTGCTCTCTATTATCATTTTGCTTTTGTTAATGCAAAGAAAGAGACCGACTCTTAAGTATTTGAATAGATGATACACATGTAGTGCATAATGTTTTACTTGCCAGATAAAGCCCTCTCCTTTGCAATGGCATGCTCTAACAAATCACTAGAAGCAATAAATAAATGAAAAAAAGTACAATTGTTTGGAATCTTCGCTCTTTTTCCCCATTCGAATCTTTTGCATCTAAAAATAAAACTGTTGTGTTAATTTTAACTCCACTGAAGTCCAATACGACAATTCACTAATCATTTATTTTTTCTCCCAATTTCGATAGTATCCGGATCACCAAATTCACCTTGTGTTACCCCAGGTGTCACTCTTTTTTCATTAAGCGTCTAGTGGAATATTCTGGAATTTTCTGATAATAAATGTTGTGCGCTGCATTCTCTCAAAAATTCTCGAAACCAACTCTCGATAGTTTTGGAGATTTATTTATATTAATATCAAGTCATATAAACATTGCAAAGCGCAGATGACTAAAGTTGTCAACTAAATGAAACTAGTTCTACTCAACTGTTCGCAACATCCCACAATTAGATTTCGCTTGGTATTATCTGGACTGTTTTTGTTCACGCTCGCAATTTCTCATGCTCTACCCCAACATAACTATAGGAATATTAAACACAACTTTTACGCACACTTAGGAGCAATTTATCATAATGCCTCTCATATAACTATTACATCTCCTGTAACCTACAATTAACTGCAACTTATGAGATGTTACCATCTTAAGCATATACGAGGTGGTATCCACAATATTCGGGACTGGTGCTGCCGAATCGACGGTAGTTGCAGTAAAAGTTTGTACCGTTAGGTGGCAACACTAGCACATCTGATGAGTAAGTGTTTATAGTTTCATACAGCTGGGTAGATGTGTTGAGATTATAGAATACTTTTCATGATACTCTGTGTGTAGTGTGTACCGCCACCGGTGGCCGAGGTCGTTAAGGCGCGGACTCATGAGTGGGAGGTCTGGGGTTCGAATCCCGCCAGGACTATCCTCCCTGACTAAGATTTTCTCTAGGTTTTCCTCTGTCCTCATAAATGGCAAATGCCGGGGAGGTACCCTAAACTTAGGCCTGGAACGATTCCTTCCTTAAAAAAAAATAATAAATCCTTTCCCAATTTATCATTTCATGTATCATCAGTGGCTATCGCCTGTAGTGCCTCTGTAGCAAAAAACGGCCGTTAAACACATTCATTCATGTGTGTAATGTGTGGCGATTTTACGATGGATCCAAGATTAGAACAGATCCCACGCAACCGAAATCCTATAGGCCTATTTGCTTATTAAATGTTTTGGGCAAAATCCAAGAAAAACTATTGAGCAAAGGAATAGATGAATATATATCAATGATTGGTACGACAAGTAAACAATTTGGATTTAGAAAAGGCAAACCGAGGATGCCATAATCGAGGCAATAGAGACTGCAAAAACAACTAATGAAAAATATGTTATAGCAATATTTTCGATATTGCGGGGGCGTTTGATAACTTATGGTGGCCAGTACTGTTTCAAACTTTAAGGAAAAAGAAATGTCCAAAATGCATCTATAATTCGTTAATAGATTATTGTAACAATAGAAGGGTGTATGTTAAGGGCGCAAACCAGATTATTAAAGGAAATTACCAAAGGATGTCGGCAGGGATTAATTTTAGGGCCCATATTATTGGGAATCTCTAATAGAAAAAGTAGATAAATTAAACAATATAAAAGAAATTATCGCATATGCAGATGACTTATAATAATAATAGAAGGAAATAATAGAAAGAAAATTGAAAAGAGATCAAATATAATAACCGATCGTGTAAACAATTGGTGCATAAAAGCAAAATTGTAGATTGCTCCTCACAAATCATCATATATGTTTTTAAAAGGAAACTTAAACAGAAATCCGAGTATTAAAATTAACAATAATAATATTAAGAGACAAACAGTAAATAAATATCTAGGTATATATTTGGATGAAAAATTAAATTTTAATAAACATGTAGAAAACACAAGAACTAGAGCAGAAAAAGTTATGTTTAAGTTGGCCAATATTGGACAAAGATATTTCGATATACAAGCTAACGGAATAAAAAGCTATCATAATAGCATCTTTGCAGCCATATTAAACTATGGAGGAGGAGTTTGGGGGAAAAGGCACGCGAGATACATTTAATACGTACTTTAAAGAGCTCCCAAAGAAAAAGTTTATTGAGATGTACAGGGGCATTTTCCATTTCCCCAACAATGGAATTATTAGTAATATTGGGTAAATGGCCAACTGATTATTTAGTTCCATTAAGAGCAACCTCTTATTGGCTTAAAAAACAAAATAACTAAAAAAAAAAATGGACATTGTTGGTAAAACGTGTAGAAATAAAAAAGAAATCAAAGATTCTTTATTACAAAAAATGGCAACGAGAATGGGATGAAATAAAAGAAGTTAGAAGAGTGCATGAAATGTTCCCATCCATAAAGGAAAGATTACAATTTAAGCATATTCTTCACAATAAGGGTTTAGTGCATTAAGTAACAGGACATGGTTCATATTGCTGATATATGCAAAGATTTAAATTACAAGCAAACAATACACGTATGGACTGTAAGTGATCTATACACCGGAACATGTTTCATTTGAATGCCCTAAATACCAGTCAATTGTAGCAGAGGAAAGATGACTACTTGCATATGGAACATCATGAGAGACGAGGATGATTTTAGGGCATTGAACGAGCTAACAAATAAATTATCATGCAAAATGGCAGAAGAGTATATAAACAGCAAAAAACAAACAAGAGAAAAAAATTCAAAGGCCAGAAATCGTATATTCCCCTAGAAGATCCCAGAGAATCAAGGAAAGGCAAGAAAGATATTTACAACAAAACTAGTTGAGGAAAGAGATGATAAAGAAGATAACACCTAATTTGAATTAGAAGAAGAGAGCAGAATTGACAGAAGAAAGGAATAATGACAGTTTTCGGGCGGGAAGGAAGCAGTTGAGAGAAGAAGCTGCTTGAGATCGGCAGCAATTCCATTGATGTCCAGGTCCTGATGCTAGGAATTCCAGCGGGGAGCAGGCCGGATACCGAGCGTTAGCAGAAATGAAGATGTATACATTAAATTGGATAACAATTGTAAATTAATTAATCTTAAATGTAATTATTGCTACTGGGTACCAGTTGCAATTGTAGATGTAATTATAAGTCATAGTAAAATAGCCGTAGTGCTGGATTCCAGTACCGGTTTAGTTTACTGAAGTTTTAATTTTGTTTAGTTATAGTATTTGTAATGTAGTTTTTAAAATCTGTAGAATTTAAATCGTAATAAAATTGTATTGAAAGATATAAGAGGAATAAATAAATTAAATCTGGAGTATTATGTCCTGATGTAGAAATAAGATATCAGGATGTAAGTATTGCAGAATAAAAAAAAAAAAACTAGAACAGAGTGTGCATCAAATTCTGTGCAAATCTCGGAAAAAATGCTTCGGAGATCCCGCAACGATTCAACAAGTATTTGAGGGACAAAGCATAACCTTACACGTGTGTTTGAATGGCATACTCGGCTCAGGGCCGGCCGTACAGCTGTTGAAGACGATGCTCACACCGGTAAGCTCATCAGCTGCACAACGCCTGACATTGTTGCCAAAGTTCAACACCTCGTTCGTGAGGATCGACGTCAAACCATTGAAGAGCTTGCTCATGAAGTAAGTGAAGGGAATTGGTTATGGAACATGCCAACGAATTTCAACTAATGAATTGGGCATGCATCGTGTCGCCGCAAAATTTGTGCCAAGGATCCTGATTGCTGTTCAGAAGGCGCAGCGTGTTGAAATTTGCACGGAGCTTCGTCAGGCCGTATCCAATGACCCAACCTTGTTGTTCAGGGTCATCACCGGCGACGAACGCTGGATGTACGCTTATGACCCTGAGACCAAACAACAATCTTCCCATTGGAAGAGCCCGAACTCACCAAGGAAAAAAAAAAAAAAAAAAAAAAAGCGAGACAAATGAAGAGCAAAGTCAAGAGCATGCTCCTCGTTTTCTTTGATACCAAGGGGATTGGCACAAAGAATTCGTCCCATTGAATAAAACAGTGAATTCCACGTATTACTGTGAGGTTTTGCGACGGCTCCGTGAAAATGTGTGGAGACGACGGTCCGAACTTTGGCGACAAGGGAACTGGCTGTTGAATTACAATAATGCGCCCTGTCACAATTCCTTGTTCACCAGGGGCTTTTTGACGAAAACAGCATGACGGCTGTCCCCCACTTCCGTAATCGCCTGATTTGGCACCCTGCGACTTCGCTGTATTTCCCAAACTGAAAATAAAGTTGTAAGGACGTCGGTTCGACACAATTGAGAGGATTCAAGAAGAAACCCTGTCTGTGGTAAACACCTTCAAAGAACATGACTTCCAAGGTGCACTTGGAAAATGGCCGAATCGTTGGGACCGGTGTATATGCGTGGAAGGGAACTAATTCGAGGGTGACGGTGGCCATTAGTCTCAAGGTAAGTTTTTGACCAGATGGTAGCACCATCCCAAATATTCTGGTTCCACCTCGTAATATCTAAAACTCTTTTAGAATTACGGGTAATGCAAATTATAGAAATTGCAAAAATATTTAGTTGCAGACTTTTTAAACAGTATGTAAAATTTTAATGCAAAATATTTATCTAATTTTCAATAAATGAAGCAAGTTCACCCCTTAAGCTCTTTTGACATTCCATTTGAAGACAATAATTTGAGAGATTTAAGATTTGGAAGCTTCGAGAATCCTAATCTGATTAGGATTTGTTCCACCTCTAATTTAAACAGTTTTGAATAGCTTTAAATTTTATTACAAATAATTACAGTAATGGAGGAAGTAATTATAGTTATGAACACATTAAGATTTAATGAAATTAGTTATATTTTGGAGGTTTTCTTTATGCAATATGTCTGTTTATACTAATTGAACTATTACAAAACACTTTTATAATTTTTTTGTATTTTTTTCCCTCACAATACTGAAAACAGTGCATTCCATGTAAATCAAATTTCTTTACCGTTGATTAAAGTAAAAGTTTTTCTTTTTGTGGTCTTTGAATACTAAATAGCATCGTGTATCTTTGCAATTCTGGCAACTTTTATGGTGCTTTCCAAGTACAAAACCTTGCTACAGGATTGGCAAATTCTTTTGCTGGATAGGCTAGTGTAAACATTTTCTTCTATTTGAAGTTTTTCTTCAAAATGTAGGAAATCTTCCTAAATACTTAAGACTCTTCTGGGATTTAAATGGTGAAATTGATGGCTCTACTTTCTACTTCTATTGCTAGAATTTTCATGAAGGCTAGTCTTGAAAGTGAATCATTATTTTTATGAGTCATACATAATTAGCATTAATTGCATTATTCTATTAAATTGTCATTTATGTGTTTGATGAGTACAGCTGTATTGGGTATATTTTTCATTCAGAAAATTAACCTAACCTTTCATTATATTAGGTAATGATCTTCACTATCTATAGCTGCAGATGCATGGAGATCAATACAACTACCATAGTTCTTTGAAGAACCTAACAGAACCAAACCATATATCAGTCTTGGTGTCCTTGTTGAACTTCTGAGAATGTTATGTGAGACAAAGAACAGCTTATGTTGGATTCAGGAGTTTAGGTTCATCAGTTGTGTATGAGCAAATATTTTGAACATATCCATTTCTCTCAGCATTATTGGAATGCATTACTCAAGATGATGACATAAATCATACCTAGACTATGCAGAAAATGCCACGTGCAAAACTGTTTCACTACAAGTTGCAAACAGACTAAATTCACAGCAGAATTAGTCATTACAATGAATTATTTCATAGCCACACAGTTATGTAGCTTAAATGGCTCAAATATCAACAACCTGCTAAGCTGTGTGATCTCAGAGATCTCACCTGATCTTTAACCTGATAGGTTAAAATTAAATACATTTTAAATATAACCTCAACTTAGGTATTCGTTTTTTACACTAAACTCCATTCACTTTAAAAAATGAATATCCCTAAGTTGAGGTTATAGTGCCACTCCATTGTCAACAGCTTCCTAAGTACAATATTTACATTTTATATAGTTTTAGGTTTAGGAAATTAGTAACAAAATAAAACACATATTTTAGAGAAGTATTTACTAGTAATTACACAATTGCTTTAAATAATATTAACTATTATTTATCATCTTTAACATTGTGTATTATGTAATGAATTAAACATTATTAATCAATCTTTCAAAAATTAAGGTTGTGAGCTTTTACTGTAGCACAGATATTTTATGATTCATCATAGCAACCATGCAATGCTCTCTTGTATTCAGTTGAAAGAATACTCAAATTTGAAACACCATGGGGCTTCTTTATTAATTTTGCATAATTTCCAATTTACAAAAACTTCTTTCACTTGAGGTAACAGTTACAGGATTAGAAATATTCTTAAGGCTGTGGTCCAGTACAAATATCTTTTCAAGTCTGTATATGCAAATGAAACTCAAGAGGGTTGCTGCAAGTCTTCATAATGCCATCAACTACTAAAATGTGTTTCAAATTATTCATTTTTTGAAGAAATTTGTCTCCATTTATGCCATCTGGTATGTATCTGCTAAATTTTGAACTTCAGTCTTCAAATCTTTCACTCCATCTTGTGCATTTTATTCTCATTTATAAAGATAAATCTGTCATTAATTTCTTCTAGTGCTTAGAACTCGATTTTTAGCTCATTAACTAAATTGTCAATAATTTCTAAGTTATTAATTCTAAGCAAATCCTTCTCTGACATATTGGGATTTTTATCTTCTTAGTTTTCATCAAACATCATTTACAATTTATATCAGATTCATCAGATTCATAAATAGATGTTTGAAAGAAAAAGTTTGTCCGAAATTTATCAGAAAAATAGTAAAATACAACAATAATAGTCAGATACAAAAGGCAGCTGAAAAGAAAGTATTGGAATTAGAAAGACACAAACATTACGCCGATATCGCACATATAGACGTGAGGCTATACGAATTACATATGAAATTAAGTAAGTCAATAGGAACCATTGCATGGAATAATATCGAGAGAAACGTATTGGAAAGCATCAGTTGCAGAATAAAACAAAAAACTACATGCCAAAAAAATTAATTTAAAAATTTACGCGGAAAACAAATAGGTAAAAATAAAAATATCAACGAGAAACCTAACCTTGAAATAGTTAATCTCTCCAAAGAAAAACTGAATAAGGATGAAACAAAACTATTAAATAACAGCATCAATACATGTGTCAATTTCTCATCAAACATTGACGAATATATTACAGATATCGAATTAACTATTGAGAAATTAAACACCATAGATAAAAATTATACTAGGAAAATGTCGTCAGGAATATTACAGGAAATTAAAAATCATAGCCAAATCCCCAAATCATACCAAAAAACCATAAAATCATTAAATAAAAAAGAAGTCATATATACAAAAGCAGATAAGGGAAACCAAATTGTAATCCTAGACAAAGAAGATTACCAACATAGAATGCTAAGAGTTACTAAACAATAAGGAGTTCATTGAAGTGGAAAAAAATCCCCTACACAAATGCAAGAAATCAATAGAAGACATATTAAAAGGAAATAGCTTACTCACAAATTCAGATGTTTACAAAATCAAAATACCTAATCCATCAATAGCTAAAATTATAGGATTACCAAAAATACACAAGCCAGGAAAAGACATGAGACCAATAATTAACAATATCAATACCCCATGTTACCTCCTAGCCAAATGGTTAACTACACGATTTAATACATTTCCCAAATTCCCAAGTCTAAGTATAAAAAACTCGTTCGATCTTATAAACAAAATCAAAGATAATAAACTAAACTCAAATGATATCATGGTTTCCTTTGATGTAAAAGCATTGTTTCCAAGCATTCCAAAAGAGAAAACCCTGAATTTGTTAAAAAAATGGCTACTATCTATCAACATTGCAGAAACACACACAAAAGAATATGTAAAACTCACAGAACTATGTTTAAACCAAACTTACTTCACATTTGAAGGAAAGTTTTATAAACAAAAATCAGGTTTAATGATGGGTAGTCCACTATCTCCATTTTTGGCTGATCTGTTCATGAGCTATTTTGAAACACATATAATGAAAGCCTTCCCATACATATTCAAAACATGGTACAGATATGTTGATGATGTGTTTGCCATTGTAGAAGATAGATTCATAGAAGATTCATTGAAACTGTTGAACTTGCAAGAAAAAACCATAAAATTCACTATGGAAACCGAGGTTAATAATACTTTACCTTTTCTGGACCTAAGGATAATAAAAAGGAATAAAAATATAGAATTTGGTATATACAGAAAGGACACACATACCGAAAATTACATAAAAGCAAAAGGTTTCAACCCCAGACCCCACAAGGAAGCAGCATTCAATAGTATGACATATAGGCTAGTTAATACACCACTCAGTAAAGAAGAATACAGGAAAGAATATGCACATTTAATACACACAGCAGAAATAAATGGATTTAACAAACAAATGGTAGATAAAAAAATAAAAAGATTTAAAAATAAAAAGGAAATTAAACTAATCACCACACTCAGTTCTTTACTTAAAGAAAATACCTATCAAAAATTCACATATCACCCTTATGTTAACCATAAATTCCAAAAAATTTTCAAAAAGTACAACATTACTCTAGCACCAATAAACAGATATAGTGTTGGTAAACTATTAAATCTAAATAAAATTAAACAAAAAAAGAAGAAAGAAGAACATTCAGGTACATATAGAATTAATTGCAAGGATTGTGACAAAATATACATAGGAAAAACAAAGAGAAATCTGGGGATAAGATTAAATGAACACTGGAGAAATATTAGACACAAACAAGTAGAAAAATCAGCAGTGGCTGCACATTTTTGGAATGAGAATCATGAAATAGAGAAGGACATAACATTACTAAAAACAATTCAACATCCGAAAGAACTTAATATATGGGAAAAAATTTACATAAAAAAAATATGAATACAAACTTATGAATTTTGATATACCGGAAGCAGACAACATATTGTTTAAGTTCATTAACAGACCACCAGAGCAAGCATAGTAACATACATACTTTGCTGAAATTGGCTCCTCAGTCGTCGTTTTGGTTGACAATGTGAGGAATGTACCTCACGAAACATGTACCAAAATTACTTTTATAAGTGTGTTTGTGAAACTTAAAGAGAGTTTTAATGTGACGACATGATTTTTAGTGTTTTACTTTAAATCAAAATAAGATTGAGAGTATTTACTTTACATCCAAATAATTGGTTTCACAGTTTGTACATTAATTGAAATTCTGCTTTTATATAGTAAACTTTATTTTCTTAAATAATTAACAAATAATAATTATAATATATACTGATACAGATATAGCACATTCTCTGTTTACAATATTAAATCATTACTAGTTTGAACATGCTGTTTCCATTCTAGTTTCTCCCACCAAGTTCATTATGTTCCTTTGATATAGCCATGTTTTATGTTTCTGAAATCACTGTTTCTTCAACATTGCTTTCTATAACTGTTGTAGAAAATTAAAGCAAAAAGCAATAACTTCATTATTTACATAATTTAAAGTGTTTAATTTTCTTCCATTTTAAATTAACCTTTTCCCAAACTGGTTAGCATAATATCATTTATTATATTATTAAAAACTGGTTCAAAAAGCAAATAATGGTATATCTGATTATGATAACTTCTGCAATAGCCCATTTATAAAAGGCTTAGAAATACGCTTTATGTTAGTGCAAGCAAACTTAGCCCTACAGATTAAAATTATTAATATAATTTATGAACTTAATAGTTTGACCATCAGTTCTTGGTCCAGCTACATGAGCATGTTAAATTGCCAAACCTCAAAGGTTAGTACCATATTGTGAAAAGTCAATTCTAATAGGAACAACATCCTAAGTGCCTCCATTAGTTCTTAATTAATCAAACATAGAACAATAAGATATAATCTTTCAGAACTTTTGCTGGAACACTATTGCCAAATATAATTAATTGTTTGAATGAACTTGCACTAAGTTTCTTATTTGCATAAGTGCATAAACTCAGTCAATAAAAAATAAAACATTTCAGTTGTAGATATAACAGAATAAAACTCTTCTAAAGCAAACAAATTAAAACAAAGAACTAGTATTCTATTTAATATACTTTATTTTCTGTGTAATCTAGCGATAGTACAGCTTATCCCCCATTAAAATAGACACTACATTAGCATCTATTAAGGCATGTAATGAATGAAATGCAACAATGAGACAAGTGCATTTAATCCATGTATGTAGTGCCAATTTTCTTAGTACTAAAACCACTCAAGTCAACTCAATTTCCATCACTAGTGCATAGATACAACTGCTGCCAACTGTTTTCATTTTACTTTAACATGTTTCATGTCCTTGGTTTCCTTTTCTTTTTTCCTTTATAAAATTTTAATTTCCTTGATCACTGTGTATTCTGTTATATTATCTTTTACTTATTAATATCCCTTTTTCCATTCTATAACTTTCCTTCTCTACATACCAAAATTACTGTGCATCTCTGCTTTAATTCTATATTCATATTATACCATTCATAAGTAATTGCTTTGTTTGCATCAATCTAACCTAAGAGTTCTTTGTATAAAAACTTAGGTAAACAGTAATGGTTGGGATAGCAGCGAGAGAAAACTTTGTTGTTAAAAAGAAATTATAAATCTTTATTTATATGTATATAAAAATTATGTGATCATGGCTGGCAGAATTAATGTGGTACACACTAAGAATGTAGCTGCCCAAATGTTTAAAATACAGCACAAAAAGTTGGCAATTAATTTATTGCAGATGTGTTTCTCTAGGAAGTTTGCTAAACTCAGACCTGAAGATTCATTGGATTAGTGTTAGGTAAATTACAGTTTAGAAATGTGCTATGCAGAAAAAAGAGAGTGGTAGATAATTTTTGTAATAATAAGGCACCACCTGCATACCAGGCTTGAATTGTATCTAGCACATACCAGAACACACTGCTGCATACATCCACATATACCAAATTTCTACAATGGAGCCAACTTTTGATTTTTTCAAAATAAGTATTAGCATAAGTTTTCATTTTACATTTAAAGCATTATTTTTGGTACTTTGCTTTGACAAATTGCGCAAAATTATTTTTTAATTTCTTTTACTTATGTATTTAGTGAATGCAAGTCCTTACAGCAAGAAAAGTCGGAAGAAAAAAAAAAAATGAAAAATAAATACATTAATAATAAATAAATAGAGCACCCTTTTGTAATATGTTTGGTTAATAAATAATTTAAAAGCTAAAATAACCATTATTTTACTGTTGATATTGGTAAATTCTATAACATGGCATTTATTGCATCTTCTGCATTCACACTGACATTATTGTATCATTTGTAGCAAGTTCAAACATGTGAGTTGTGACTTCAATTAAGTAATATAAAAGAGAAAGATGTACAAATTTTAAAATATAATTGTTCTGATTAGTGTTTTTATATGCTGTAAAACAAAGTGCAAATGGGGGGGGGGGGATCAGATCATGTTTAACATTCCATACAATGTAGTGACATCCGTTGATGACTCTTGACTTTTTTGTACCAACTGCAATATAGCTTCAATGCTACTGCAATTTTTTTTTTATATCAGAGTATAAGCTACTGCATTTAGAAGGCACCTAAGTTGTTCTTGTATAAACCAGCCAACATCTTTGCTGCAATCAACAGCATTTCTCTTCTAGGCACTCCAGTCAATGCCTGATGCCATTCTGTATGATGAACCTGCAACATCATAACATTAAGTACACTAAATCAAAATTATATTACTATATGATAACATAAACTGCATTTTATCACTCATTTTATGCAGATTTGTAAGAGGCAGTACACTACTGCAATTGCAGTATATCTTCTAAGAAGAAAACTATTATCAATTTCAAGGAATGTGAAACAATAAACTCTTCAAACTGCTTACTATAAGTGAACTTGCCATAAAAAGCAGAATTATGATTTAAAATATATCTTGTTTATGCATAAAAAACCAAATGTATCTTTGTAATTATGTACAGTAGAGCCCATTTGTTTGAAACAACGGTATTGGATGTCATTTTGGATAAACAATTTTTTGGATGAGTCGTAAATTCCAGAAATTCTAGTCATATTTAAAATGTATAGTTAAAGATACACTTTACATCATGTGTACTGTCCTTTTAATATACAGGCTTAATTATACTTAGTTTAAGGTGATCTGGGGATATGCTTTCATTTATGGAATAATTAATATGGTGATTTAGAACAGATGCAAGAGCATCTTTGCATTTTTCAATATTTTAGGGGATATAGCATTCCAGCCATAAGAAGACTGATTTTTAAAATTATTTATTATTTTGATAATCTCTTCAATACTAGTATCCCCTAAAAACATAGAGTTAGTTAATGAAGCATCACTAATGTGATCAACTGATTTGTAGTTCATATTATTCCTAACATTTACAAAAAAAATCATTAAATAACAAACATATTTTGTTCACCTTAATGTAATAATATAATATCTTCATTATTATAGTTTAAATTCTGAGTGTTATCATTAACTACTTTCCACGTCTTATTTATGTCAGCAGATTTATTAATTTGCTCCTTATATGATGGATTCTCAAATTGTTTAATACCCTGTTGTATTCCTTTTTTAACTATACCTATTTTTGTGTTCTTCAACTTTTGTAAGATTAAACTATTTATACGTCTATTTCAAATTACTATTATGTAAAACATATGCTGCAATTTTAATTTACCAACCCATTTCTTTTTTACTATTGCAGAATTAAGGTAGGGTGTTACTTTTTCCATAAATATATCCCATTTTACATTACTGTTTTGTGCATTATAAACTTGAGATGCTTATTAAATAAATCATTTAACTTATTTATATTTGCATCAGATTTCATTCTAGTTTCATAAAATGTTTCTTCTGTTTTGAATAATCGGAAGCTTTCAAGGCCGGAGTCAGACTTATAACTAGAAGTTTCTTCCGGGCTTAGGAGCTGTGGTCTCTTGGAGCTAAGGAGTCCAAACGTTTCATCCTCAACTGCAGAGGACATCTTCAGTGGCGCAGTCTGAGTCTTCTGGGCGAAGGTCCTGGCACGACTGTTTGTTTTACTATGGGTACATACACATCAATATATATGGCATGATGGTCAGAAAGATGAACATTTTGTACACCTAATAAAAAGTAATCAGCTTTTACATTTGTATTAATATGGTCAATTGTGGTAGAAGAATGATGTATGACTTGCTGGTTGTTTTACCTTATCAGCTAAGTATGTGATTTTATAGTATCAATTAAATTATGATAATCCATATTTGTTGAGTTTGGATCATATTAATGTCACCTATGATTATAAGTTAGACAATTTTAGTCACCAATTTATTAATAATGTTGTTGAGTTGTTTCAGAAATATAGGAAACAGTATTTCCTAACATAATGGAAACTTTACTGTTAATATTAGCTCTAATTGCTGCCACTTCTATGATTTTTTTCAATGTTTGATTTACAGACTGATTTTAAGAATCGGCTACCTTGGGTCTATGAGTATGGTTACTACTAGACCACCAGGATCGACCTACCATGCATGTGCTGCATTGCTTGATGTCACAATGAACTTATTTCTTTAATGCCAGTATAATATGATCATGTAAGCTATATACTTAATTTTTTTATAAAGCATAAAATAGCCATGCACACACACAACATATTTATGCAAAATAAACTTTATTTATAACATTCTCTTGCTGAGATAAGTTCATGATCCTATTATTACCTAGAGACATGTTTTATTTTTCTCCTTACCAATAAAACTAATGCACAAACATAAGAGTTGATTGAACTGATCCAGCAATAAAATTATGGCAAACTTACTGGATAGCATAGAGCTCTTTTCTTCATGCTGCCTAATTTTGGATGATGTTAATTAATACATTTTATAATCATGTATAAACATACAAATTGATCATGTGTCAGGTGACATTGAACATCTATTAACCGCCTTCTTGCATTATGTGGCCTTCTCTAGAGGGAGCTCCTTAACTGCTTGTGTGGCATAATGCATAGCACAAAAGCTGATGTTCCACAGCCTGCCGATTCAATTCTTGTCATGCCATTCAATTTTTTTTATTTAATATGAAGTGCTGCAATATGCATACTAAAGAATTTTGTGAAATTTACTAAATGTTTTCAAGTTTTATTCTCTTTTTCAATAATGAATGTATTACCAACATACAATGGCAATTAAGCTTACTACTAACATGATGCCTAAAACTTAATTTGCATAACATGTACTTAACTGCCTTCTTACATTATGTAGACTACTCTAGAGAGAGCTCTTTAACTGCTTTTGTGGCATAATGCATGACGCAAAAGTTGATATTTCATAGGCTGTGGGTTCAATTCTTGTCATGCCATCAATTTTTTTATTCAATTTGAAGTGCTGCAATATGCATATTTCAGAATTATGAATAATATTCATGTAATCATTCAATATACGACCCGAATTCATTAAGATAATTCTACCTTTGGTAAGCAAGGGCTTTGATTATATGAAATGGTATGTTAAGATTTAAGTGTGTAAATTTAAATACTTAAAACATAGCTAAAAGCTGTATTATTAGGCCCTAGTCAGAAAACGACAGGAAAAAAAAAGGTGAGATGAACAAACTTGAACTCGAAAACAAAGGACTGCCTCTTACTTGAAAGCTAATGTCATAACCATGGTACCAGAGAGATGTTCAGAAACCTCCTTTCTTTATCGCATGTTATGCTTTTGAGGGGAATCTCCTTTAGTCAGTGGTGTACTGGCGCTTTAGAAACTTATAGCCATAGCTTCAAAATTTGAACAGATATGCCATAAGTTCTCTATCCCAAATTGCTTATATATGACATCTCTACACATCCGAAATTACTTCAGGAGACGGGAACGACCTTCCTTTGTGATATTTATAAATACACACATCAGCAATATTAACCACAATGCAAAGTTTGTAAATGTTCACCTTGCTATAATTAAAAATTAAATCTCTATTAATGATATGCATTAATAAGGAGACAAATTAATAATATAAAGTAACAAGTTTATGATATGTAGTGGCCTGAAATGAACTCTATGAATTTGTTAAATTATATTTTATTAATTTGTTAAGTTAGAAAATGTTAAGCATATTAACTTCAGCATGTAAATGGTCAATGATTTCTAAATGCATCATAGCACAAGCACAGGCTCTGCTTATGATATTTGCACTACTTGTGAACAATGCACTCCTTTGACACATTGCATTATCAGCACATTCCTCGACTAGCCATTTCTCCAGCTCCCAACAGTACCTTCAGCTTTGTAAGGTATTAGGAAAAATATGGTACCTTACAAGAAGACTAAAGACATAATTAGTAATGAAACGTTGGTTACATCTTACTATACCATTTCACCATCTGCAAATATGCATGAGGTAGATTTTGGGGAAAGTGCTCCATATAAAAAAAAATAATTAAGCTAATTACAGGATTAAGTAAGCAATTTTTTCAGTTTTAAAATATGAATGTTGAACAACATTTTTTATGATTTAAAATCATGTCTATACAATACACAGATATTATACCAAATGTAATATTTACAATCATTGGTATTAACCTTCTGTTAGTCGCTAATGGGTCAGAGAGAACCATAGCATCATTTAAATGCTAACATTTTCTAATGAACACACCTACATAAATGGCTTACTTGGAAATCTAATAGCATATCTTTCTCAAGTATTTTACAGCAGTGATAACCTTGTTTGTTGAATTGCAAGGATGAATGTCAACAAATAGCTACATGCCTGATGGGTGAATCTGACTTGGTCGCCAACTTTCGTAACATACTGTTGATGTAACTACAGTACTATTTTACCTTGTTTATTTGCACAATTGCTTGCCATTGTAAGCAGGCATTATTCTTTCGACAAGAGCATTAGCAAGAGCTATGATCTACAAAAGCCTGAGGATTTGGAAGTTCATAGTCTGCTTTTTGATAATGAACCCCTTCCAGAGGATGACAATTTCTATGAACTGATGATTCTGATTCAGAGGATGAACTAAAAACAAGTTCTTTAGATTTAAAACTTCTCATGATGCTGAAGAACAGCTATACGATGAAGGTGACAGATTAGACCATGAAATGTATTTTACAAGTGAGAACATAAACCACTATCATCATTATTGTTGTTGTTATTATCACTATTATTATTTGTGAATTCCATTTTCATTTACAGGACCAGATGAAACAAAATGGAAGAAAATACCCTAGGAAAGTATTTCAGACAAAGACTCATAATATATTGCCTAAACTTCCTGGTGTGATAGGAGCTGCCAAAAATGCAAAAATTGAAATTGATTGTTCGAAGCTTTTAGTTCATGAAGATATATTAGAGCTGATTGTTGAAAGTACCAATAATTTCATAATCACTGTGCAAAATAAATTTGTTTGTGAGAGATAGCAGACCTACAACGCAATAGAAATAAAAGCTTTTATGGGTTTACTGTATCTGGCAGGAATATTTCGTAGTGGATGCCAGAATATTCCTGATTTCTGGAGAAGTGATGATATTAGAATCCATATTTTTCAAAAGTTCGTGTTCTGAAACGTGAATCAGAATGCATTCGCTTTCAAGACAGGAGCAACAAACAGCTGGTAAATTGGCTGCTGTTACAGAAATTCACAATTTTCTTGAACAACTGTAAGAGAAATATTCTCTTGGACTAAATGTTACTGTCAATGAACAGTTGCCAGCATTTCATGGACAATGTGGGTTTAAACAAAACAAAATAACAACCCCCCCCCCCACACACACACACACACACACACACAGACACCATCTAAACCAAACAAGTATGGCATAAAAATATTTTGTTTGATTGATGCAAAACCGTTTTACTCAACTAATTTGGAGATATATTGTGGACAACAGTCAGACGGATCATGCTTTCAAAATATTTCTGCTGAAGCTGTAGTACTGAAGACTTAACTAAACCAATCTATGGCACTGGCCAAAATGTTATAGTAGACAATTGGTGTACTAGTGTATCACTAATGAATGAACTATGAAAAAGAAAAATTTCTTTTGTTGGTACTGTATGACAGAACAAAAGAGAAATGCCCACTTATTTCACTTCTCCAAAAGGTTGCATCCAATATGATAGTAAATTTGGTTTCATAAAAAGTGACAAACTTGTTTTATATATCTCCCAATAAAGGGGCATAAATAATTGAGTCTACATATTTCATCCATCCAGGTATCACACACTCCCAAAAAAGGCCATAAATAATTCTGCATTAAATATAAAATTTAATTTTGTGCTGGAACCACAAACAATTCTGCATTACAATGACACTAAATCAGGAGTAGATGTAGTGTATAAATTGACTGCTATAATGTGCATGCCATTTATGTATATCCTAATAATAACTATCAAATGTAAACATTTCAAAATATTTACAATTGATGCAAATATTTATCTGAAGTAGCGCAAACCAGACAAATTAGAGTACTGAATTGCTAATGGTAAATTAATTTCTATTCATTATTATAAGCTATCAGCATTGCACATTGTTTATTCAGTTTGTTTCATCACATGTGAATGTTAAATAGCTGCCGATTTCTATCAGTAATAGATCAAAACCTCCTTCCTTCATAATCTCTCATCTCTTTAAGTTTGACAGCATTCATTATACAGCTAAACTACACAAGTACATACCTGTAAGTTACTAGACATTAGACTGCCAATTGTGACTGCCAACCCTGACCATCGCAGGGGATAGTCAGCAGGAGTGTCTTCTTGGGCAAGAGAAACAATGGCAGCTGGAACTGGGGTCAGCTGTGTGAATGTTTGCAAGGTTATTTCCCTTCCTGGATCCTTCAGCAACAGAATGCCCAAATCAAACCACCTTTATAAGAAGAAGAAGACGAGAAAGAAAAAATTATAATCATTTTTATCATCATATCTAAAATTGTTCTGCATATTCTGGTTTTCAGGCTCTTTGTTATATATTCTTTAGCTTCCTCTAACCTAATTTTATTTTAATTATTTAGAACCATTTCTCGCTATTTATTCATGTGCAAAAATTTGTCCAAGAACATTTTTAGTTGTAACTGGCCATGAAAGCATTCCAATTTTAAAATGTGGTATGGTTGGTAGACCCAGATATGATTTTTATGGGACAATTTTGACAAAAATTAAGGGAGAATAAAGTCAAGAGTGAGTTTTATAAATGTGAAATACCGAACATGAGTCTGTCACATTCACTTCAATGCACTTTTTGACATTTTATATTGAAAATGTGTGAATTCTATTATTTCCATTTGGATAATCTTCTAAAATAGCTTTTTGTATCCGATAATGACATGGTGAGATTTAAGTTTATCATACTTTTGCACATAAGACTTAAAACACATTTTTGTTACACAGACACTTAAGGTGATTGTGATAGACTGACTTGAAAGTATCCTTTGACTGCATTGTTCTCAATATTTGTTGCTACACTATTGCTGTTGGGTTCTATTGTTTAAAAAATGCATACTCAGAAGGATAGTTTATGCTGATTATGTTAGTTCTTTAATATGTAAAATAGAAAGCTAACCAAAGAAAACATTTTTAATTACTGTATGAGAGTGGTTCAGATAAAATTTATTATTTTAGTGAATTTGATTCAGACTACATGCCAGATGATAAGAGAAACATATAAATGTAGCTAGTGAAGTAAATTATATATGTGAAATTCAACACTCAAATAATCTAAGGGAAGATGATACTGAGACACTGCCATATACAAGCAGCATGTCCTTGGAAAGAAATGTTTTTTTTTTTTTTTTTGGAATAAAACTCCTCCAGAACAATTTAAAATATGAAACTACAATATTGCAAAAGTTCAGGTAATCATAGTGCAACAATGGCCATTGAAAAATATTGAAATACCGCAATTTTTTTATACAGTACATTAGACATTATTGAAAACATATTCCAGTATATCAATCTAGAAGCTGAGCATGTTTATAGGAAAAAGAAACCTAAGAAATTTTGGAAAAAGTGTGATAGTAATGAAATAAGAATGTTGATTTGCCTATGGTAACTGGAGATAATTTGAAAAGCAGTCTACACAATGTCAGAATCCTATGGAACAAGAAATATGGTCCAATATTTGTAACAACAATTTCCACCATTTAAGAGATTTTTCCATATTTTTGGAAAGATGGACAGTTCTCAAAGAAATATAAATATTCATTTCAATTAATGGATATCATTGTATGATTAGTTGAACTACACACTCTTAAAGCTTCACTTACTTTTTATAAATGTATAAATGTATTCATTTCAATGTTGTGATTCAACTTGCTTAAACGTTTTTGGAAGTCATCGCAACATCACCATAGATAATTTTATATCCATGGAACTGTTAAACTATGTGCTACAAAATGTACTGACACTGGTAGGAACTATCTTACAAAATAAAACATTTATTCTCAAAGACTTCCTAACAGGAAAGAAAAAAATTCAAACTTTGGTTTCACTCAGTACCATACTGTAGTGTCATATACCCAAGAGAAGTGAGGTAATTGTGCTGCTTTCTACATTGCATTACACATCAGTTTCATGTTGAAAATGCAAATAAGCCTAGGATTATTTGTTACAAAGGCAATTTTAATTTGTTTTAGGATTTTTGTATTAAATATTAAATATTTTATATTTTTCCTATATTGCAATAATCAGCAAGATAAAATTATCCATATTCTAAATGTTCTTTATGTTTAAATAAATTATATTCCTTATAGAGACAGATTTTTTAATGTATTAGTGCTCCATTATTCCAGAATTCTTATATAATGACAATCTAGAAAATCATCTTAGGTATTTATAGTTATAAAAGAGCTTAGATATTCCAGGTATTAAACCAATTTGATTACTACAGTGAATAGTAAAGTTGAAGTCACCCCCTTAATTAACTGAAAACAAGAAGCGACACATTATGTCTCAAAAAGAAATATATAATTTTAGAACAATTTTAGCAAAAGATGACTGAACTGCACCAAAGACCAATGCAATCACAATTGAATTGCAGAGTGGCATTTCACTTTGGGAATATGTTGTCGCAGTAAATAAAATCACTGATGCTCTCAATATCCCTTTTGCATCACACATTTCAAACTCACAAATATGCATCTGCCTAGCTAATGCAAAAATTGCCAAAGCTATAACCTCAAATACAAAACAATATAAGTAAATGCAATTCTCTCACTTTTATCCCACCTATCACCCAATAAGAGGGTTGTAATATCTAATGTTTGCCCTATAAAACCCAACTATATTATTGAACAGCATCTAAGGGAATGTGGCATGAAGCCTACTTCCTCTATCTTCCACAGGCAAGTGTATATATCCCCCATAGGTATTTGACCAACAACCACCAAATATGCAAATAAATTTTGAAAGTCAAAATATTGGCTATATGTTTCTTCACACACCCCTGTTTGCTTCCCATATAAATGGAAGGTCATATTTCCAAGCATTGCAAGAAAGTTCACTGTAATGAGCATGAAATAGTCACTTTTCCCCCGTTCCTGAAACAAACCATGTTAATCAAACAGGACACAAATCTAGCCTCACTTAATACTATTACAATATTCAAACAATGCTGAAAGAAAGAAGAGTATAAATCTAGATATACCTGTGACCAGTACCCAACATATCATTTCTAAAGCCAACACTGCTCCAGAAAAAGTTCCTTCTCATACTAAATGCCCTCCCTCATCCTCCTGCCAAATGTTCGTTCTACCTTATCTAAGAAACCAATAAACAATAACAAAATTGAAGAGTTAACATCGACAGTGGTGGCCGAGGCATTAAGGCAAGAACTTGTGAGTTGGAGGTATGTGGTTTGATTCTAAATAGGATTATACTTCATGATTGAGTTTTTTTCTAGGTTTTCCTCATCCTCATATATGGCAAATGCCAGGGAGGTACCCAAAATTTAGGCCTAGAATGCTTCTTTTCTTTAAAAAAAAAAAAATCCCAAATTATTATTAATGAATGAAAGAATAAATTAATTTTAGCAAACAACATTATAATTAAATTTACATAAACAAACAAAATATCTAAAAGTTTAGCAGTATCAAAACTAAGGTTCTCCCATTCTTTAACCACCAGGTTATATGTATGATAAATAACCTCTAAAATAAATATCGTTTTTACAATTGCGCATGCCCTCTAGCTCCTTGCTTATAGTTCTCCTAAATCTATTCCTTACTTTTCCTAATAATTCCTTAATCTTGTTTATTTTCTTTACACACATATCTGATAACATTTTAATTGCCACTGTATCTTCTTGCAGTTTATCCCATTTTTCATCTCAGATACAATCCCTCCATCTTTTTACCATTTCATATTCAATTAGGCAATGGAATACACTATCCACTTTCCCAAACATAATGCATTCTTCTTTGAAATTCATTCTTAATCCCTTTAGAAAAAATATCCCTGTATGCATCCACACAAGACCTATTCCTCCAAATTGTTATTATTTAATCACATGTATCAACCGTGTCTTACCACCTCTGCTGTAAAAATGGCCATTAAATTCTTTTAAAAACAACATGATTTCCAAAAATTATTTTAATATTTTTATTATGCACTAACTTGTCCTCTGTGACTTCTACAAGAAAATTTTCCACAGCAACTATAGGCTGATGTGGATGAAGCTTTCCTGATGATTGTATTGAAGATATTCTTTCCTCTGCTGCTTTCATTCCGGAGGCAAAGCCCACTGGCTGTGCAGCCACCATGCTAGCTTGGGCTGCCATTCCCCTGCAACAAACACCAATACGATTACTGAACATTCTACCACTGAGCAGCAAGTAATAAAAATGTTGAGAACTGTCAATTAGAAATGCTTATGTAGGAACTTTTATCTTATTCATATATTATGGTTTTTCAGTGTTTCCAACTTATAGAAAGAGTGTAAAACTACCACCTGTAGTGCCTCAGTAGTAAAAATGAGCATTAAACAAAACTACTTACTGATTAATTTTATGAAAAAGAATTCCTTTGTCATTGTGCACTTTCTAAAATGTTAAAGATGACTATATTTGAGTTATAATGAGCTTAAGCCATATTTCTTTAATATTAATTTTTTCATTACTCTTTAATTAAAATGAAGTGCACAACTGTATATCTTCACTTCTTTGCACTGCATTTTTAATAAACTTTAGACAAGATAAACAGATGCTTACCTTACAGTTGCTTTGCCAAACACCAACTGAAATGCCTCCCGAATTGGACTTACTTTTACTTCCTTATCTGAAGCTACAACAATGTCTATGTCTCCTCCAGAATCTGAAATTGTAATATAAGAGCTCAGATCCCATATATATATATATATATATATAGTCAAAAAAAATGTGTTTCCCAATTGCTCTATTTATTTAATTAAAATATCTGAGATTAATTAAAAATATAGACATATCAAGGTAAAAAAAAAAGAAGTTAATACAAGTATAGCTTATTCCTTTAATATATATACATACGAATGTTTCTACAGAATAGGACAAAAGAAATGTAACCAAAGTATTGAAATACGCTGAAGGGAGTATTTTATATTGATTTGTCATAGGATATTCATTTCTTGCATGCTTACATGTTTAATGTTCCAAGTTTACAGATAACTGCTGATGATGGATCATCTTGAGTACACACAAGCTGAACAGATTTGGGATATGTAATATTACTTTAGAAGTTATGGTACTGGAAGAAAAATTGACCATTCTTGTCAGCCGTATGTCATGTAAAAATCTTTTCTAAATTAAAACATTTAATCCCCCTTTATGATTTCATTCATATGTAAAATATTTTAAATATTTTAAGTTAGAAGAGATTTTTAATATTCGTTTCACTGTATTTGATTTATTTTGAAAAGGTATGTTATGTGTTTGAAGATCATTTTTACAGACCAGCACCTCTGAAAAAACCCTTATGGCAGAAATGTTCAAAGAACAGGGTCAGTAAAAAATCACAATGAAGAATGATCATGGGGACTATGCAGCACCAAAATAAATGAAAATGTTGATTGTATGTTAGATAAAGTTCTGCAGCCTCAAAGAGAGAGAGCACATGGCTTATGTCAAAAGAGTTACATATGGAACTTACTAGTGTGAAAGACATTGGTGATCATTCTTACTGAATATAGTTGCTTCACAAATTGAAACCAGATTTCTGTGTTTGCATGCTGTTCTGTAGATATGTTTTAGAAAAGTTGTATGGATGATTGGTGGTTTTTTCTGATGAGTATCATGCTCTACTCAGTGGTCATGTAAACAAGAAAAACATGCATTTCCTAGGTGTTAAAAGCCAGATGAATATGCATAAAGACTGCAGTATTTAAATAAAGTAACCATGTGGGCAGTGGTTTCAAGTCATAGCATCATTGGACCCTTATTATATTGAAAATGAAGATGGTAACTCAACAACAGCAACTCTAAAACATATAAAGAGCAGGACATAGTGCAGATTTACAGACTTTTGTGATTTAATTAATCTGGATTTCAATAAGCAAGTTTACTAGCAAGAGTCATTCCACACAAAGGCCAGGGGGGCTGCCTTTAAGTCCAGAGCTGATGATATGTGATGAATTTCTATGTGGAATGTTGATGGAACAATGTTTCATACCTATACCATGAACTCTGCAACAATTATGTGAGAAGACTGACTCAGTGATAGGAGATGTAACCTCTGAACAGTGCTGCTATATGATGTCCAACATCATTGAGTGTATGGAATTTGTTCTCAATGATGAAAAGCATGTGGAACATGTAATTGTGTAATAAACATCCCTTAATCAATGGTACTACTTCTCCTATCTCTGTTTTACCCTACCCTATACATATAAAGTATTGTCACCAGATGATCACATGGAAGAACCCTGACTTCTGATTGGACAAACTAAGGGTTGATCCCTAGCAGCACAGAGGGATTTTTCCCTTGTTCTGTCATAACCAAACTGGTCAAGGTTCACTAAGCATGCTCTTTAAATGAATTCCTGGAGAGAAGAGGGAGAAGGTGGCAAAGATGTTCATCATACTATTTTCATCTAGCACCAAAAAGTTGAAATCCCTTGATGTCTTATCCTGGCCCTCTACACGTGAGTGTTAACTTCACCCCCTCTCCCTTAAAGGTTGTGTCTTAAAGAATCTGATTTTGATTTGATTTTTTTATTCACCACAATTAAAGAAATATAATATAATACATTGTGCTTTGATTACGAATTCTGCTGAACTAGTTTGGTCTCTCTATATTTTATACATATAAAACCCACCATTTTTTTCTTAAAAAATTAGATAAGTTTAAATTTTTTTTTAATATTTTGTTTTAGATATAGTTAACTAGTTAATTTATCTTTTTCACATCATTACATAAACACACTTTTTTTCTCTTCAAAAATAAGATATACTTTTTATTTCTTCTAATATTTTGTATCGAGGTATAGTTGTTATAGCTAGTTTCTTTTTATTTTTCACATCAAGTTCTTTTTCCAATAACTGTCAGTTTATTTTTCTGTTTGTTTTGCACATTAGTATACATTTGTATATTATTGAAAATGTGTGTGTTCTAATGCCAACTTACTTGCCTGAACAGGGCATTGGAGTTCCACACATATGGCAGTAGCATAATCCATCTTTAATGTGCGCAATGATAAATTGACAGACTACATTATGCTGAATGATGAAGGTGAAGATGGAAGTGAGATGATGGAGCAACAGAATGGGAGGCAAGGAATACTGCAATACCTGCAGATAACCTGTCCAGACAACATTTCATCTGCCACAAATCACACTTATGGCTGTTGGAATTGAACCTTAGAAACCTCGATGGGAGGCGACCAGCCTAACTGCTGGCCATGGAACCACCTTTGTTATTAAAAATGTATTTCTGACAATTTTTAATAGAGAACCAAATGTAAATAATTACATTTCTAAACAGAAAGACTATTTGTAAATAGATAATAATGATTTATGTACTATAGTACGTGAAAGACATGTTAGTTTCTATTTTTCTCTCTTAATGGAAAGCTCTATAAACATTTGCTAGCAGATTTGGCCCAAGGGAAATTCACATTAAAAGTGATTTTATATTACCACCTAAATCCACTGAAACACAAATGGAATCTTAAAATTTTCCTATTAACTGAATAAGCCCCAGTTATTCATACTTACGCAAAAATTCTCGCATCTGTGGATCCAAAGTTGTTATCATGGAGTCTACTGAGTTCTTGGCTTTCTCTGCAACTTTTGAAAGTATGCTTCCACTCCCTACTGCACCCTTTACCCAACCCAGCAACCCTCCACTGCTGTTTGGTGCTGTGGATGATACAGGCTCAGCTGTTTGTGATGCTGTTGCTGCTGTAGGCTCCAGAAGAGACATAGCAGCTACATCTACATCTTTACTTGGTGGGATCACTGGGCTGTAATGAAAAACCCCTCAATTCCATATGTGTGAAAGTAAACATTTTTGGGGAGGAAATACCCAATAAGAAGCAAATTTTCACTATACATGTGCACCATTGTAAAAATAATTTGGTTCAACTTTTAATTGAATTTAACTTCCTTAAAATATATAATGGATTTGCTGAGACATCTGCACTTTTAAAATGTATTTATTTATTCCTATGGAGTTCTTACAAGTAGAAGGAGAGCCATACAGTTGCAAGGTTTTTTAACATGCAGAAAATGCATTGGTAGTTGCGAGTACTATCCAGCATCAATAATACAACTGAAAGTAAACTGTTTCCTCAACACATTGTAATATGAAATAACTTAAATAATATAATCACTTATCCATAAAACTACAAGGAATTCCTGTCTTTTGTGAAAAGCATCTATTGATTTTTGTAGGAGAATTTTCTATGCAATGACCAATGCCATCAAATGCTTCATTGGTAAGAATTCTTTTCTTCTTATTCTGGACAATTCCCATTTCCCAAAATATAAAATCTACATTATAGATCATTTGATGACTTGAAACTTTAACACTAGGGTATCTTTGTTCAGATTGTTTTAACTTGAACTCGCTATATTAGTACATATCAATAACATATAAACACTCTCTGTGCAATAAAAAAATATATG
Source organism: Metallyticus violacea (assembly GCA_030762175.1). NCBI lineage: Eukaryota > Metazoa > Arthropoda > Insecta > Mantodea > Metallyticidae > Metallyticus > Metallyticus violacea. The sequence continues at coordinate 33,656,642 of CM060838.1, forward strand.
CTCAACTAAATTGAATTGAATTTATTTCCACTTAATAATACAACACGCTTCCACAGTGCCCTTTTACAATCACTCAGTCATTCAAGAAAAATACAACCATAGTCCCTCTAATAAATCTTCCCCAGTTGCTGTGTAACTAAGTGGTTGAATAGTTTCAACCTTGCGGTTACTCAACTATCAGGCAACTATCTTCAAAATTCATTCAATCAAAACCCAACTTAAATTATGCTCCCACCCAATTTGGTTCTTTGTTTCTTACTTAATTTCTTTAACCATTTTTTTTTAACCTTAACCTTACCTAAATAATTCCCAAACTTCAAGATTTTCTGCCTTGCTTTTATATTCACCAACTTGTTTTCCCCTTATCTCTATTGGTAAGTTATACCACTTCTCAATCCTAAATGTTGCTCTCATTTCTTTAGTTTCACTACATTTCACAGTTGCATGCCAGCAACTATCTTGCATTCTGCACATTGAACATTCCTCTATATTTAAACCTCCTCTTATTCCTTTCAGATTCACTACCCCTGTCCAGGCCCATGCAATTCCCTCCCTTGTCCACCTGTTACCTTCATTCACATAATTCTCTCTACCCCACATTTGCTTTAACCCCCTATAAACTCTGAATGACTTTTTACTACTAAAACTACTTAATATTTCCTGTCTTTTTATATCATCAATTCTTTGTATAAAATATAGTGAACTTTTGTAACAGTGATGTCAAATATTAACATTTTAAAAAAATTGAGTCAAGATTATAATATATACATCACTAAAATTTAATAAAATGGAAGACTAGTTTCCGGAGCCATCACTGCTATCATCAGTTCCTGGTCGACTACGGCCTCGCTGTTCATGGTAGATTGATTCGTCTCTGGTGGAGGTTATTGAACTTCTGTATTAGTACATCACTTGGCGGGATTTCGAAATTAAAAACTTTTTCCTTGTTCTTCCAAATATAAATGTTTTCACAGACTATAAGTTCAGTTTTCCCTTTAATATTTTTAAGTAATTTGGGGTTTTTATTAATGCTATGTTGTTCTTTCCAAAAGAGCCAAGCTACCGCCGATTTTTCTTCTTGTTTTTGGTTTATATTCCTAATGAGTTCTTTAGCTCTTGTTTTAAATGTTTCTTTTGGTCTTACCGATATAAACTTTTTCACAATCATTGTAGCTCATCTGATATATTCCTGATTTATCTTCTTGTTGTAGGTTATCTTCTTTTTGTTTTGAGTTAAGGATATTTTTAAAGGAATAATTATTTTTTGGAGCCAAAACAATGACTTTTTATATTGTACATTTTTGTTTGGGGTATGTTCCCATAGATGGGCTGCATTCACCACAGCTTATAGAGTCCATCTGCACTGAGTTTTGAATTCAGAGTGCTTTCTCTTAGCTTAGAGTTCCAACGCCAAAACTTGTAAGGCAACAAGTTCTCTCTTCAGAAGCCATTTCTGTCTTTTACATAGAGATACCTGCTTCTCCACACTCATCTGCCCTCAAAGAGGCCATTGGTAGCAGAGAAGATGAACACTAGGTCATTCTTATACATGCTTTGGCTGGGTTTGGTTTTATGCTCCTTAAGACAATTGCCTTCACTATGGCTAAGAAGCTTCATTCACCCCCTACATAACCTCATGGATGGGACCATAGGTAGGTGCTATCTCCTCATCAACAGGACAAGGACAGGGGCATTGCTCCTTTAGTGGAACTGCCTGACTTTGAACGTTTCCACCCATTACCCAACTAACTCGGAGGGTTCTAGCTGCAAATAATGTTAGGGACCCCATCTACATCTGTTCTTCACTGCCCACAGATCCTGACAGCCTAGTGTCTACTTCACCTCAGCTCTACCCAACTCAGAGGGTTCTAGCTGCAAATACTGTTAGGGACCCCATCTACATCTGTTCTTCACTGCCCACGGATCCTGACAGCCTGGTGTCTACTTCACCTCAGCTCCTCCCCACAGAAGTGTCTCCACTGGTGGCATAGGCACAAACTGCCAATCATTGAGCAAGGTTGAAGTATCAAAGTATTCTTTCCTCTGACCATAACAATTAAATTCAATCAAACACTTTGCATGACATTATTCTGGGTGGAACATTATCCATAATTCTTTCTGGGATTTCAAACTGTGCAGTATTGTGATCAGAAAGGCATGGCAGAGGACAATTTAGCACAGGCATAAAATAGCATGGTTTCATTTATCAAAATTACATGTTTTGAATTGATATTATATTATAACTAAAGGTAATGCTCACTTGTATCCTAAGGCTAATCCATAACTTTTTCTTACTATTCTACTTCATGACCCACATTCTAGCATTATTCCAGGAGCATGTCATTGATAATGGAAGCATGATAAATGAAATACTTGGTTTTACTGTCAACATTAATGGTTTATTCTCTTAATTCCCCAGAAAAATAAATAGGTTGTACATAAGTCTCTATGAAGTCAGAATTCTGCAATATGATGTAAGGACAAATATGATGAAAAAGAGCATATTGAAAATTGGAAAAACTCTGCAAATTGTTTTGCCATTCATCTTGCACATTCTGTATAAATTATACCAATTGAAGTTGCTAAGTTCTAAGGACATTCAAGATCAGAATTACAGTTCTGCATTAAGTTTTAGGAGCAACTACAGGTATACAGGTTTAGTTTAGTTTAGTTTAGTTCTCGGAGCATTCAGTGAGTTCGTGAAGCAGCCACAGAGACCTACGAACATTGAACTTGTCATATACAAATACCACAGTAGTTTTCAATCCGTATTTACAAAAATTTGTTTACATCTACATAAATAATTACAATAAAAATAAAAAGAACACTTAGAACAACTCAACCAACACCAAAAACAGGCAATTCAATCATATAACTTTTATTAATACATATTTACATATACATTGATATGTTGTGCAGTATACTATTGTCACTCATATATTCCTTTACAGAATAATAGGCCTTTTTACATAGGTATTTTTCTAAGAGCAGATTTAAAGGAATTGTCATTGTTTATTAAGACTTTTAGGCTAGAGGGAAGAGCATTGTATACTAAAATGCACTCATAATAAACACCTTTTTGATGGCATAAAAATGCTGAAATTGGGCGATGTAGATTTGCTTTTTGTCTAGTATTCTTGTCATGTATATTTTGATTTTGAACAAAATTTTGTTTATTTCTTATATAAAAGTTCATCAAAAGGTTTGATGAGAGGTTAAGTTTTAGTGACAAAGCAATCTTTCATATTTGTGGATATAAACTTAGAAAGTTTCTACATCATTCTATGTGCTCTTGTCAAAATTTAACGATTGTTTCGTAAGGCTAGGGACACTTTCAATACTTCTGATTTTCAACTAAAACTGGAACATAAAGCTTGATAAAATCTCATTCCTTTGCTTACCTGAATGTTGTTGGATGAAAGGTGTGAGTTTGTAGTGAAGACTGTGACACGGAAGACGGGTGTGAAACGCTCGAATTGGATGCACGAGCTTCAGCTGAAGGTGAAACAAAACTGGGAAGTGCAGATGGTGGAGCAATGTTAGACAGCAGGTTCCCTGTATTGGGAGCATTGCCAGCTGATGTCAGCGAAGCGGGCGAAGAAATGCTGCTTAAAGAATCTGATTACCAAATGAGTTAAATTTAATATAGGTATTATTTTTCATCTTCAGTATTCACTATACTACTATGATGTACTTACCAGCTTTTGGCGAGCTTTCACTTGAAACTGACACATCATCCGTTTTTTTATCAACGAATTCAAATGTTGACTCCCCATTGGAATCCTCCTGCATCATTATACAAATGCAATATTATAATATGTTTATTCTCTACACCAATCTTATTTGTTGCATACGTTGCTTCGTTTGTTTCATTTGTTTGTTACCACGCGTTGCAGTTTTTGTCTAGTGCTTGATCAGCTGATTGTTGTTTTCACCAGTGCTAAAACATATTTGCCCAACAGTATTACCTATGTGTTTGATTGAATAGCATACTTAATTAATTTATTTTATATTAAGAAGTACTTCTGATAGCAATAGACGTAATTATGCTGAATAATATTAAGAATTAAAATATTAATTTTTAATATGTATATTTTACAACCCAAATATTGGTAGTTGGTAGCATTGAATTTTGACACGAGAAGGGAACTCATTTCATGACCCTTAATGACACTTCAGACGACAGCGAGGACGTGTTAGGCAAGCAAGTGAAAGAATGGCTGACGAAAGGGAACCTCCCCCTCTTTTCAATAATGTAGATATAGAAAAACGAGACGATGACAACGATGATCTTTTTAGTTCGGCTGTTGAGGTAATGCTGAAACACCGGGTAGTTAAATAACCTTAACAATTAGACTGTTGCAATTTTTGTTATAATAAAACAGATTACTTCAGTTATTTTGTTTATCTGTGCATCATATGATAGCGGCTTTCAATTTATGTGGCAGTTATTAAAGAACTAGTAGTAGTATCAATGTGCGTTTTATGAGCATGCATCATGAACTAAGTTCTTTATGTATTTGTTCTTGTAAAAATTGTCAATTTTTATTGTAGGTATGGACTAATTGCATGATATGTTTTGTATTAATCACATGGTTAAATGTTTTTTCCCCCCATAATGTTAATTATGGAAGGGCAAAACAAGCTTTTTATAAATGTGCTCCATATTAAAGGTTAAGTAAATTGCAGGATAGTTTTAATTAAGGGCTGGTGTGTATACTGTAAATGTAAACTGTTTAGTAAGCCGAGTACTTTTGTCTGAATGAACAAAGTGCAGAATTTAATTTGTTGGTCTTGCAATAAATGAAGTACATTGATTTCCTTAGATGCATGTTTCAGATGCAGAGAAAGCTTACAAAGCAAGGAATGATTACAAACGAGTAATATTTTGGACTAGGCATTTGCATGTTGATGGCAATATTATTTTATTTTAGAGTTGGATATGTGATATTTACAGGACATAAATATTCTTGATGATGACGATGATGCACAGAGTCCTTTTGCAAGGACAGCAGATGCTCCAAAACTACAACTTTCACAGGTGAGGAATATGCCTATTTCTTGTAGCATTTGATAGAAGAATATAATATTGGTAATACTTGAGACAATTAACAACTATTTAACGTCCCTTTTCATAGGTATTGTTCTATATTTGGTATTTTCATATAGTTTAGTTTTCTTTCTCATTGCACGGATATTTGTAAAAGATGCTTTACTGAGTTTTGTTTTTATTCTAAACTTTCATTTCCCAATTTTAATAAACTTTTAATTCTATGAGTCACATTCATAATTATCCTACGAGATAGAATTATTTTCTTGCCATATTATAGATTAACTTTACAAAATGCAATAATAGTTAATTAGTTATTGGATATGTTTAGCAAATGACCCCAAGCAGCTCATATATGATAAATTATGATAGATTTAAGTGTATTATTCATAATTGGGTTGTAAGCAACTCATTAAAGAAAGGATAATGAATATCTTTGTTTCATTTGCATGCAATGACTCTTCAGAACGTAATTATTCATTTGCATAATCAAAAAACATGAAAATTGTTACAAATAATACACTTATTTTTGTGCCAAAGCCTTATGCAGTAAGAACTAGAGTAACACCACAGATTAGATTCTTAATGTGCTACCACTTCTTAATAGTTCGTTGCACATCCAAAGCAAGTTTCAATTTTTCATTTAAAATGAACAGGCTTCTCTCACATGCCTACACAGCTTAAATATATGTCGTGTCATCAAACAATCCTTTTTTGCCACTTCTGATTACCATGCTGCACATAATTAACGTCTTTACATGATTTGCAAAACAACTGAAAAATTTTGCCTTGCTTTGATATGCAGCTTTCGCAAAATTTACTTTATGAGTATTGCTTCAGTTCTTTCATATTATCCAGTATAACATAATGTAAGGCATTTTATCTATGTACATTTTATATAAATAAATGAATTTATTCCACAATTAACTTTACAGTTTGTTACAATAATATACTCTTAATTTACAATATCACCTATATCTTTACATACATTATTAACCTACTCTTTTTACTCTAGTCCTAGCAGCATCCTCCAAAATACAGTTTCCCACCTTGTTAATCATGTGGTTGTATGACTAACAAACCTTCTTCTTTTACTTTCTTCCTATTTCATTCCCACTTCTTAACTTTACCCAAAAACTCTCCCATTTTCTGGACATTTTTACACTCTTGTTACTTAACATTTATTTAACACTAAATCCTTCTGTAAATTGTCCCATTTATTGTCCCAAACTTTTTCCAGCCACCATTTGACTTTCTCGCTTTCCAATAAATAATGGGACATACTAATTAATCCTGCACATCTGCATCTAACATAGTCTCCTCTATATCCTTTCAGGGATATTACGCCTGTACTCATCCATGCTCAATCTATCCTACCCATTTGATCACAAATTTCAATATATTTCTCTCATCCCCAATTCTGTTTAATTCTTATATATATATATATATATATAACCAAAGATCTTTTATCATCTAAACTAGCCCAAATCTCTTGCTTTTCAATATCTTCTATTCTCTGTCTCACTATCTTCCAAAACCCATTAACATTACTTTCACCTGCTCTCCATATATTCCCAAACTTATTTCCTCTAGTACCTTCCCCACCTCCCCATACCAGCTCTTCCTTCACAAGACCTCTTTTTGATATTTCAGACATTCCTGGAATATAATTAAGCTATCTAATTAGAGGATACAATACCAATACTTCATTACTCTCTTTATAATTAATCCTTTTCTCCCATTCCTTCACAAATAAACAAACTAATCCCCCTTGGAGAACACTTGAGTAATCCCAACACTTCCCTATAAAACATTCTGTGTAATGAATGTATTATATTGTGAAGAAAGTTTTAAAAGTAATTATCAAATTTGTTTAATAAACAAATTATTAAAATGATAAATAAATTCTTACTTCACTTCTCCTAAATACATGTCACTACTTTGTTGAATTTATGTATCTCATTCTGTAGTTCCCCTAAGTATGACTTTCTTCGGAATGGAAGTAAAGCTGTAGGTCCCATGTCGTACATTTATGGTAAGATAAAGAACCTCAAGCCTGAAAGAAGAGGCCTTTGAGCAAAATTTGTCAGCTGTTTCACACCTTGAATTAAATGGAATGCTGATGACCTGAGATGTTAATGAGCATCTATAAATAAACCAAAAAAAGAAATTCTATAGTTCCTGAGTTCAGCGAGAGCTTTAGGATATAGAACAGGCCAAAGAAATGTTATAATGTTAATATTGTATTTAAATTTATTAAAACTTCCTTATGAGTATGTGGGACAAGCACAGGTTATAAACTTACCTAAAATAATAGGAGAGTGAATGGGAACATTATTATAGCATGAAATAGTTTGGAGCTTGTGATAACTTGCACCCATCTCTAGTCTTAGTGCATTATTAGTATAGTAAAATTCTACACAGCCATGTCCACAAGTGTATGTGTCATTTTTCTCCATACAGGGTGGCTCGTGCATAATTTTCTGTGGTTCCTTTTTATTTTTCAGAGTTGCAAACTGTTCATAATTATAGCATTATCACCATGTTCAATCAAAGAGTAGCAGATGAGCAAAGGCTGTCAGGCTGTAGTGAACTATGGGTTTTTTTAGTTTCTAGAATTCAACTGAAGTTAGGTTTAGGTTAGTGTCTGTGTATGTGTGTATGAATTGATTAGGAATTCCATTTTTGCCATTTATTGTCCTGTTCTAGTTATTTGGTTATACATTGTACTCATCTTCTATTTCCTTTTGGTATTTCTGTACAATTTCTCTCACTTTTCCATTTTTAACTCTTTATTTACTATGATGACACATGCCATTCCTTCCTAGCCACTTGTCCACTGCTTTCCTTCATGATTTAAAAAAATTGCCATCATTTACTTTGCCTTTCCTACTGTGTGCTGCTTTCTAGTACATTTCTCACTATTAGTACAACCATAACAACCATAATAGTATCCATCAAGAAGTAGCGAGTAACAATGCTTTGGTTAGGCTCTAAGTGTATGTTTGTATGGTATGTGTATGGTGGGCCTTGACTTGCTTTTTGTCAGGTACAAGCTGTCTAGGCAACTTCAAGCTTATTTGCACAACATTAATTCATTCTGTTGTCTCAAAGGCTTTTAGTAAGAGCATTATATTGTTACAGACAAAATAAATCTATAAGATAGTCATCAAATCATAATCATTTTGAGCCATTCACATATATTGTAATTTGAAATGATTCAAGTTTAAATGCCTGTTCTTGTATTGTTTATATGCAGTCCTTAGAACATCCCAGGAATACTGGACATGAAATAATATGTCAAAATAAGACACCGCATATTTTCCATTAATGTTACAAAATGATTCAAGTTTAAATGCCTGTTCTTGTGTTGTTTATATGCAGTCCTTAGAACATCCCAGGAATACTGGACATGAAATAATATGTCAAAATAAGACACAGCATGTTTTCCATTAATGTTACAAAATGCTAATATTCATTTACTGCACTTGCTTGTTTTCTAACATTAATCTAGAACTTTGTTCTGTTTGCATATTCCACTTCCTTAGTCCCAGTATTCAATACTTGTGCCCATTTCTTTACTGTTCACTGTTAACTCTTTCATTAAGTTCAGCATCTCTTGGGGATAAAATAAACAAAAACATCTAATCCCATAGATTTAAATAACGGAGATTTTCACAGTGAAATATATTATAATGTAACAAATTATTTATGAGGAAATCATTCAAATTTCACTAGTTTTGTACTGCCACGGGTGGCTGAGGTCGTTAAGGTGCGGACTTGTGAGCAAGGGGTTCGAATCCTGCCAGGACCGTCCTCCCTGACTGAGGTTTATTCCAGGTTTTCCTCAGTCCTCATAAATGGCAAATGCCAGCAAGGAACCCTAAACTTAGGCCTGGAATGATCCCTTCCTTAAAAATAAATCCTTTCCCAATATATAATTTCATTTCATATATCATCAGTGTCCATCGCCTATGGTGCCTCTGTAGCAAAAACAGGCGTTAAACACTATTCATTCACTAGTTTTTTTCCACTTACTTCAACTTGTTGGACTGGAACTGTGCTGATGATGAAGGCAACATATCCAACAGCCTACTTGGACATGTTTTGAAGGCTGTTGGACATGTTGCCTTCATCATCATCACAGTTCCACTCTAACATGTCCAACAGCCTACTTGGACATGTTTTGAAGACTGTTGGACATGTTGCCTTCATCATCAGCACAGTTCCACTTCAATATGTCCAACTAAGTGGAACAAAACTAGTGAAATTTGAGAAATCCTCATAAAATTGTTATATTATACCTAATCTCATATTCAAACTGTAAAAAATCTTGGGTTAAATTTATTATGAAAATTAAGAGAGATCCCTGAACAAATTTGACAGCTATTTCAAGTTCAAATAATACCTAGCATCACACTGGGTGCCACTTGAGGCAGTTTGTTTACCACATATTTCTTCTTATATCTATCTGCAGATGCTAAATGCAACTAAATTCAAATAGTTCATAAGATATGTCAATATCCAGAACAGGCCTTAGTGCTTATCTTTGTAAGTTGGTAATATTGATTACTAACATTTTCTGCATTATTAAAGGCAAATCATTGCAAATTAAATTTTATGATAGATTTGCAGACATGCTGTGCATGATGCATTGTGTGTGAATTGAAATCATTTGTTGCATATCCTAATTTAGGTTTCATTGTCACTATTTTTTGCATCTCTATAGTTTTTTTGCATTCTATAATTTGATATTACACTGATTTATTTTCTGATCATGTATAAATATTCTTGTAAGTTTTCATGTCCTGCTTTACCTTGGAGCTAAGGTATTACTGTGCATGTTTAAATTTCTGCAGCTAGAAGCAAAATGTAATATAACAGAAACTTCTGTGCAGAGTTTATAAATAGTGCAGGAAACAAATAATATAAGGTTGTAATAGATTACAATAATTCACAGCTATGTAAATAAAGTCAGCACAGTCAGAACATTTACTGTAGCTGCATCATTTGTAGTCTAGTTTCAAATGAATATGGGTATGATAAGTGAGTGGAATTTTTTTTATTGGAGATGTATGAAAGTGCTTTTATTGTGCCTTGATTCTTAAATTTTAATATACTGTTGGAGATAAGGTTGGAACAAGTAAGAAATTTGATCTACAATAGCCTTCATTGCGAGTTAAACTTCATTTTGTTTAATTTGACATAGAATAAAAATTTTTTATTTCTTCCCATATATTGTTCAAAGATTTGTTCTTGATTAAAATACCCATGTTCAATTTTTAAAACTATCTGTTTCGAAATGGTATTATTAGAGCATGATTTTATCAAACTTTGAAAGGTTTAGTGCTGCTTGGAACCCTGATATATGTTTCTGAAATAATGCTCATTATGTACAGCATATTAAAATGTAAACAGTGGAGCAAAAAATGGTCCAGAAAAAGCCACAGATAAATGGCATCTGTTCTGATCTAAAAATGAACTCAAGTTTCCTACATCTTGGATGAAGGAGGAATGGGAAGAAGAATAAGAGGTTTGTTCTGTTAGTCTAGTGTTAACCATTTTTGCCTCATATACCCAAGGTTCTGGGTTCAAATCCAACCAGGGTCAATGAATTTCTCAGGGCATAAAAATCCTAAGTTTGGCTTGCTTTGGAAGGAGTCCTGTGTCATAGATTTACAGCAAGTAAAAAGTAAAAGAATCTCAAGCCTGAAAGAAGAGGTTTGTGAGCAAAATTTTTCACCATTTCATATTCTGAATAGAATGGGATGCTCAAGGCCAAAGATGTTAAAGAGCATCCTTAAATAATATACAATCCCAAAAAGAAAAATAAGAAGAAACATTTATGCATTTCTGTAATATGTATACCTTCTCTTTAATTCTCTGTTTTGCAAGAATCTTTCGAAAAATACACCAATAGTTTATAGGTTTTGTATAAAATATAGTGAACTTTTGTAACAGTGGTGTCAAATATTAACATTTTAAAAAATTGAGTCGAAATTGTAACATACACACCACTAAAATTCAATAAAATGGAAGACTAGTTTCGGGAGCCATCGCTCCTATCATCAGTTCCTGGTCGACTGCCGGTCTTGTTGTTTGTGGTAGGTCGATTCATCTCTGGTGGAGGTTTAATGAACTTTTGTATTAGTACATCACTTGGCGGGATTTCAAAATTAAGAGAAAGAGAAATTTTTTAATTTTGAAATCCCACCAAATGATGTACTAACACAAAAGTTCATTAAACCTCCACCAGAGATGAATCAACCTACCACAAACAACGAGACCGGCAGTCGACCAGAACTGATGATAGGAGCGATGGCTCCCGAAACTAGTCTTTCATTTTATTGAATTTTAGTGGTGTGTATGTTACAATTTCGACTCAATTTTTTAAAATGTTAGTTTATAGGTTTGTTTATTAATTGCTTAGATGTCTAAACAGATTTTATTACATATATGCTTATGGCAGGCACAAAGATTGACTTTTATACAAGAATCATACCAATAGTATTAAGCAGCAAATTTTTATTTATTTACTTATTTCTTTATTGGGCAATGGGCAGGGTTAGTTAGGTGGTAATCAACAATTATATGTGCTATTCATAGTACACCTTGAAGTTTGTACTTTTAAAACTAATGAGCAAGTACCAAACTTAATACTTAAAACAGAAAATATAAAACTGTAATACATTTAAATCTCTGGAAAATATATCTTATGTGTTATATGTACCTTTTCTCACATTACTTGAAGTAACTTTGCATAATTCTCTTGTAAATCATTGTAATCTGCGGGAAATTGTTTGATTTTTCAATTACTGATATTGGTACTAAAGATTTGGTGTCAAGTCTACTAACAATAAACAAACTATGTACATCATCTTAATTGATGCATTTTGTTTACCTTCCCCATTATCTCCATGTTTAATTATTACCCTGCAGTAGAATTTTGCTCCAACTTGCCAAAAGACACAGATGCACTGCTTTATGAATTGCCTCCGTTGCTTCATAATGTTGGTCTCATACCTGAACTGTCAGAAATAAAAAAAAAATAAAGAGTCTAAGGCTGTTAAAGGGATGTAGAAGAACCTCCCATTTGATTGATTGATTTATTTATTTTTGTTTCTTCCCTCTACATCCTTCATAACCTTCACAGTTGATGGCATTGTCTTTGCTTTGTTTTCATGCTGCTGAATTCAAATGATGTCATTCCATTCTCTGCTATTTCACTTCAGGCTGAAAATGCTGAAGCGAGGTTTTGTTAGTATTTGCAATATTGCTGAGCAAATGACTGTCTTTGTTCAATATATCCGAAGCAGTTTTGAGGTAATGGTTTTGCATCAAATTTAATCATATTTGGTGAATATGAACAAAATCCAGAAAGCAGAAACTTTTCTATAGCCTTAGAGTTTTCAATCATCTCATGAGTTGCATTATGCTTATTCCAGGTTAGTTGGTTGGTGCCTAATGCTGAAGATGTATTGCATTTGTCTTCTGGCAGCCCAATACAGTTCAATTATGTTGTTGTTGTTGTTGTTATTCAGTTTTTCACCTTTCATTACATGACACTGATAACTAATTTGGTTGATTGAATATTGCATAGTGTTACTTTAGTACAAGATTTTTATTTTGTGCAGGTGGGCAGCAAGGCATCATGGCTAGCATTTAGTTAAAAGACTGTTGTACTTTTCTGTTTTATTATTATTATTATTATTATTATTATTATTATTATTATTATTATTATTATTATTATTATTATTATTATTATTATTATTATTTATTATTATTATGATGATGATGATGATGATGATGATGATGATGATGATGATGATGATGATGATGATGATGATGATGATGATGATGCCAGGAGTGTGGTATATTTTTCTGTGTTTTGCTATTTGTTGTTTACATACTATCTGAGGAGTTTTCCTCAGTTTAGTTCTTTTTTTAATTAACTTCTTTGTTCAAAATATGTTCATCAATGCTTTGGTGGATTGTAGTTTGTTCCATTGTTGGCTAGAGAATGTGCTATTTCATTTCCAGTTAGACTTGTGAATTAAGCCCCTTCTAAGTGCTCTTGCTATTTTATCCATGGTCACATACCTGTATCATCAATCCTTTCCTTATTGGGTTCAGTTGAAGCTGTTTGAGAGTGACCAATGAAGCTGATCTGTTCTCATCTTTGAAATGTTTCACCAATCTTGTAACACTGCTAATACCTGTGCATATATTATTTCATTTGTTTTATTTGTTCATATTGATTGCTTGCTTAAGATTCATAGAAAAAATGGATATTTCAGGAGTCAACAGCTGCTGAAAGTTATCAAGTGGACAAACCATCCCCAGGCCTTCAAGCAAAGTCAGCAGAAGAGGTAAACTTTTAAACTAGTGCCTGATTACACATAAATCAATAATATACTAAAAGAAAAGAAATTGTGATTGATAAACACCTTATACAAAAACAAACAAAGAATGTATTATTAAGCAATGTTGCAGTCTTATTGTTAGTATGAAAGGTGTTCAATAAAGAATGATCATAATTTTTTTTTACTCATTCTCATAGTTTTTATGATCTTTCTCAAAATAGTCCCCATTGGATGCAATGCACTTTTCCCAGCAAACCTGCTAGACTTCAAAGACATATTGGAAACCATTTTTGAGAGATCCTTCAGAATTGCCTTCATTTCTGCTTCTGATAATGGAAAATGCCTCCCAAGAAAATGTTTTTTTCAATATGGGAGAAAAGGAAAAAAGCACATGGGGCTAAATCTGAACTACAGGGAGGGTGAAGGACACACTTCAACTTTATTGTTGTGAGATAATCTACCACAACATTTGTGATATGCAGCTGTGCTCTATCATGGAGCAGAATCCATCTTGTTACATGGAAATGTTGTCTTTTGTGTGTGATGTGTTTTCAGGACATCTCTATAGTATTGCCCATTTACAGTTGTGTGTGCATGTATTGCTTAAATATAAAAAAGTAGATGACCATAACTTTCCCAGCAGAAGGAAGAGCTTTTTTTTTTTTTTTTTTTTTTTTTACATTTTTTATTTATTTGTTTGTTTGTTTTATCTAAAATAATGGATATTTCCACACAGATCTTTGCTGTTTGCTTTCAGAATTGAAATTGACATAGCAAAGTTTCATCAACAGCAATTATCTTTAAAAGAAACTCCATCTCTTCTGTAACATCTTCAGCTGCAAATGAACTTGCACTTGAACATTCTTTGGTTCCGAAATCAGCAGTCTTGGAACCCACCATGCACATACATGTCTCATGTGCAACTTTCATTTACCAACTTGTGGGTGGCATCCAGTGAAATTTTCAGAATTTCTGAAAGTGTTCTTAATGCTAATTAATGATCCTGTCTCACAATGACAGCAGCAGTGTTAATATTTTCTTTTGTAAGAGCACAAATTGAAGAGCTGGATTTGATATTGATGCCTCCCCTCTTTAAACATTTTAAAACATCTTTTAACTGTGCTATAGGAAAGAAAAAAACTCACCATAGGCCTCCTTAACATTGCATAAGCCTCAGCTGAAGATTTGTTAAGATGAAAGCAGAATTTCAGAGCAGCACATTGTTCATCACATGTCACCTCCATTTTGCTGTAGGCAGAATTGAACATATCTCAAGATGCAAACCTCTCACAGGTGGGAACTGAAAGTGACAGCAGTGAAACTAGTGCCAAATGTACATTATGCATCAAGTTAACAAAATATTGTAAAGTTAAATTTTAGCATGAGAAATTAGCCTATAAACAAATTAGGATCATTCTTTATTGAACAAACCTCTTATTTGTGGTATATGGTTTTACGTTTTACATAATCATGACAATAGTATTTTATATTAAACTTCAAAAAAGAACATTTAAGTTTCAATCTCTGACCAGGATTTCTTATTTATGAAATATAAAGTAAGTGGAAAATTAATTTTGCATCTGATTTATATGTGAGCTTGTTGATTTTTTTGTAAGTGCCTAATGCTCCACCAACTGCCAGGATTTTTCAAAGTTGAACAGAGTGAGTGAAATATTACTAATGATTATGAGCTATCTGGTTTTCACCAATTTTAGCATAAATAAAAACTGGAAATAGGCAGCTGTTAATGGGAAATTGAACCAGTCCTACCATTTGGCAGGTAGACATGTTGCATAAGATTTTTGAGTAATATTATCTTATATGGTAGTCACCATGAGAAAAAAAAAGAAATGTGTGTTTATTTTAGGCAGAGAAGGAGAGTGGAGATCAATTCATAGAGATAAGTATCACAGAACCTCAAAAAGTTGGAGAGGGAATGGGTGCCTATGTTGCATACAAAGTAATTACCAGAACCAATATGCCCATCTTCAGAAAACGACATTTCACTGTGATGAGACGTTTCAGTGATTTTCTTGGTCTCCATGACAAACTGGTGGAAAAGTACCTGAGAGTGGGGCGCATTATTCCACCAGCACCAGAGAAAAGTGTTATTGGTAAGTAAAAATATTGTATCTGCTAATAATCAGGAATACTTGCTGAAAAATATCATCAGGTTTACTGTATTAATGGTTAATTGCAATGCTTAGTTTACATTCTTAAAACAAATGTTTTAGTTGACACTCCTCAAGTTAATTCAAACATTAGGTGTCTGTCCTTAAGAATTTTCTTTCAAAATCCAAGAATTGTTTCATTATTTCATTCCATGAAGAAAATAATGAAAAAATTTCCATAGTTTTGAGAAAATTTAAAAAAACATTTTTTTTGAAGAGTAAACTAGTAATTATTTTGAAAATCTCTCAATTGTAAAGTTATATATAGTTCTGACAAATATGAAACAATATTTTTATTAATATTTAATAACTAATGATATCATTATATAAAGTTTGTGGAATGTTTTCTATTTGGATCTCAGCTGGACTTTGATAGAACTAAATTTAACATAGTATAATTGTTAAACTTCAGCAAAGTGAATAATAGGTAAAACATTATAATTAATAGAAATTAAGTGTTCTGCAATACTAAAATAGTTTAACATTTAAATTATTGTTAAAAATCATCAAGTTGCATTCCATTTCTTTTCATTAAGTGTGAACCTCAATTATTACAAAACTAGTAATTAAAAACAAGTGTTTGTTTAGTTACCAATATTAGAGTGTTCATCAACAGAATGCAAGGATGTAGCCCATGATAAACTATTTTCATAAAACTTTTGTAATCATCTGGTTAATGAACAACATTAGTCACATCTTGAATTTTTTCTGTTTAATATAACAAACTGATTGTACTAATATTAAACACTTCTCGATTATGTAAGCCCTTAGTCCTATTTTTTAACAAATTAGGCCACCCCTGCTTAAAGTTTTGTTTTGTTGTTTTAATTTGTTGATTTTCAATTTTATTTACTTCCGGGAATTGTTGCCTTTTCCTTGTACCTTTTATCATGCCTTCACATTGCTGTGGTGAGTAAAGTCAGTCCTGGCAATGAACTACTCTTTTTGTGACTGCAAAGTCACACTCACATGGAAGGAAACTATTGACAACTGAGAAATATTGGTGTATTATTCCAAATAGGCCACTCATGCCTAAGTTCATTAAATATCTCATCTATGTATGATTACAATTTTGTCCAGTACATGAATTGCTGTGCACATTGCTCTTTGACTTTAGGTGGAATGTGGTTTTATTGGTATTCAAAATCAGAACCCTTTTTAGCTACTCCTTTGTGGTATATATAAAAAGTAGCTTTATTATCACCTAAGTTGTGGATAATAAAAGGCCAGAGCTTTCATAAATAAAACATTTCCTACCAGATATACAGGATAAAGCTATATTCTGCATGAAATCAAATACTGTTCCAGGTACATCACTTCTAATGTTGCACAACTCACTCACATGTTCAAAATTCTTGTAAAATTTACAAGCTCTTCTCTTACATATTAACAGCTCTGTAGATGCACATGCTTAGTATTGTCATGCAGTGCTGCAGATTTAAGTTTACTGTCTAGATTTTCACATTTAGAGCACACAATTTGCAGCTTGCCAAATACATATATGCATCTATAATATTTCAAGAAATATTAATATTTTACTAAAGATCATAATAGTTCAAGAAATTATTTTTCTATCTATTTATATTAGATATTTCTCCAGCTCTTTGATCCTGATTTCAATGCTCCTTTTTGTTTTGCCAACATACACTTTGTTGCATTTCAAGCAGTTGATTCTATAGATTTCCAATTTTTTCTCGTTAGGGATTCTGTCATTATTACCGGAGTTGAACAGATTATCAACTGCAATAAAATATATATTGGCAAAACAAAAAGAAGCATTGAAATTAAGCTCAAAGAACACAGAGGGAACATCAAGTACAAACAGGTAGAGAAATAGGCCATTACACAACATTTTTGAAGGGATAAATATGATATAGAAATGAAAATCAAATTGTTGAAATTTGTAGATAGACCTTTGCAGTCGACACACAACTGATTATGTGAGCAGTGGACTGTTAAACATGTTCTGAATAATTTAATGGCAAATACATAAGGGTATTAAATCAACTCACCAACTAATTAAAAAAACGAAAAGATTTTTTATGCCTCTAGGGATTCTATCATAACTACCATGTCTCCCTTTCATACCTAAAGGATGGTGTTCTTTAGATAATAGGTTAGTTAGACAGAAGACTGCTTTACTTAACACATCATGTAAACAAATGAAAAATTTATGAAAAAACTCACTCTACAAATGGAGTCATTCAGGCAAAATATTTTAAAGAGAATGTAAATTGTTTTGAAGTTTCATTGTGTAGTAACATCATGCCTTTCATTTAGGCCCAGCAAGTATGTGTCTTGTTCATTTTTAGTTCTGGTACTATATAAAGTTTCAATTTTTATTACAAACCTTGACCATAGCAATACATGCAGTCGATCATCTCACAGAAAAAAAACTGTAAAACTATTGACTTGTATTATATTCAGGAATGCAATAAAAACATATACAGCAGATCCATATTAATAGAATAGTGCATCATATTAAAATATAACATTTAGATACAATTCAATAATATTATATACAATCCAAATGCAAAATGCAATGTACAGTTTTGCCAAATACCTAATTATAAAATTAGAGATAAATTATATTAGTATAAAAACATTCATCTAGCTTGCAATTTGTTTATCTATCAGCCAATTTTGTAACTTCTTTTGTAATTGTTTTTCAGAAGTTTAAATAGTACTGAAATGATATTTGTTATATATATTTTTGGGCATAATAAAGTTAATTGATTTGTTTTTGCCAAGTGTCTCTGTGGGATATTTAGCAAATTGTCTCTCCTTGCATCATGATAATGTACTTCATTTTAAGCAGTTAATCCATCTATATTTTTTCTTACATATAGGATACAATGATGTATTTATACATGCATTTACTACTGCCATACTATGTTCCCAAAAATGTGGTGTGCAGTGAGCTTTGATATGTGATTTAATTCTAATTCTAATAGCCTTCTTTTATAGCATAAGTATTTCAGATGCCATTGTACTATTTTCCCCAGAATAGAATTCCATAACTTAATATAGAATGATATATAGAATATCATAACTTAATATAGAATAGGCAAAATAATGCCACTGGAACATAATACAAAGGTACATACCTAATTACATTTCTAAGAAGAAAAATATTCCTAAGGATCTCTGTATGCTAAGTCCAAGTTAATTTCTGATCAACATGTAATCCTAATATCTTAATATTTATATTCCTCAATTTTTACATTGTTATGTAAATCACAATCAAAATACTATGTTTTGTCATCATTAATGATAAAACAATTAAATGTGAACCAAGTAGCAGCATAAACTTATGCTGAATACAGTTATGGTAAGTTGAATGGTGAAAAATGTTGGCAAATATAACATTATCCTTATATACAAAATTTAAAATCTTTTACCATTATAAGGAAAAAAGAGAAATCAATACTATCATTGAAGCATAACAAGTTTAACTTGACCAATCTTAGAAAGTATGCCTTATACATCTGCACTTAGTTTTCTTTCACTTAAGATTGATTTTAAAACTATATTTGGCATGTCTGTAATCCCAAGATGTAGCATTAATTGTTTTAGTTAAAAATGTTGTACATTATTAAAAGCTTTACATCTGAACATATGTTGACTCTTCAAAAGCAACAGATATTCTGTCCACAATGTGCTCTATAGCATCAACGGTTGACCTTCCACTGTGAAAGCCAATTTGTTAACAGGCGATTACTATGTATATATTTGCACAATTGTGTTTTCACTACAGATGCCAAAAGTGGATATAAATGAAAGTGGATGATAAGATTCTGACTATAATCTATCAAATTTTTTGCATAATGGATTACCTTGGATAATTTTAGAGAATTTGGAAAAACTGTTTCATTTATGAATTTATTAATACAATATGTTAAGGGAGTTAGTATTTCTATAACAATACATTTAATGGTATTATTAAAAATATAATATATATATATTAACAGTAATTATAAAGCAGAAAAGGATAAAACACTAAGAGAAAGTCACACTTGTAATCATTATATTTCGAGCTACTAGAGTTCTTCTATGGCAAGAAGACAAGTGAAGGTGATAAAAGTAAATATTGAATATTGAAGGTAATGTTATGCATGGAAAAAGATGAAACTAGCAATAAGAGTGTGTCGGGGAAAAAAATTAATATGTAAGATTTAAACCAGGTGGTACACGTGCTTTATGTAAAAATATAGCTGCCACTTCTCTATCTCTGAATAAACTTTCAGAGCTATGTGTAGGTAACATATCAATAAGTGTTAAATTAAAAGCATCATCAAAATCCTTACAGTGAGACAAGGCATGTTGGGCAACCGGAAGGGAGACTTGGTTATAACAGAACATCTATGATTGTTCATATCTAGCGAAACAATAGTAGAAATTAAACCAATATAAAATGCTTTACAAAGCTTACAAGATAACTTATATACGACATTCTTAGAAGAACAGGTAGGAAATGAAGAAATGATAAACTCTCTGGATAATTAGAACTGTGGAATGAATGGCATAGCATAATTAGTGCACAGGTTTTACATTTAGGGCATTGGCAAGGATAGGAGCCAGCAATGGGATGAGGTAAATTTGAAGAAGATAGGTTTCAGCACAATATACTTTTAAGGTTAGGGGTTAGTGTGGCGGGGTACAAATTTAGAAAAATCATTTAAATATGTATGCATTAACAAAGTATCATGACATTCTTTCAAAATAGGTCTGATGCTTTCAATTTCAGGCACATAAGTAGTAACAAGGTTAATGAAGTTCTTATTAAAAGATTTAGGTTTACATTGGAAAGTTTTGTGCACTGGGATTATATGGGATTTTAAAAGAGAGGAAGGATAATTTTGATCTTGGAACTTTTGAGCTAGGATTTTAATGTACTTGTCAAGAGATGAAAAGTTGTTACAAAGAAGAAATGCCTAATATATTAATACTTCAAAATTACTATAGTTTATTACCAACAGTTCTTTAAATGTTATACTATAGTATTATATATTACACTGTTTACTCTCCTCATTTCTATATTGATACATGAATCATGCATTTGTAATTCCATACCTTTACCAAGTTTATTCACTATCTGGTTTTTAGTAAACTAGCCTCATTGCAAGCCACATCATTTGTTCTTATTATAATTACAACAGTGGTTTTATTACCAAAACTTTTTTATTCCCTCTTCACTACTATCAAGTACTTTGCTTGAAGGTGCACTTGGTTACTGTGTGCTTTACCTGGAATCTTCTATTGTTCAACATATAAGAAATTCCATTGCTTGGCTATCACCAGAGATAGTTACCTTGGTGAGTTTCGTCTGCTGTGTCCCATGTGGATTTCTCATTTGTACATTTGTGTTCTTCTGTTCATCTATTTGGTTTTTGCTGCAAAAGTTTGAAAATAATTTTGGTAACTAACTGAAGAGGGCATTAGCATTTTTGCTGTGGTGCCTCAATAGTAAAAACATGCATTAAACACTGATAATATAAATTTTAAAAAAATGCTCTATATGGGCATTGCCGCACCACTTGGCACCCTCTTTTTTGTTTGCTAAATTGTTTCTTATCTTTTCAATATGATTTTTCTGTATCCAAGTTTAATTTTCAAGCATTATTTAATTGCAATAGAGAAATATCATTCTGTAGGTTTTAATGATCTTTCATAAGAATTTTGAATCTATGGTATTCTAGCTCAACTCATTTTTGTTTGTTGAGCATTTTAAATTTTCATGTGGAAAAGCATTTTTATGCATGCCTTTAAATTAACAGAAGGATACTACACACGGCCAAAAAGCTGCATCTATTTCGGAAGTTTGCCGAAAGGTGGTATGCAAAGAAAACATTTATGATTTGCAGTAATTTGGAATTGTGCACCTGTTTACTTGTCGACATTTTCAAGCGTATCATATACATTGCAACTTTTATATAATTTATGTAAATCATTTTGTGGAAAAAGACTTAACATAATGAAGGTTGGAGCCCATTTAAACTTAGATATCTATGCACGTCCATATCATACAAGAGGTTATTACAAATATGTTTTTCAAGTAAAACATTGAACCTTAGTGTATTTATAAAAGTAAATTTTATTTATGTTTTCTCTTTTTCAGCAACTAACTCACTGCAGCTGTCCTAAGTATCTGCCTGCTTCTATTAAATAGTCAGAAAATCATTTTTGTTAATAATGTGAATGAAGTTATAAACAAAATAACATTTTGCAGTTTATTTGCCAAATTAGCATACATACTTTAATATATATATATATATCTTTGACATGCAGTGAATATGGGTCAGCAGAAAAAAAGAGTTCATAAGCCAATAATGTACTCAAAGGTTATAGAATTGATTTTTTATTGTTATATAACAATTGAGATAGCAATGGCTAGGACCGAGTTTGCCACCACCCCTATCACATAAGCCCTCTTGAAAGAAATGAATGAAACTGAATACAACATCTCGTTATATTAATGAATAATTTGAATTTCCTAGAGTTGTGGGAAATTGGTTACCTTCAATTAAGTTGACATGGGAGTGTATTAACACTTTTGGCTAGAATATTGCAACAGTTTCACTTTTGTATTGTAGGGAATGTGTCACATTAATTGTGTTAATTAATAATTTTAGTCATAAAGTCATAACTTTAGAACTTTTTCCATGTGTAATCTGCAGTCAAACTTTCAGCAATTTTGGCTCATATTGACTAAACTGTAGCAGCAAATATTAATATTAGATATATGAAAGTAAAAATTAAAATTGAGGCCATTGCTTGCTATAGGCATGACAAAAATAAAAATGAGCAACCAGGCTGAACAAGGTTCTTCTGCAGAATTTGTGGAAAAGAGAAGAGCATCATTAGAACGATACCTGAATCGAACAGCTAAACACCCAATATTAAATGTGGATCCTGATTTTCGAGAATTTCTGGAAGCAGGTTAGTAAACAATTAATATAGCTCTATGACTCAGTTTAGTTAATCCCCTTTAACAGTGATTAACAAAAACATGGTCTCAAAATGTGTTTGTCAAATCATATCTTTGGCTTAACTCTTCTTTACTGAAATAACTTTGAAGATTTTCAGTATGATAGAATCAAATGAGAGGAATTTTAAGTTCCAGAAATAATGCCATGATTAGAGTAGAGTATCTTGTGTTCTTGTGTTCATGCATATTGATCACACACATTAAAGATGGCACTTCCCTCTTAAGTAGCAACAGATGACCATCATATACTGAGAAACAAATGCAAGAGTCTTGAAAATGCTAATTAATGATTTTGCTAATGATCTATTGTATAAAGTACCAAATCGATAGCATTAAGCCATAGTCAGGTAGTGAGCTATAGGTAATGTCCAAGTTATACATTACAAAGAATGTCAAGTATCCAGAATAGAAAGATGTGCCACTTACAGAGTAATTTGGACATATTAAAATGTAGGAGTGTGGTTGGATTCATTGGTAGGCGTCAATCATGAGTGTCCAGGTTATAAGTGAATACAACCAGAGAGGTTTTATTGCATTTATTTTTTAAATAATTTTATATTTTTCTGGTTTATTGCTTTGAAGATACATTTATTGGTAAAATGGAAAAGAAGCCAAAGAGCTAGAATAAGAACATAAATAGAATAAAAGGCCAAATTGTCTCTAATTATGCACTTCACTGTATTTATTTTCTAGTTTGCAGAGATGTTTTTCATTTTTTTTCCCTTATTCATATTTTTTTAAATGTATGTTCCATTTCTATAATGCTTGTGCTATCAGATATGTGTAAATGTTATTACAGATATGGAATTACCTAAAGCAACCAACACATCTGCTCTGAGTGGTGCTGGAGTAATGCGCCTCTTCAATAAAGTTGGAGAAACTGTTAACAAAATAACTTACAAGATGGACGAGAGTGATCCAGTGAGTGGTTTCAGTCTTGTTTCTTTTTGTCTCTTATCCTGTACAACATTATCTGAATGGAAGTTTTAGAATAACAGAAGTAAATATGTAATTTATCTATAGCAAAAAGTGTAGAGAAAAAGGGTAGAGAAAAGTAAATTAGACTGAAAATAAGAAACAGCGAAACAATGAAATAAATTGCAGTTATGCAGAAAAATTTGAAGTTTTGCATGATATGGAAAAAATTCATTTTTTGGGTATCTGGTTCTGGTAACTTTCATTTAAATAGATAATTAAACAATAGAAACCTTATACTAATGTATTAAATATGTTCACACTAACTCCACTTACTAACATAATACTAGGACAAGTTTTGGAAGCACTTGCTCCATCATCAGTTATTGACCGACCTATAACAACTGATCAGCAACTGATGACGGGAGTGAGTGCTTCCGAAACGTATTCTAGTGTGTTATAAAGTGGAATTAGTGTGAACATGTTTAATACCTTAGTATAGGATATAGATATATTACCATTCAAATGCTTACAGCTTCATAAGTCAATTTATTTAATAGAAATTTAATTACAGCTTATTGCAACTTTATATGCAGTATAAACTCTTGAAATGCCAGCACATAGAGGCAATAAATGTTGCACTACCTATATCAAAGAGAGCAATTTAATAGCATAATTTTATGGCATCCTCTCTCAGCAGCCAGAATGTTCAGCTTAGCATATTTTGTGTAAGAAACTGTGAAATGTTTGATAAACTAAAAACTTAACAAAGTTGGGGAAGTACTACCTCTAGAGGTTACTTACTGTTTTGGAGCAAGAGGGTACTTTTCAAAGAACGGTGCATAAATTTAACTGTAAATCAACCAAAAAGAACATGTATTATCTAGAAATGCTAATTGGAACTTGAACATGAAGCTAATCATATAATTAAGATCATTGTATGATTGAGTCAAAATGCACACTCTTATTGGCTCCACTTATTTATATGTAATACATGTTTAACAAACCATTATTTGCATCATCAGCTACCTATGGACTGTTAAATATTTGCTTATTAACAATTCTGTTCATTAGAAATGAGGGAAAAAGATTTAAATAGTTTTACAGTATGAAGCAATCACAAAAGAAAGATGAATTGCAATTGTTACCATCTAACTGGGTACCTCTTTTGATTGTCAGTGTACTCATAACTTTATAGTACTCTGTGCTTGTGATGTAAAACACACTTGCAAGGGGTGATCAATAAAATGTCTACTCTGGTATGTTACATCATTGCTGCAGATCTGAGTTTGCACATATAGGTTGGGACATGATACTAATACAAATAAGTCTGAGCAAGCATTGGAACAGTGGTGCATTACCATGCAGGTCTATAATAAAAGTGAATTATTCGGAGCTTCGTTCTGTGATTGAATTCCACACAAGGAAATGAAGAAACCTTAAAAAACCCAAGGGAGGATGAATGTTATATATGTTAATGGTATATCTTCCCACAAACAAGTAATCTTTTAGACAATAATTTAGAGAAGGCCAGAAGTTCATTGAAAATGACACTATACAAGACATATTGATAAGAAGTCATTTAAAAAATGGTCATGTCAAGGAAAATGTAATAGTCTGTGAATTTGGCATTTTAACTGGGATGATTTAACAGTTATTCATACCCATCTGATGATGATAAAGATCAGTTCCAAATAGGTAACCTTGAATGGTGACACCAGAGCAGAAAGCCATATCACCAGGAATTAGTTTGGAGAATTTGAACCTCCTCACTACTTGACTCAAGTAACTCAAGGTTACTTGAGATGAAAAGCTAGGAACAGAATGCATTTTTCACTGATCTCACAGCCACCTTTGTTCAATTTGGCATTCAGCTTAGCAAGGTAAATCATCCTGCAATGAAAATTAAAAAAAAAAAAAAAATGATCACAACCCCACTTCCCCACTCTGATGCATTGTTTTTATTTTAAAGGGACAATTTATTACTACTTTTTGTTTCCTTTTGTCAAGGTAGGATATAAACCATTTTAAATATTGGTTTTTTATTCCGTAGAAAGCTAATTTATCTATCAGCATTCCATGATTGACACAATCGAAAGCCTTTGTATTGACACAATCGAAAGCCTTTGTTAAATCACAAAATATTCCTCCTACATATACTCTTTCATTAAATTTCACTAGTGAGTTTATAGGTTGCATTTTCATTTGAAATTCCATTTCTAAAGCCAAACCGACCGTTAACTAGAATATTGTTATTTCAAGGTAAAGCTTATTGTGCATTACTTTCTCAACCTTAAAATGTAGGTGAAATAGCAATAGGTCTGTAGTTAGACACATTTATCTTTTATCTCTTAATGAACACAGGCATCGCTATTGAATATTTTAACCTCTCAGGAAATGCATCCAATGTTAAAGACTCATTACACAAGTGACTAAGGGGGGTACTAATTTCCTTTGCACAGGCTTTTATGACTTTGCTGTTAATCTCATCATAGTCAGAAGAGTTTTTTGATTTGTTTTCTAATGATATTACTAATTTCTAGTGGATTAGAGGTACATGGTTTGAATTCATTATTTTGACTGGGAATTGATGATTGTAAAATCCTTAATGCATCTCTTTTATCACCAGAGTATACATTTAAATTTTTTGTTACATGAAGAAAGTATTCATTAAATACACTTGCTACATCTGCAGGGTGTTTATCTCTTTATTATTAATGCTTAAGATTTGCATTATCTTGTTGCAAACTTTTTCCTGTTTCTTGTTTTATTATATTCCAAGAAATTTTTTGTTTGTTTTTTGACTGGCTGATAAATATTTAATAATGGAGGCCTTTTGCGTTTTGTTTGTGTTTTGTTATTCGAAGTAAACATTACAAAGTTAGTTGTATTAAACAAAATGAAAGCAATGAAATTAACTGGTAATGAGCCACCGGAGACCATGGGTTCTTTATATCATTACACTCATTCATTAGACATCATCCCTGAACAACTTGTGAAAGTTTGTTGGAGTTCGGATTCATCTTGTATATAGCCGGCTGAAAAAATGGAGATTAGAAAATGGATAAAATATCTGCTCTCTGCCACTGTTGCTTAGAATATTAAGTTGGTCAGACCTTGCATTTATCATTAGGCATATGGATAAAATAGAATAAGGCACAAGAATAGAATAAGAAATGGTTATTAAACTATAGATATATTGATAGTGGTTGGATGTCATGTATGTTAATATTGTGTAGGTATAATGATATGATGACATGACAAAATAGATGGGACTTGAAGCTCTGTGCCTATTCTGGTGTTGTATTTGGCACTTTTTAATATTCATTGCTTAATATCAGAAGACTGTTTTGCTCCATTGTCTACAGGTAAACATTACAGATATGCTAAGAAGGAAAATGGCCAAAAAGAGGCTCAAAATTGGTGCCAGCTAATATTACAAAAGCAAAAACTGGGAAATTGTGTAGAAAAATGTAGTTGAAAGAAAGAAAAAGTAATGGGAAAAGATAACAGACCTATCACTCATGAACACATCGTTTCAAGGAGAGGAAAAAAGGACTATTTTGAGCTTGAGAGAAGTTAGCAAACAGTGTACAAGCAAAATGGCAATTAAAAGAAACAGAGTTCACAGTTTTTTGCAATAAAGGGTGTCTAAATATGTATCTCATTGCAAGAGCAGTATGTGCAAAAAATATGGTAAATAATATAATTATGCCGGAAAGAGTCTGGCAGTCAACAGAAGAGTACACAGAAGGTTGAGCATGAAAATCCTTCCCCAGAACTACTTTCATTTTAACTTAAGAGTTTTCAGATTGTCATAGTTACTGAAAAATCTGTAATAGAGTAAATAAATGCATTGAGCTTGGTATTTCTTGAGCATTTGTTCCAATCTTGTTGTAAACATCCAAGCATAAATAAAAATTTGAATTGTTCTTTGTGATAAGGTCCTATTTCATCATACTCTGTTTTATTTTATTTATCAGCACCTTTCATTTTGATCTGCTCTACAGAAAAATAACTATTTTTCAGACTTTCATGTGCCACATGCTGAATGGCTGCTCTAAGAATATCAGCATGGTTTATTGGAAAGTGTTGTATGCTTTCAAGAGCTGCCTTTACTGTATGAACTTTTTGAGATTTGAAGGATATGCCTCTTCCAGTTTCAGGAAGGACACCTGTAACAAACCTGTCAGTTTCTGGAGTGGAAACATATTTCATCGCATGTCATTCATTTGAACACACGCTTTTAGAGTGAATTTGAATGCACTCTTTTAGAGTGAAATCTTTAAATATGCATTATATTGCCCTAATCTGCAAAACTGCATTTCTTATAACTCACGTTTATTTATCAATGCAGTGCATTTAGTTAATCAGCAGAATTTTAAGATTTTATTTTAATAGTGTTTAATGTCCATTTTTACTACTGAGGCACTTCAGGCACTAAGCCTATTCAGTGATGTTACATGGAATGAAATGATAAATTGAGAAAGGAAGTGTTTTTTTTTCCTCCTTCTTTCTTTTTTAAGGAAGCATTCTAGGCCTCCTGTCATTTGCCATTTATGAGGACTAAGGAAAAGCTGGAGAAAAACCTTAGTCAGGGAGGATGGTCCTGGTAGGAATCGAACCCCAGACCTCTCACTCATAAATTCATGCCTTAATGACTGTGGCCACCCATGGTGGTGAATTTTAAGTTTATTACTAACTAAGTTGTGCTTAAAAAGATTGTATTCAATAGCTCGAGGTAATTGATATAAATCATGATTTTGATTTTCTATAGTGCCACTATTGTGTCTTGTTTATCCTAGTAGGTTAGAGAGCAAATAATACATAATTAGAATTTGATAGTTAAAGTAACTCATTGTAATTACTGTTTCATATTTTGTATAAGCTGTAAAGTGCTGTAATTACATTAAAAATGTTTCTGTTGTGCCTTTCATATGAGGACAAACAGGTGAGCATGATTGGTGGACACTTGAGAGCATATTAAGCAAACTCAAGAATTAAGAACTGATACATTTTCAGATAAATATATTACTTTGCAGTGGTTTGAAGAGAAGACCCAACAGATAGAGAATCTGGATGCTCAGCTGCGGAAGTTACATACAAGTGTAGAGACACTGGTGCTGCATCGCAAGGACTTGGCTGTTCTAACCTCAGCCTTTGCTAAGAGTGCTGCCATGCTTAGCAACTGTGAGGAGCATACCTCACTCTCCAGAGCCCTTTCCCAGCTTGCAGAGGTTGAGGAAAAGGTATTTTATTTTATATATTAAGAAAATTATTGCTTACATTATTATGCAAGGATAATGAAGCATTCTTTCATTGCAGGTAGAAGCTCTTCATAATGAACAAGCAAATGCAGATTTTTCAATTCTCTGTGAGCTGCTCAAGGATTATATAGCACTCATTGGTGCAATCAAGGTAAGATTTTTGCTGTTTTCATACAGTCAGATGGAAACATAATTTTAAACAAATGTTTTATAGTACTAATAAAGGTATAAATCTAGTAAACTATAATGAAAATTAAATATAACATTTAATTTCGTGTCGGAACCAATACAGTGAAGGGACTATTATGTTCTTAATTATCTAGTGAGTCGACAAAGCCAACAGTCGACTCGCAACTGAGGATGCAGGCAAAAGGGTGTGAAACTAGTTTTTCTTAATTCAACAGTAAGTGGAGCATAAGATTATCAAATCGACTCACTAGATACTTAAGAATATAATGAAAATTTTTTAATATTTGTTGAAATAATGATATGAAAACAGAGTAAAAGATTATCTCAAATATATTCATATAGCACTAACAAGAAAATATACCAGAGTTGGTTAACAAGTCTGATAAATTCTAAATTAGTTATTACTCTTATGCTCCACCTACCATTGAATTATACAGAAAATGTTTCACAGGCTTTTGCCCACATTAGATAGATAGACCTTTTGGGCTAGGAATTTCAGAAATTTTTTTTAAAAAATATATGCAGATTATATTATGAACTTTGAGATCCTAACAGAAGACAAATTAATCCAAAAGTTCATAAAATGTCCATGAGAGCTACACCAAGTCCATCTAACCAATTACGAATTTGGCAGTTCACTCTCAATTTCTTTTACTCTTTCATAAAGAGTATAATTAGATATGATATGCATCATATTAGAATAGTGCAACTGTTTTATGTAGCAAAAAGTCAAATATAGAGTATGATTGACTGGTGTGTATGCTTTGTGATATTATTAAATGTTAAAGCAATGGCATCGGTACATCATGTAAATATTTCTATAAAATTGTTAATTTGTTCTTATTCCATTCTAAGAGACATATTCATTGATGTTACAAGTATAGACCAACTAGTGACTTCCAATGGATTAATGACTGCTAACATTTTTCATATTTATAAATTGGAATTTGTATTAAACATCATTGTCTAGCTTATATTTTAATCTTTTTGGGAGAGCAAAGAGAGATTAAAGAATTGCAAAATGGATGGCTATGGAGGTATGCATGTGATTTTTGTACATAGAATTAATGAAATGAGATGCCAGAGGAAAATATTTTTGCCTATTGGATATATAGTAAAATATCTTGTCTTTGGCAACTATGAGACCAAGCCATTACTGGATAAGTAATTTTGCTGGGTAGTTGTGGAAAATACTTTTACAGATTAAAATGTAAATTGGAACTTGCACAGTGAAACTAATCACTGATAATTGATATCATTGTATGATTCAGTTGAACTGCACACTCTCAAAGCTTCACTTACTTTTCATAAATGTATGGAACCGGTATTGAGAACATTTAGTTTCCACCTTCAGCCAGTTTGGGCCTGGTGGTGTAGTGGTTACCATACTCACCTCCTACACCCAAAATCGTGGGTTCGAACCCTGCCAGGACTGATGGATTTTTTCGGGCGTAAAAATCCTAAGTATGGCTTCCTTTGGAAGGGAAGTAAAGCCTGGGTCCCGTGTCATACATTTACGGCACAAAAAAAAACCTCGAGCCTGAAAGAGAGACCTCTGAGCAAATTTGTCGGCCGTTTCACACCCAGTGTTGAATGGGACACTGATGACTTGAGATGTTAAAGAGCATCCATAAATAAATCAACCAAAAAAAAAATCTTCAGCGAGGCTAAAGTTCAACTGTCGGATCATTCATTGAGCTGCGGGAATGTGTATTCTGCTCTGGTGACAGTGTGATAAAATTTTTTCCTCTTGTGGAATACTGTCAAGAGGAAAAAGCAGAAATTTACAAAATAAATTGTGCAGAATGTGAAAAAATGTACATTGGAAATACAAAGAGAAACGTAGGCACATGGTTAAAGGAACATTTCAGGAACATAAAGTACAAACAAATAGAGAAATCAGCAGCAGCATATCATTTTTGGACACAAAATCACGACATAATAAATAAAGCAAAATTATTAAAATCAGTACAAGGACCTATGGAACTAGCAACCTGGGAAAAAATCTACATCTAAATACAAAGTCATCTAATGAACTTTGACATTGCCGGAAACGAAAACATAAACTACAAGTTTATCACACCACCACCAGAGCAGAATACACATTCCTACAGTTCAATGAATGATCCGACAGTTGAACTTTAGCCTGGCTGAAGATGGGAACTAAATGTTCTCGAAACTGGTTCCATACATTTATGAAAAGTTAGTGAAGTTTTAAGAGTGTGTAGTTCAACTGAATCATACAATGATATCAATTAATACTTTTACAGGTTATGTAAAGACATACTGCAAAAACATTTTTTCCCTACATTTCATATGTTGGATGATTAGGCTCTCTGAAAGAGGACCTAAGAAGCTTATAATTATTAATTAATAAACAAATAATGTAATTACAAAATGGAGGAATCTTTTTAGAGGCATTTGTGAATGTCCATATGTGTCATTTTATAACAAAGTTATTTGCTTAGCTCTCCTTATGCACAGGAAGTTTTCCATGAGCGTGTAAAGGTATATCAGAACTGGCAACACTCCCAACAGATGTTGAACAAGAAAAGAGAGCAAAAAGCTAAGCTGGAACTTTCAGGGAAACCAGATAAAGGAAATCAAGCAAGTGTGGAAGTTGTTGAGGTAAGTGCCACATTTGTAATAATTGCAGCATATATATTTTTTTAGGAATAGTTCCAGCAGTCATTAAATTTGTTTTGCATTGGTTATAGTGGGAAGCAAAAGTGGAACGTGGTCAAGAAGAATTTGATAATATTTCTAAGATGATAAAAATGGAAATGGAGCAATTTGAAGTAAATAGGGTAAAGGATTTCAAAGCAATCATTATACAGTATCTTGAGAACTTGATGTCACATCAACAACAGGTGAGTTGATCTTAGCTCTGATTAAGGAAATAAGTAATCCTGCTCCTTGGACCTTGCTTTATAAACTTGTAATATAATTTGTATGAATGTTTTTATCAGCATTTTGTCATGCAAGGGAAGTAGTCTTTTGTAGAGTTGTAAGGCTTTCCGGTTGTTATGCATACATTTTTTTTTAAATATATGGCACTTTCTTTCATCAGTGTTTGTGGTCATGCTTTCCATTCCTTTGAATTGTATCAAAAATCTTTTCCGCTTTGTGGCAATGACCTTCGGAATTCTGGCCAAAAGTAGCAGATTAAAATATTTATTGAATATATTGAATTTCAGTGCTAAGTATCCTTATATACGAAAGAATTATTAGCACACTTTATAATCAGGGAAACCTGGAAATCTATAAGTAATATAGGAAAATTTCAGCTAAAATTGTTTGAATTGGATTGCTAAACAAATTAGCGAACTTCATAAATTTGAATGATCCCATCTCATGTTTAAATTATCATATGATATTCATTTCATAAAAATTTCCAGTGCCCTCTAATAGATGTCCTCATTGATGTTCCTGCTGATCTATCTGATATCTGTGTCAGAGCTGTTGAAGGGAACTGTGGTGTCAAATTAAATGACAGTGAATGTAATAATTGCAGGGTTACATAAGCACAATTCTCATGTTAACATAATATGTTTCATATTTCTATTGTTATAGGTGGCAGAGTATTGAGAGTTCATGTCTTCTACTAAGGTGATGCAGCTTTTGCAGCACTCAAATGTGCAATTTGTGATTACAAGGGCATTTCAATTAAAAATGATCATGATTTTTTGACAACACACCTTTATTCATTCTCATAATTTTGATCTTTCTACATGTAGTCTCTATTGGATGTGATGTACCTGTCCCAGCATACTGCCACAGGTGGCCGAGATCATTCAGTTGCGGACTCGTGAGCTGGAGGTCTGGTGTTTGAATACCGCCAGGACCATCCTCCCTGAATGAGGTTTTTTCCAGGTTTTTCTCTGTCCTCATAAATGGCAAATGCTGGGGAGGTACCCTAAACTTAGGCCTGGAACGATTCCTTGCTTAAAAATAAATCCTTTCCCAAAATATCATTTCATCTCATGTATCATCAGTGTCGATCGCCTGTGGTGCCTCTGTAGCAAAAACGGGCATTAAATACTATTCATTCATTCATTTCTGTCCCAGCATTTCTGTCAGTCATATAAGATGCTGGAAATAATTTTTTCAGGGTCTTTCACAATTGCCTCTACAACCTATACCACTGCTTCTGATGATGGAAAAGGCCTCCCAAAATGGTGTTACTTCAATTATGAGAAAAGGAAAAAGTCATAAGGGGCTAAATCTGGACTTTAGGGAGAGTGATAGTCATACTTTACATTGCTTTTGTAAGATGTTCAGCAAACTATTTGTGAAATACAGCCATACTTTATCATAGAGCATCATCCAGGATATCTCTGTAATATTTCCAAGTTGCAGTTGTGTGTACAGGTATAACATGGAAACCATTCCTTGAATATCAAAAAATGAGATGACCATATTTTTCTCAGCAGAAGCAAACACCTTTGCTTTTTGATGGAGATTTCCAGTGTTCAGGAGTGCAGTGATGTAGCTAAGTTTCATCAGCAGTGATTATCTTGAAAGAAACTCTGCATCTTCCTGCATTTCATCTTAAACTGTGTGCAAACCTCAATATGAACATCCTTTTGTTCAGGAATCAGTAGTCCTGAAATCTACCATGCATAAACACATTTCATGTGCAACTTTTCAGTTACCAATGTGGCACCCGGTGAAATTTTCAAGAATTTCTGAAAGTGTTCTGAATGTTATTTGATGATCCTTTCTCACAATGGTAGCTGTTTCCTTCCATTAGAGCACAACATTGAAACATTTTAAGCTGTGCTATGGGAAAAAACAAACTTTCTGTATGTCTCTTGTAACATTGCATAGGATCAGCTGAAGATTTGCTGTGGTAAACATACTTGCCTCCTAAACCCAAGATTATGGATTCAGTCCAGGCCAGGATTGATGGATTTTTTCAGGCATAAAAATCCTAAGCTATCCTTCCTTTGGAAGGGAAGTGAAGCGAAGCTGTGGGTCCCATGTCGTAGATTTACAGCATGTAAAAGAACCTCAAGTCTGAAAGAAGAGGCCTCTGAGCAAAAGTCATCGACTTTTTCATGCCCTCAATTGTATGAAACCCTAATGACCTGAGATGTTAAAAAGCATCCGTAAATAAACCAAATCAACAGCTGAAGATTTGCTGAAACAAAAGGAAAATTTCAGGAAAGCATATTGTTCATTGCATGTCACTTCCATTTTGCTGAAGATGGAACTGAAAATATTTCAAGTTGCACACCTGTTATAGTGGGAACCAGAAGTGACAACAATGCAACTACCACACATACCTTATGCATAATGTAAAATATTGTAAAGTTAAATTTTAGCATGAAATTATGCCTGTAAAAATTATGATCTTTGGTTATACAAAGTAACATCTGAGTAGGTTATGAACAATCATTAGACCATTGTCAGCACTACTAATAGTCTGTGATCTGTTCATGTTAAAGGTTCTCTTATTATGTGAATGCAATCCATAGGTACAATTCTGTCAAAAGCTTTATTTCTTTGCTAAACTGTATTTCTCCAGGGTTATCTTTAAACGATATGGCAAAGGTTCTTCTATTTAATAAATTATATTGAACTTGCGAATGTTTTAGTGTAAACAAATTGATTACATAAGTGTAGGATTCTTCTATTTACTTTGTTCACATGTTTATACTTTCATATAACACAAGTTCATTAGCTCTGCAACATTATGCATAATGCTAGATCGTTTAAAAATTCAGTTAACTCTATGCATAAATACAGTCCATTGTTATTAGAAAGACTTTTAAGAGTGAAGCTATTTTAAATTACAATATTTGGTTGATTTTTGACTAATGTTTTTATATTTCAAACTTGTTTTTAATGCACTTGCATTCACCTTTAGCTGCTTTCTCCAGCTTTTTTGCCTCACTGCTATCTTCCTATCCCTGTTGCATTTGTCTGATGAACTTCCTGAATAGCACATCATGAAATTCATTGCATGTGTTAGTTTTGTGTATAAATTGTCAGTTTTTGTTATATCCATTTTTATAGTTTTATATATGCAAAGGTTTATGAACCTGCAAGAATTCTGAAGAATTTCAAAGTTGAGAACCTAACAGAGTATCTTACTTGGTTGATGATCTGCATTGCAATCATTATGAGTAATTGTAAATCAGATTCATGTCAAATCATTTTTTATGAATTTTTTTGAATGAATGAGAAATGTTCTCTGAACTTCTCCATGTTAGCATTAACTTGCAGTGTATATATCTTTTCTCTCACTGCAAGTGTGCTAGGATTTGTTTAAGGGAACTGGAATTGAGTTTGCTCATCAACATTAACATAATTATAAGGATACTTGTCTAACATGAAATATCTGCATGATCACATTTTCTGGTTGCACAAATTTTTGGTATAAGATGATGGAGGAGGAGAGGGAGGGGAGCAATGTGTAAAATGAGTGAAAGGGGACACTATATCACTTTGGGAAAGCCTACCAATATGCCATTATATGCATTACAAATTTCCATTTGGCAGCCAGGACCAAACTTGGGTCATCTATGTGGAAGGCAAGCATTCTCGCTATTTAGCCATGCGTGTTTTCCTTTTTAACTTAATGGTTGTGCAAATACATTTATTGGTGTTAAAGTAGTGTTTCTTACTTACAAATACATTCGCCAACTTTTTTCATTAACTGTTTTGATTCCCATTGTTGAGCTAGTTTATTTATGGATGCTTTTTAAAATCTCAGATAATCAGCATCCCATTCAATTCAGGGCATGAAATGGTTTATGAATTTTGCTCTTTCAGGCTTGAGTTCTTATATGTCCCATAAATCTATGACATGGGACCCACAGCTTTACTTTCCACCAGAAGGAAGCCATACTTAGGGTTTTTATGCCTGAAAAAATCCATCAATCCTAGCTGGGATTGAACAGCAATCTTGGGTCTACGAGACAATTATGATTAGCACTAGACCATCAGAACTGACATTCCCATCGTATGATAGTGAGAGTGGTACTATATTTTCCAGAATATTAAGACTATTTCTGTACTCTGTCGTCATGATCTGAAATTGAAACCTACAGTATATGTATATCCAAATGAAAACTTACATTTGATATCATCAATGTAAAGATCTCCCTTTCGTTATATGGTGTGATCTTTGTTTTTGGAAAAAAAAATAAAAATTTTAAAGATAATGTCAGTGAAGTTGATAGCCTTAATTGACCCTGCCTGGTGGCAAAAATGCCTCTGGGAAATTAGAAACAATATGAGCTAGCATTAATAGTCTGTCACTGCCAATTGTAAGTCTGCAAGATGAGCACCTTGCACCCTCCTCCCTCTCAATCTTGTTTCAGGAGTATGTGCTATACTTTAAAACTGGGGTTAATTAATTTCATTTATCAAACTTACATCATCTCAAGGAACTTGCAGTGTAGGTTTGAAATGTTAAACAGAATAAAGTTTTATTAATTATATGCCTTCTCCTAGGCAAACATTATTGTAATTCTTTGAATGAATTTACATTTTGTTTTACAGCTGATCAAATACTGGGAAGCCTTTCTGCCTGAAGCAAAAGCAATTGCCTGAACTAAATCAATGATGGTGTCATTCCTCACGTGATGCATTCCTCACAGCATTCTCCTTATTGCTCAGTGGCTAATTTCATGTTTATTTAATGTTAAGTTTGTTTACCCTTACTGACGATCTTAAGGAAGGGTAGAACCATTTATGGTTTTTCAGTTTAAAGTTACAAATATTTGTCTAATAATTTGTATATATACATGTTCTTTCTTCTTGTTTCAAGCATGTATCAACAAATGTTTTGAGCATGCATCAGCAATTGACACAGAAGTAAAATGTGTCTCTTTAAGTTAAAAAAAATGATGTTATTTACATTGCAATTAATGTAATAAACATTGAAATCAATTTTGTATAATTTAATGTTTCACTTCTATGGAGAAGTTGGCACTTCTGCTTTAGCCTAATGCCACATTTGGGTTACCCATTATCTTTGCTTCAATCCTTGTGCCCTTCCATAATTATCCTTACCTCAGGAAACATCTGCAGTGTCTTCATCCTATCAGGATTCCTGAATATTTTTATCCTACCTTTCCTTAGAACTAACCCATATGGCTGATGTTCCAGACTAAATTCCAGAATTTTTCCTGCCTTTATTATGATCTCTGAAAATTTCAGAATGTTCCTTGTTTTCATTAGTAACCAGAAATAATGTCGTGCATTAGCAAGCCAGCATTTAATTAGAGGAAATGTGATATTGAGTAATCGGAAGCTTTCACGGCCGGAGTCAGAATTGTAACTAGAAGTTTCTTCTGGGCTTAGGAGCTGTGGTCTCTTGGAGCTAAGGAGTCCAAACGTTTCATCCTCAACTGCGGAGGACATCTTCAGTGGCGCGGTCTGAGTTTTCCTGCCACGACGTGTGATATTATATGAAATATGATATTATATTTTTAAGGGTACAGCTCAAAAGGTGATTTCTTTTAATATATAATTTTTAAATTGGAAAGCAAGATTTTTTTTTAAACTCTTAAGCACAATGGTTTTTCCTAAAAATTGTCATTAAATTTTCTCTTAATATACCAAATGGAATATATGAAGTCCACAAAGGAAAAATGATCCAAAAAAAGTCCAATTAAAAAAATAAATTTACAAGACTGCTGCTGATGGTTAAGCAAGTGAATTTCAAGTAGTTCCCCACTAGAAGAAACATTATTTCATGCAAAATAAAAAGAAGAATTTATTCTTGACACTGGAAAATATGTAGCACACTAGCTGAAAAACTTGAACTACCTGCTCTTAGAAACTAAATATCTGTTATTTGTGAGTGTGATGCTAGTGAACGCCTTTGCCTAATAGACTCGGGGAGCGTTACATCCCTTTAGTTGGAGAATTGAAAGAAAGCTGAATAAAAAGTAGATGTCAAGGTTAATAACAGTTTAATTCCTTTATGGCAAAACTACCGATAAGAATGGACATTGTATTTTCAACATTTTCATTAGATCTTCAGTATCCACAGCAGGTGGCAGCTTCAGTTATTCCATAATGATGATGATGATGATGATGATGATGATGATGATGATGATGATGATGATGATGATTATGATTAAAAGACTAATGAGAATTTGACTTTTCACAGTCAAATTAATACAGCCCTTTAAAAATGCTCAGTGGGCAGGTTAAATTTCCTATATCATTGTAGACTTGAGGTATCATAAGTATTGAGCATTGTCATTTATTAAAGTACAGGGAGGTAATGGCACCATTTGATAAAAATATGAAATAAAACTTGACGCAGCCAATGCTGCAAATTGTGCCAGTGCCATTCTTGATATTAATATTGAAAGAGATCATGTTTAGCCATTGTGACCGATTTGGTGAGGTTCACTAATACAAGCAAAAAAAGAAAAAGAAAATTTTTGAAGGTAAATTTGTCTTAAGCTCTAATTAGTTCTGCGCTCAAGATTCACAGTGGCATGTCCCTGTGCAGGATCTTACAGCCTTAGCCTCATTCTGTCATCATCAATCATATTTAGTTCTCCATGGCTGGTGTACACTTTTAGTTGAGCAGTTAAAACAGGTGTCTAACAGTGGGAACTACTAAAGTTTGATTCTTACCCATACATGAATCTTTTGTTATTTTTTTGCAAGTAAAATAATGCTTAGTGTACATATGATATAACTTCCAATTGCAAAGGCTTATTTGAATTTTAAGGCATTTGTGCATTAATGCCTTATTGAAGCAATTTTCTATGTTTTAAAAATAAGTAGGAAATTAATATTTTAAAGTAAAAAACTAAAAAGAAAATATAAAATTGTAGATATATTTTTAAACTTTAGAGTATTTATTAATTGCCATTTATTTTGAAAATGAAAATTATTATTTTGCATTTTGGAGTTTGAGCATAAATGCCTTAATATTCAAATATATCTTATAATATTCTGGTTTATTAAAAAATAATTTTACTTCAAATAACAAATAAAAATATTCAACATAGCAAGGATTCAAAGGTAGCAACGTAACACATATTGCTATACACATGCTTTTATCTGCTCCAAACTAACACATTTCCTGTTTAAGGTATAACTTTAATATTAACTGAGGGTGGTATAAAATGTGTATTGTGAACTCAAGTTCAGCAAATACTTCCAATGTTTTACAAATGGTCATATGATCATCATCATGATCATCACCACCATTTTTTTTTTTAAGTGTGTACATGACAAAGTGTTTTCACACTCTGCAGGGACTAATAGAAAACATAAATAATTTAGAATTGGGCACACACAAAGCGCATATAATCAGCAGTCTCTTTGAAAATAAGATGGACAAATTGAATGCTACCATAGCGAATGTTAAAAATGCTTTACTTAACACTAGAAAGAGAAAATGTTTACAGCTTCTGAGGAAGAAATATGAAGACTTATATCATCAAGATATGATTGCTATTTTTTTCAATACTAGTACACCTGGTTTAAATTGTGCATGTTATCTAGCAACTTTTGTTGAAGACATTGCTGAATTTTTCAAGTCACTTGATGGTAATGCTGGAGTTAAGTAAGTTTTTCATAAAAGTATTCAATGCAGAAATTTAGAAAATTAAATTGCAAGCAGTGTTTGTTGCTTCAGTTTGCCTGCTTATAATGTATTTAATTACATTTTTTGAAGGATAATCTTGTCCAACAATCCACAATCCATGTTCTCACAGGAACACTGAAAGACATTGAAGTGAAACTGAAAATGGTGTTGGAATCTTTAATGGAAATATTCATGTAAGAATTTCAACAGTTCTCACCATAGTTAAAAATTTAATACAGATTTAAGTTTACATATGCTTCATAATCAGTTATTTAAACTACAAACATTTAAAATCCTGATCCATAGGGGTGTTGTATGAAATATGCAATGCTTAAACAAATCTCAGTATAGTAGGTTACAATACAGAAGAATGAAATATTTCGAAAGAAGGTACAGTTGCAACAACTCCTAGAGGTTCAAACAATGGTGAACCAAGGAACTGAGATTGTTGCAGTGTTGTAGTAGGAATACTGAATAGTCTAAAGCTATCTCACAAGGAATATGCAGCAACTGCTATTGGATGCATTTAGTTTCTTTGTTCAAATGCACACTCCGAAAAGTTTTTTTTTTCCAAGTACAGTTTGGTAGTTAACAACAGTTGGAAGAGGTTGAAAGCAACAAATACAGTGATACAATGGTACATTTGAATAAAAGCACTTTAATACTACAATTTTCATTTTAATTCAACAAATTTTCAATAAAATAAAACTATTTTCCAACACCCCTAGATAAACCACAGCTGATGGAAATTGACCTTACTTGCAATGGTAATGTTAAGTAAATTGGCCTTATCTCGGTGTCAGCTACAACCCATTATGTAGGATCAGGTGGGTGATTTTCCAATTGCAGTATCATACTAGTACTTGAAAAGATTTAGAGTTTATATTTTTAGTTAAGAATGTTCAACTATGTACATAATATGTTTTTGACATGACCTCATGCATATATGCTGATTATGTGGAATAAATGTATAAAAACTATTCATATGGGGTCAAAAGTCATCAAGTTTGAAATTTGACTTGTCTTCACTTATGGCAGTTTGTAAAGTAAGTATTTTTACAAAGAAAAAAATTGAAATAAATACCACCTAAGTCTTCCAATCCAGACAATCAGAGCAATGATATTAATTCTTTTCAAGATGGTCAATGTTGATCAGTAATAGAAAAGATGATTTGATATTTTGTTCTTAAAAAAATTAAAAAGTTGTAAGTTTTGAAAATTATCTTAGGATTGAAAATGATATGCTTTTGTTAGAAGTGTTCCATTCATTTTGTTTGAATTTTAGATGAATTTTAACTTGTTATGCTAAGGAAAAAAGTTAAAACAGAGCTAAACTTCAAAAAGCAATCTAGATCTCGTAGGTTAATTTTGAGTCATCTTGTTGGTTCAGTTTATAGGATATCGGTCCAAAAATAGCTGCAACAACAGAGAGTGCAGGTTCAAATCCTTTTTGAGTATGTAAGTTGTTTTTCTAGCCCGCATTTAATCTACGGCATGAGAAAGAGGCAATGTGGCAAACACTATGATCCAGCTGCCTCTAACCAAAAAGTTTAGGTTTATATATTCATTTTCATAGCAGGTTGCGTGAACTGAATCTTTATGGATATAACAAAGTGAAAAAAATTTCCCCTTGTCCTCCCTGTTGGAAGTTGAACCCAGGATTGTCCAGCCTATAATCAGTTGTCTTACCACCTGAGCTACCCTGGCAATTGTTAACACGTTTAATGTGTTAATTATTTTATTATATTAATTTATGGTGGGTTCCTTTTCCACACTT
Organism: Metallyticus violacea; assembly: GCA_030762175.1. NCBI lineage: Eukaryota > Metazoa > Arthropoda > Insecta > Mantodea > Metallyticidae > Metallyticus > Metallyticus violacea. The sequence goes on from CM060838.1 coordinate 33,697,932, forward strand.
TTTCATATTTTATTTATGTTTCATTATATAATTTTATTGCATATTTCTATACCACACTTAATCATTTTCCTTTCTTCCTTTGAGGTACAACTTATATTTACTGCCTTAATAAAAGCACATTTCTGTTGTTGGTAAGCGGCTTCTTTATGCTGGGAGCAAATACTAGGAAAAAATAATTCAAACACCAGTGCTGCAGTTTCATTTATGTGCATTATTGTTTCTCTGGCAAATGGTGCTGAGGTAGATGGTATAAATTAACATGGAATGCTCTTTTATTTTAAAATTAAGGAAAGTGTGATAATAAAAATAATTTCTTTATAATGCTATATCTCCTTCTGGAGTATAAAATTGAATATTTTTGTTTTTAATTGTCTACTAAAATTGTTTTCTGCAATGCTCCCTGAAAATGAAGTGCAGAATAAAGTTTATGCTAAATAATGTAATTCTGAAATACTAGGGCATTTGAAAAGTAATGAGAATATATGTTTCACAGCTTATTTAGGTTATTTTTGGCATAACGTACTTCAATAGTCCCCTATCATGTCAACAATATGTTACCAAATCCTTGAAAGACACTGCTTCATCTGCAGCATTATTTCTTAATATTCTTCTCACTAATTAATGTAAAGCTCTTTGGATTTCAACTCCTGGTTGAAAGTTAATTCCTTACATAGGTTCTTTGTTATAATTACGAAGGTTAATGAAGAAAGGCTTCACCTTCAGTTTATATCGCTCCAGATGAAGTCTTGCTATTTCCAGTCACTGCCACTTTCCAATTTCAATTAGATTGCTTGGAACCCAATGGACACAATTTTTGCATGTTCAGCTTCTTTGCTAAAATTTTATGAATAGACAGTGCTGCAATACAAAGTTCTATGGAAATTTCCACACTTATCCAGAGCCTATCTTTTTTTCCAGTAAAGCGCGTAAGCCTTATAACATGGAAATCATTTGTTGCAATAATCGGTCTACCAGGATATAGTGTGTGTTAACAGTTCTCATTTCTAAAAGGAACTGCTTCCATCCATCTTGCAAGAGTTCTCTCCTGCAAGCTTCTTGTAATGCTGTAAAGCACAGAATTGCATTTTCATACCTACTGAACATTTTTAGAGTGATATTACTTACTACAAAGCAGAAAGTCACTGTATTTATAAAATATTATTTAAAGATTTTCAATATTGCTTATTTTTGTAACTATTGCTGCTCTATAGCTCAAAACAAGATTCCAATGGTCATCATTAAGAGCACTATTTACAGATTTGTACCATTACTTTTGGAATGCCTTAGAATATGAAATTTTTGATGATTGAATTTCAATGCAGTTAAATACCAGTACCTCACATTCTAAAATAATGATTTGGTAGTAAATATTTTATAATGCAAGGCTAATTATTTGCAAAAATGCTGTTGCAGTTTATAAATCTGTAAATTTACCTGTTTAATGAACTTGGTTTTAGGTATAGTGTAATTTGTGATTACAGAAACCCATATTTGGATAAGTTTGTACTGTAGAATCTTCAAAGGTCATATTGTCCTTCGATTAATTTTATATGTGCTGCATGCTTACCACAAAAACTAGAATTATTTAATGGATGTTTATCTTTTAAAAGGTTTTTTTGCTGAAATTAAAATTAATTTACCTGTCAAAATTGTTTTTAGCAATAAATGTTTATGTAACAATTGTTAAATGTAATACTATATTTATTTTATAAAGAAGATAAACACATACCTTTTTTTTTATAAATAGTAGCATATAATGTAACAAATTATTATTTTTATTTATTATTATTAAGGAAATCACTCAAATTTAGCTAATTTTGTACCACTTACTTGGACATGCTTCAAAGGCTGCTGCCTTCATCATCAGCATGGTTCCACTAGTAGTATATATCTGAAAAATAATAGTAATCCAAAAGTATGCATTTACATACATTACAAAATGATATTAAGAAATATGAAATACTAATCCTCCCACTTTTTAATTTCTGCATTTTTCTTCATTAGAATGAACATGGATTTTACTTTCAAATGCAGGCTTTGGTATTTACTGATTTCTTCATCATCTTCCCTAAGGCTCAGCTATTGATCACTTAAAGGCAGTAACTGTATATTAAGAAGTTTTGGTGTACTATAGCAGGAACAGTAGTCGTACAGAGTACTAGTTACAACAAAGGATAAATGGGGTTTACATTCTGCATCAACAAATCATATCATTGTTATTTCCTAAAACATTTGTTAATAGGTGCCCAGCAAAAAAAAATATTAGACCACTAAATTTGTTCAATAACTTAATGAAATTTCACTGAAATGTGATGCCTTTACTACTTAAGGGAGTGAAAGAGCTTCATAAATGTATTCTATAAGTATAGTCTAAAAATTCAAAGGAATTACTACAACAATAACATACAGGCAATGTAAATCTGTGTTGCAGGCTTATGTTGCATGATGCAGAATAACCCTTTTTTACTTAGGCATTAGAAACCATGGAAGTTCTAACTCTTATAGCTATGATATTGTTTTTAGTTCACCCTCTTTCTTAACCATCACTTTGTGAAGACATGACAGGACAAAGGTAACGATATCAATAATGTTCTGTATTAACAATGATGTTTGTATTTTTTCATATCAGTGCCACAATGAATGGGAAGAGAAATTTTGATTGTACTTCACTAGTGGAGTGTACTTCACCAGAATGATATTTCTCATTTTAACGTAAAGAAGTTTGTTAACTCAGAATATTGTAGTAAAGATGTTCTTTCAGGTAATTAACATTTATATTCTAAATGTTATTCATTTCCAAATTTATTGTTTTATGATTGCAATTTATCTTTTATTTCATTAGTCTGCTGCTATTTAAAGAATTGAAATATATCATAGAAAGTTTAAATTAATGCCTGTGTTTGCATATTTTAGTTTTCATATATTTAAATATATAACTAAATAATGAATTTTCAGAGGGAAATGTTATTAAGGAATGTTGGTTAATGACTATATAAAATGTGGGTCACATTGATTTGAATTCCTTTTAGCCCATCAAATTGCCCCATCACATTGTTAAGAAAAGAATATCAGGAATAAATCAAGAATTGGAAGATTTATTTGTAGAAAAAATTGAAAAACATTTATACTTGTTACTTAAGAAAGCACTGATATAGAAACTAAGCTATTAGCAGTATTTATAAAAGATGTTAATTCCCATCTTTTTACTATATAACTATTAGGTATTTCTTTGAAAGAATCTGTTATGGGCAAACACAATTCAAAGTGAAGTTACTTGTAATAAACCCAAGCTGATTAAGAGAAATTAATATCGGTAACTTTTAATGGAGTCCAACTATGATTGGCAAGCAAAATAGTTTTGTTGGAAGATCACATAAAGCTTTAAATTGTACTAGAAATGTTATCTGATAATCATCATATTGCTGGACTCCTAGTGTTCCATATTCTAAAAGTTGGTTCATCGATGCTAATGTTTTGCACACATTACCACATAGCTTTGGGAATAGAATGTGCAAAAGATCTGAGTGTAAAAACCAACTTTTATAACATGGCAACTGGAACAGTCCTTGCTGCCTACCCCTATTGAAATATAATTATAGTGTATATTTATGCAAGCCTAATCATTTTGTCATTATGATTAGTAAAGAGAAACAACATTTTTAGAATTATTATTATTATTATTGTTATTATTATTATTATTATTATTATTATTATTATTATTATTGAGACTAAACCACAAAAATTAATGGTATGCTATTAATTAAATGAAATATATGACCACTGATAGACAAAGCTATACTGTGTGGGTATTTTTAAACAATTTTTAAATGTAACTATGCTTGTGAACCGTGTCCTTGATATCATCTTTACATGCACTAAAATAGAAAAAAATACACAAACTTTCGAGTTATATTGTGTATTTAAGAAGATGATGTTCATATGTTTCAATAAAAACAAAACCATGTTACTATTTAAAAACAATTACGATGTACTAAGCAAATATACACCCAACAATAAACAATCAAAAGTTACATCCATTTTCATTGGCTTTGACATTTAATTTACCGTCAATGGTGGCCGAAGTCGTTAAGGCGCTAACTCCTGAGCGGAAGGTATGGGGCTCGATTTCTTCTTCCTGACTTAAGTTTCTTCCAGGTTTTCCTCAGTCCTCATAAATGGCTAATGCCAGGGAGGTACCCTAAACTTAGGCCTGGAACTTTCCTTCCTTTAAAAAAAAAAATCCTTTCCCAATTTATCATTTCATCTCACGCATCATCAGTGCCCACCGCATGTGTGCCCCAGTAGTAAAAAACGGGCGTTAAACATTAATAAAAATAATTTAAATTTTATTATAATAACATATAACGCAATTTTTTTCTGACTGTAATTACAGAGCACTCTTATATATAAATACATTTCTCAACATATTAGATTAATATTTCACATTTGCTATCTTCACGAAAATACTTTTGTTAAATATAAAACATATGCATAGTTATAAATACAGTTTATATGTTGAATTAATTTGTCTTTTTATTTTAAAACAATGTAGATAAAATTAAACGCAACAGCGCTTTTTAAATTACAATTATCAAGCATACCCCTACTCCTAATGATGTAATTTCCTTATTTTTCAGAAACTATATTATTTTATTTAAATGGTACATATTGAATTTTGTTGTGAAGAAACACACATTGCTGCCGCTAGAGAGATTTTTAAATTTTGGTTTTCTGCTAAACCCCCATTCCTAATGACTCGATTTCCTTGATTTTCAGGAACTTTTTTTTTTATTTTATTTAAATATAATACGGGGTTTCATTGCAAAAAAGAAAATATGTACATTTTTAAATATTGGGTTTCAGGTAAACCTCCACTCCTAATCTGATTTACCTGATTTCCAGAAACTATTTTTCTTATTTTATTTCAATGGTATACATCGAGTTTCCTTTAAAAATTTTTAAATTTGACCGCTAGAGCGATTTTTAAATTTCACTTTAACCCGCTTCGTTTTTCAGGTATACCCTTACTGCTAATTGCCCAATTTCCCTGATTTTCTGAAAAACTTACAGATTTTCGTTGAGAAAAACAAACATTTGCGGCCACTAGAACAACTGTTTTCCATTTTTTGTTGTTGAAATTTTTGCTTTATGTTAACCGCTATCCCCTTGGTCTAATTTTCCTGGTTAACGAGCCCTACAAATAGTTTGTTAATTGATGTTAATATGCCAAGTTTCGTTGAGAAAAAACAAAAATTGTGACCACTATGCCGTTAACGGACACGTATTTATCAGTACTAATCATCTTAGACTTTTACTATTACAACAGTTGCTCAAAATGCCCACAATCGGCGTCGTTACACTTCTAAATACGTTGAACTACTGATTGAGCAACTTTTGCGAAAGTATCCTCAGCGATTGCAGCACATGCCGTTTCAGTTTTTTCCCAAAGTGCTGTTAGTGTAGCTGGTTTTCTACGGTATACAACATCCTTAAGAGTTCCTCATAGGTAGAAGTCCAACTGCGGTTCTGTTCTGTACACCTGTCTGCATTGCCTTTGAACTTCAACAACATTCTCGGTTTTCCAATACCACTTCAAAATTACTTTCAGCTGTTCAAACAATAATCTTGGATCCATTTTGTTGTAGCAACACTGACATAACAATGTGAGTCGCATCTGTTTATAGAACATCATGCACATTACTGTTATTTTTCTGTCCATCTTTGAAGTATATTAAATAGATATCTACTGTGAAAGTCGTTATACATTTTTTTGGCACCCTCGGTATATATAGTTTTTTTAATTGTCATTTTCGGTTACTTGTAGGTAGGATTGATGGAGATTTGAAGAATTTTTTCAAAAAATCGTTTCATGGATACAACTGTAATTCCTTCGGAATTCTCTAATAGGGATTAATGCCTGTATCTGTACAAAATATCAGTTTCTTCTTCTTCTTCTTCTTCTTCTTCTTCTTCTTCTTCTTCTTATTATTATTATTATTATTATTATTATTATTATTATTATTATACAGTACTGCCACTTTTCTTGTAAGCCTTGTGGGTATTTTATGGATATTTTTAAACACTTTAGATTATGTCTTTCGAGACGGAAAGAGATCGACGGTTTAGGTACATACATAACTTTCTCTGCTAATGCAACTTCAGTTTTCTTTTACTTCGCTGTTTTCGAGCTCCATAAAAGTAATAGCATTACTTTAATGGTTAATTTGCACACTGTATATTTCTTTATTTGTTACCATTATGTACTTTTGATGGACGCTTTTGTACTACATATGTACCACTAGCCATTGGCTATGTTTACTTCCGTTCACTACCAGCGGAGCCGATTCGACCAGCCTTCAGCTCTAATTGTTTGGTGAATGAATGAATTTGTTTGGAAGGGGTGCCATGATTTGTTAATCGAATGTGGGACATTGTGTGCACACTCTGATAAAATATTCTCCTGTGTAGCATGAGGGTGGCAGTTTTACCTTATTAGATGCTCGTTCTCTGAGAGAAAAAAGCAGACCCTTTTTCTGCTGTTTCACTTAAAATGCAATTAACTAAAGCAACATATGTTTCTGTTTGATGGTGCTCATCTTTTGATTTATGTTCACTGCAGTACTTGATCTTGTATTACAGAATACTTTTCATTGTTTTGAATGTCTCTCTTTGCAGATATGAAATTTAAGATGTTAATGACTACGTAAAGATTTGGTTTTCCTTGAAAGGAAATATCCCTAATAAAAATCATTAGCAAAGCCCGGAAGTTAGGAAAAATTCCTTTTCCATCTTTGTGGAAATATTTAAGAATTAAACTGGTATGAACACGTTTTCTACATTTGGGTTCGATAAGGCCAGTTTTTATTTTGACTTCTGTTGCCTATTTTTAGGTTTATTTATTTTTTGGTCTGTTTTGGATCGTTATACTTTTTTTCTGGGATTATTTCCTCGCATAAGAATTTTAATGTAACGAAGTGAAAAAAATTATAAAATTAAATGGCATGTTCAACTCACAAAAATATCTATTGAGAATTTTGTTATACATTTATTTCTTCTCAAACAGTCAAAAACTTCTCAACCCATTCATTTAAACTTTTTAAATAGCAGAACCTTAATTATTCAAAGGAACGTACGGTTATCTCGAGCATACAAATGCCAGGAAATAAGATGAGGGAAGAGCTGAAGTTTTGAATAGTCCTGGTGAACGGCCTTGTATATGCGCGAGATAATTCTAGGAAATTTGTGGTGGGAGTAACTTCTCAGCTGAATAATATAAAAAACTGTTGAAAGCAAAAAAAAAAAAAAAAAAAAAAAAAAAGATAAGAGCAGTACAGCTATGTGATGAACCGGCCCTACAATGTGTTCAGTACGGAAGTAAGAGAGATACTAACCTGATTCCCCTAAAAACGCATGAACTGGATTAGAAACCATTGCGAAATTTTTACTCATTCGCCAGGACTATTCAGAACTACTTTACTTTGCTTTATTAACATTTCCATGATGTCCTGAAAGGTGAATGTTTTGTTGTAACTAGGATGAGTCCTTCTGAAATAACTTGTTTTAAATATGCTCCAATTACTTAGTGGAAGTAGAACGCTCTTTTTCCACTATGAAAATTTTTCTCTTTGACAAGCGCTTACGATGACAGTTAATATCTCGGAAAAAATCCTTGTTGCATATAACCAAGAAAAGTAAGCTTAAATACTAATCAAAATAAAAATAACTTCCGGGATCTGATCATTAGTTATTCAGAATTGTAATAGTTTTTTCTAATATGTAAATTTATGAAAAAAAATTGATAGGTTATTTATAGCTAACACTTTTTTCACCGTGGAGGAAATTTCAGGATAACTGAAGCTTTTATTCTAATGTCATCAGTTTATATAGTATTTTCTATAGTATTTCCTCATTCCTTTCTTTCTTTCTTTCTTTCTTTAAGTAGATTTTCTTTAAAATATGGTTCTTTTCAAAGCTTTCCATTTGTTTAATGTACAAAAAGTAATTTTTACAACACATTAAGATAAACTAAATGACTTTTAAAATTTTCTCTGCTCAAGCCTCGGAAGATGCGAACGACTTTCTGCTAAGGACTCCGACTACCTTGTTCATTAATTTATTTCACTACTACAAGGAGATAACAAGGAAGCTATTGGAAAGAAGGAAATATAATGTGGCACTGCAGAAGGGGACTGAACAAAAGAAATTTATTGACAAGCGTGAATCCAAACCATGGAGTTCTACATTTAAAGGGCAATGATTCCGTGACTTAAAATAGGAGAGAGCTTTGGTATCTGAACTGTTACGCATGAAAACAAAAACAAAGGAAAGGTTGGGATGTGGTCTCAACAATATATTACGGTTGCGGTCTGATGTTTAAAGTTCTACCTGCACTTAAAGGGGAAGATGTCAACATTGAATGGAACTGGTTCATTCACGGAACATTGATCGATTCCGTAAATGATTATTAAATATAACAAAGAATGCAAGTTTTTATGAAACTGTTGACCCTCGTTTACATGAAGTTTGGGTAACATGATAAAATTAAACCTTGTTCACTTCGGTTCTATGAGAAATTAACGGATGTTGATTTTCAATTCCTCTAGATCGCGAGTACTTTGCAATGTACTTTCTATATTTTTAACATTTTAGTCGTTTGCCATTAAACTACCGCCACTGGTGGCCGAGGTCGTTAAGTCTCGGACTCGTGAGCGGGAGGTCTGGGTTCGAATACCGGCAGGACCGTCCTTCCTTACTGAGGTTTTTTCCAGGTTTTCCTCAGTCATAAATGGTAAATGCCGGGGAAGTACCCTAAACTTAGGCCTGGAACGATTCCTTCCATAAAAATAAATCCTTTCCCAATATATAATTTCATCTCATGTATCATTAGTGTCCATCGCCTGTGATGCCTCTGTAGCAAAAACGGGCGTTAAACACTATTCATTCATTCATTCATTCATGCCATTAAACTTATCGTCTTTCAAACTTTATTCCTAACATATGTACTGTGGAAACATTTGAAAGTCAAACATCAGGGAATTAAACCTTAAAATTTCTCTGAACTTCATCTTTTTCTCTTTGTTCAGAGCATATTAAGGTGCCAAGAGACCTTTAAAATTCAGCATCTTATGACCACAAAGCCCAACTAGGGGCGTAATGTTGCTGAAATTTTAATACTTAATTTTCTATAAGTATTGTTTCATGCGTTTTTACCTGTATAAAATTTGTAGGAGATTTTTTTTATCTCGCGTCTGATGTTTGGAAATTTTGTTATTATCTGTAAGGCAATTGGTTTGCAGTCGCGCTGTCTCTGTAAGCTTGTGCAGTACTTTAATTGGAGCTAAAGCTGGGAGCTTCTTGCTTGCAATTGCATGAAATACCTTCTCGTCACGTGCGTTCCCAGGAAAGTTTACCTCGAGTTTATATACATTTATTGTTGTTGCGTTACAAAGATGAAAAGTATTTTAAAAGACCATTAAGTAGTGATGACACAATTACATACCATATATTAAACATAATAAAACATGACAAAACTTTCAATGTGAAGAAATTTGAAGCCAAACTCATGCAGATACTCTCCAGGTCGTTCATGCAGCCATAATAATCAGTTAGTAGTAGCCTGTTATTGAATGGCAGGCTAGGGAAATTTCATGTGAGTTCGTGAAATAGCTGCTTTATTTCGTTTTATGTTAATGTGCATTAAAGAAAATGAACACTATTCAAAGCTTACACTTTGAGCCTTCTTTGAGAGGACATTGACGTTTAAAGAACAGGGTAGAACAACTGCAAATATTAATTAATTTATTTATTTATTAGGCCAAACTGTGTTTTCCAAACACAGGAAATATACAATGCTTTCTGTAAGAAGAGTTCATGTTGCGGATACCAGGTTCGTCGACAAATGTTCTGCCATGAAAATCAGAAGAGTGATTTGTGTTTGCTGATTTCTTATTAGAAGTATCTTCCGGGCTGTTATGCCGTGGTCTGCTGGAAATAAAGAGTCCCAGACGTTTCGTCCAAAACTGCGGCGGACATCTTCAATGGCGTGAACGAAATCTCGTTGGAGAAGGTATCACTGCATCTGGGGTCACTATATTTGTTCTGCCAGCGCCCTCCGCTGATTGGCCCGGGATGGGGAGAGGTCGGGCGGCTGGTGGAAGGAGTCTGGCCTCTCGTATGCTGTTTTTGTCTTCTGATCTTATGAATCATACAAATAAAGACTCCTAGAGTCAACATAGACTATCTCCATACGTGCAACAATCACAATTTCCAGCCTTCTGTAGATCCTAGAGACCTTGTCTCAAGCAAATAAGCACCACTGATGCAGGTTCACGCCGGGGCCTCTGTCATGTCGTAGGACCTGATCCTCCTTACCCTTAACATCACCCACAAATCATTGGTTACGGAATGCGGTACCAAGCATTACTTTCCCCACCGTCTTTAATAAATAAAGTCACCACAGTACTACTTAGCGTGTAAGATTAAAAAATAAACATTTAAAAAAATATAAAAAAAAATAGCCAACGCATCAGACGCAGTGATACCTTCTTCAAGGAGACTTCACCCACACCATTGAAGATGTCCGCCGCAGTTGTGGACGAAACGTCTGAATTCTTATATACAGCAGTCCACGACATAACATTCCAGAAGATATTTCTGGTTATATTTGCGACTCCGGCCGTGAAAGCTTACGTTTCCTCATATTATTTAATTATTAAATTATCTCTCTGTTTCACACTCATCCTCTCTCTCTCTCTCTTTCTCTCTGCGTGTACGTTCAGACACGCACGTATGAGTATTAATTCTAATTATTAATATTCTATAAGCTTGCGATCTCTGTTTAACAGTAGCATAGCAGTAGTAACATTGTACACCTGGACAGCGAGGCTACCGCTGCGCCCAACCGATAGCTATAAACAAACACATTAGTGCGATGTAAGAACTACAACGCAAGAAATTGAGAGACGTAGAAGCAAACACAGAGGAAAGTTTTAGCAACTGAAGACTAATATTATAGCAAGTCTTTTGCCTTTTTTATTCCCTATCTTTTACACTTTCCATTTTCTGGAACATGTTAATCATAATTTTAATAAAGGTCACTTACAAAGACAGTAATAAAGGTAAAAGAAATTCCTAACATCCCTGCATCCTAGAGGAATAAAAAATGAATATCCGTTAATATAACATTTATTTTTTAAACTGAACTACTACCAGAGAAACTTAGTTTCATCTGCAGATACCGATATTAGACAATTTAAACGTTTACTTGCTTGGCTGGAAGCTATACGTGCGCATTATGTTTAATACGTTTGTTGTGGAATGGCTTATGCCATTGTGACCCAACAGGCGGTCTCCGGGCCAGAAATGGCCCGCGGGGGCTCTTTCTCCTCGCCCTCAAAGGAAATAATTTATTACATCCCTTTAAAACATAGAAATAAACGTGCTCAATTGAAGTGAACGAAGAACAGAAAGACTGGATTCAAGTCAAATCCTCATGGCTGCGTTGTTTCCGACTACAGAAAAACTGCGAATCTTTGCGCTCTATGAACAACAAAGTAACGTCAGTGCAAGGTCGCTTAAGCACCGAAGGGGGAAGCTTGACAAATCGTAACGGGACTAGGGATTACATCTCTTTCTAACGTCTTTCCTTGTGTCTTCAATTGTAGCACATGTCAGTCGTGACTTAGCAGAATGTATGTGTACAAAAGTGTTACAGTTGACTTGTTCTGCATTAATCCTGCGTTCAAGTACTTAATATATATATATATATATATAAAATATATAACTAATATACTGTATAAATATATTATAATCAAATGATTTAGATTTTTGAAGACCGTAATAATTGTTTTCATAAAATAATAAAACGAAGAAAAATATGAATTTAAAGTAAAAAAAAAAAAAAACAACGTAAGAATAACCATCAGTACATTCTTGAGGAAAAATTCGGCTCGTGGCTGCAAAACTTTTGGCTCACAATGGCTTACGCTATCAAATAAGAACACTTTGTCGCCGGCAGTTGTTAGGTAGCTGCCGAGAGTATCATTGCCCTGTGGCGATGGCATTCTGAACTGATCATCAGTATTTCGCAATTCTTGGAAGCATACATACTGCGTCGTTTTAACAATTTTGTATATTGCTTTGCCTCATAAAAGCGAAAGGCCATGTTCTCTGTCACCACATACACCACGGCGATCTACAAACTTGGGCCGTCTTAATGGCTGCCTTGAAACCGCATTTTCTCTCTTAGATACAGTTAAGCCGAATGTAGTACATTAGTGGAGTAATTAGTCCAATAAGTCAAGTGGAGGTAAACTAGTTAGTGTGAGCCCTTAGGATAGAACTAGGCCTAGTAGTTGAGCGAGTAATTGCAACAGTCTAATGGCATGACACGTTATCTACTAGCTCACTATCCCGTCCTCATTTTTCACTGTACTACACACTTGCCCATGCACTAGCTAAACATAAAGACCAATTAATACGAAATTAAACGATTTGGAATGCTATAAATTATTATTGTCTTGAAAAATATTATATATAATGATAATTAGGCCGTTATGAAGGTCGTTTTAAGTCCATTAGTATTCTAACAATAAATAGTTCGTATACTTGGAAAATCAACACTTTCGAAGTACATAAATTCGAGAAATCTAATCTAGAGTGAAAAACATTAATATTGTAGCTTACAACACGCATTCTATATATGTGTATGCGCCATATTTAATATCAAATTAATGTGAACATAAATCAATTGATAATTCAGTAAAAAAAAAAGAAAACAGTAAAAGCAAAAATTTTGGGTGAAATTTGCCCTCCCCCCTTTCCTAAACAAAAAATGTGGGTACTGTTTTTTCATGTTCCAACGGGAACTCCCATAAAAACAGTTTCGTTAAATTATATTTAGAATATATGGGTTTGCTATAACATTTTCACTTAGAATGGCAGCTCATGGTCTTCTGTCCTGCTTCGTTTGCCATGCACTGCTGTTTCCTGTGAAAGGCATGACATGCCAGCGCGGATTGGTCGGGGACTAGAGAAGGGAGGGCAATGTGACCACATAGTAAGCGCTGAATGAAGAGTTCGTGACCTTCACCCGTCTATACTGAGTGAAAATATTACACTTACATACAGTAATTATGGTGATGTAAGGCCGAGCAAGAATTCATCTGTACTGCTTTGAGTTGAGAGCGCTTAAGCTATAGGAACTCTACTCTAGGTGTGACTTTGTTATTATTTCTTTACTCGATTACCTTGAAGCACAAATCTGAAAATTATATTTATGAGGGCGGTTTGATAAGTAACTTGATTTCATATTAAATATAAAAAAAGCCAGTCTTGCAATATACTTTATTTTTCGACATAGTTTCCTCGAAGTTCAACCTAATTACTCGAGATTCATAATTCCCTCGTGAAAGTACATAGGGCTCTCAAATTACTCGTTTACCTCCTGTGGGGACTCTTCGTTTGAATTTAATTTGGATCCAGTAAAGTTTTAACTTTCGGGAACAGGTGATAATTCAAGGGAGAGAGATCAGGTGAATAGGGTGGATGCTGAAGCATTTCAATTCATAATTCGGTCAATTTGTCTGAGCGGTGCGGTTTGCATGCACCGACGCGCTGACATGGTGCAATAACACCTTCTTTTTGGCCACTTCCGGACGTTTATCTGCGACCGCTGTCTTCACCCACTTCAAAAGTGATGCGTAGCTCACAACTGAGTTGGGAGCCCAGGACATGGGCGTATTCGATGCTTGTTCTACCACGCTTGAACTCATTTATCCAAAGTCGAACGATTTCATAGGGTGCATCACCGAATGTGAGCAAAACCCTCGCATAAATTTCCTTTTCTGTTTTCCTTTCCAGAAAAGTGAATTGAATCACATCACGAATTGTAATCTTATCCAGTTTTTGCTTCTCGAAACACTTGTGTTTAAATAACTTCCAAACAATGCATTAACCTCAGAATGAATTATGACCATAGAATATTGATACACAGAAACCAAATTTTATGACCATATAAACAGATGTTGCTGTTGCCCTCTATTATACCCGTACCGAATTACTTATCCAACTACTCTCGTATCTGTCTTAATAATTTGTAATTTTTTCATATTTTTTATTTTTCATTGTATTAAATGAAATATATCAAATATGCACAAAAAGTATTTTCTTCTAACCTTGCTTTGTGTTACAAATAGTTATTTTCGGTAAGATGTGAGCTTTAAAATGAATTATTGTTTTAAGAGATATAAAGTGCTATGTTTGCATGAAACTATTACGTCTAGAAATGTCATATAACATTGGGGAAAAAAATTAAGGTCAATGTTTTCAATTTTTCATCCTTCATGTGCAGTAGTCCGTATGTTAGTAAAAAGGGAAATTCAAAATGCCGCATAATTTCTCTCTTGTTATTTCTCAAGTTGATTTAATTTTTATCTCTGATTTAAAAATTATTCACAAAGAGTGGCCAGAAGATAAAAACCGAGCACATTCAAGGAATACTCATGATTTCTAAACGATATCTGATGATAAACAGGGCATTGTCACGATTAAGGGTGGCAAACTGTAATCTAACCCAAAATGCGTTAAAATAGCTATAACTGAGAGGAAATTGAGAGACTGTAAACTAGAGAAAATGACGAAATAATCCAAATAATGAGTTTACTCTTCTATTACTAAATACCGGCATTTCTCTAGCCTTGAAACATAGTGAAACGCCCATTTATATTTGGAAGGTTGTGTAGCGAGAGTAATGAGGCATTATTTTACTTACCATGGTATGCGAGTATCGCCGGAAGCGGTGATAGATGCCATAAACTATTTCAATTAAATTTTTTGCATTTCACGGTATTGAAAAAAACTTCAAAGAGATCCCAACAACTATTATCTATTATGCCATCCGGAGATTTGTGTGATCTCATTTTAATAGGAGAATAGCAATTTTGTCAACGCACCGGACCAAACTTCGCACAGAATAAGGTATAGAAAAAAGCTTTTGGTTCTACAACAGGCAGAACTTCAGGATAGAATCGTATACTTAAATTCTTAAGATGCAGTATGTGTCTTATGCTATGTAAAACCGATTCTAAGTATCTGAAAGCCTAATCACAGGAAATTTTTTTGCTAAGAAGGACATATTTAGGGAAGAAACCGGCAAAAAGACTGAAGGAGTGTAAGCAGGAAGTATTTCAAGTCGAAGCTCCTGCATCTATAAAAGTCTGGTTTGAATTCAGTTAAATTGAAAGATTTCCTTTTATATTTAAATTTATTCCTCAAGGCGTCGAAATAGACAAAATAGTCCAACACATCCTGGAATCAGTTATCAAATCTCTCAAACAATTTGTTTTCAAAAAAGATAAATATCCTTTAAGCATGACCTCCCTCACATTATACTCTAAGAACCTTCAGTTCTTCACCTTCAGCGGTCGGCCGCTGCTTCAAGATACCACAGCCAGATTGAATTGGTAGGAACGGAGGTCATTTTGGTACTTCAACACCACTCAAAGGCTGGCTGTTTGTGGGAACACCTCCGGAAGGAAGGGATGAGATGAGGGAGACATCGGAGGCCAGGATCCATGGGGGGTGAGGCATACACAGAGATGAGTCCATAAAAATGTTTCCAGACAGAATATCCCGACTCCGGTGAAGGTTCCCATTCCAAGGAAGTTAAGTCCCACAGAGTGTCGCTTCCACAACAGACGCCGGGGCAGAAAAATGACCAAAGCGCAAGCTACCGCACACAGCACCAACTAGATTAATCTGGTACTTTCAACCATGTAATAGAACCAGCGGAATAAAATGAAATTGGAGAGGGAAAAAAATTGTTTAAAAGAACGATATATATCAGCATTCGCCTAAGCGACCAGGGAAAACCAAGGGAAAATCCAAGAGTCGGGATGATCGGCCCTAAGGGATTTGAACCGGCTTCTCTCGAATGCGAGTCTCAAGTGTTATTGCCTGAACCACTCCACTCAGTTACCGCAGTCAGAACAGGAGAACAGGCTGCACTGAAAGTTTCAAACAAGTTATGACGTGTTCAAAAAGATGATCAAAATGTTGTGCATGCCTTTATCGATAACTGGCTAATAAGATTGAACATAAATTATAAACTGGATAATTGAGAAGTAATAGACTCAATTGTTTTCTTAACATGTGATATGAATTAAATTATGACGTTCATTTGTTTCGTAGAAATAGTTGTTTACACCTCTTCAAAACATGTGACTACGATATGTGCTATCATACGAAACTTTCTGCAACAGCGCATATAGAATCATTATCACCTTTTGGACTTACACAACAGGTAAGTTACAATGAATGGGACACAATACGATTAGCTTGTGTAGTTATATATATAAAACCAAATATTGAGTACCGAAGGTAACGTTATGCATGCATTGTTACTACTTGTGTGCTTGGAATTGAAAGCATCAGTCCTATTTTGAAAGAATGTCACTATACTTTGTTAATGCACCCATCTTTAAATGCTTTTTCTAAGTTTGTGTCCCGCCTTACTTTTAGAACATCCCCTAACCTTAAAAGTATATTTCACCGAAACCTATCTCCTCCGAATTTACCTCGTCCCTTTGCTGGCTCCTATCCTTGCCAACGTCCTAAATGTAAAACCTGTGTGCTAATTATGCCGTGCTATTTATTCCACAGCCCTGATTTATCCAGAGAATTTAACATTTCTTCATGTTACTTGTTCTTCTAAGAACGTCATATATATGTTATCTTGTAAGCTTTGCAAAGCATTTTATATTGGTTTAACTTCTACTGTTGTTTCGCTACATAAGAACAATCATAGACGTTCTGATAAAACCAAGTCTCCCTTGCCGGTTGCCCAACATGCCTTGTCTAACTGTAAGGATTTTGATGATGCTTTTAATCTAACACTTATTGATGCGTTACCTACACATAGCTCTGAAAGTTTCCTCAGAGATATAGAAATGGCAGCTATATTTTTACATAAAGCACGCATTCCACCTGGTTTAAATCTTACATATTAATTTTTTCCCCACACTCTCATTTCTAGTTTCATTTGTTTCCATGCATAACGTTACCTTCGATACTCAATATTTATTTTTATCACCTTCACTTGTCTTCTTGCCATAGAAGAACTCAACGAGTTCGAAATATAGCGATTTCAAGTGTGAATTTCTCTTAGTGTTTTACCCTTTTCTGCTTTTATAATTACTGTTAATTTGTTACATTTTTAATTGTTACTTTATTTTTCTTTTATGTATAAAACACAAATGCTTTGAAACCATTTTTGGCAGCGAGCTTGACCACTCAAAGCGTGCTTGACAAATATGATTACATGGGTGAATTTTAAACGAGAATATGCAGCAGTTATACAGAATTGAAGTAAATTCTTTTTAATAATATTCCATTTTGCCAGTGACCAGATGTGTAGCCGATAGATGAGGTAGTTGCTCGCGCTAATGGCGGCTAGCTCTACTCCGAAAGTTGAACAAATTACGTTTCAAACAATTGGGAGTGTAATTTTCATGGAATTCCCTTGCGTAGCGATTCAGAGGAATTGATTTTTGTAGCAATCTGCGCAACGAGCGTTGGACATGGGATAATCCCCAACTAATGGAAATGCTCCGGTAGAGTGTTCTAAGTTATTTATTTTGAAATCCATAGGTACTTTTATGTAAATTGCTAGTATTGAAGTAAGACATTTGTTAATAATCACCAGTTCTATTATGGTGTTGTGTGTGGGGTTGTGAACTACGTTTACCTTTCAACAGATCTTCATACTATTTCTTTCATTTTTATATTTCATATTTTTGTACTTTTTAATATAATTAATTTTATTAAACTTATTTTTTAAACCTTTGTTTCCTTAGAACACGCAACTATATATGAGGGCTCTTCAATAAAGAATTATTATATTGTTTTTTTTTTAAGGCCATATTTTCTAGCGCAAAAATTTAACTTTACAATATTTTGTTAGCTTAATGCGTAATGTTCAAATCTGCTTCAAGGAGTAGCTTAGATTGGAAGGCAATAAGACATGGACCTTTTGGACAGCAGGCCAAGGTAACAGGAGAACTGTGTGAAGCAAGGGCTGGAACAGCCTGAAGGATATAGACAAGCAGCTTACAATCGCGCAATGTGGGGAGAAGATCTCGTTAGAAATGTAAACGGGGTTGAAATCTGGATGGGGAATGGAACAGTACATCAAAACAGGGGCCGGACTCATTAAGCAGGGACTCCCATGGTTTAAGCTTGGAGCATGGTAACAGATCAGAATCTCAGGTGAAAATGAATGAGAATTTGCCCTTTATGTGGAGAGAAGGAATCATAGTCGCCCATCCTAGCGAACTGTAGCAGCACTGAGGTGTTGAGAAAAAGTTTCTGCCGTTTTCCTTTACTGACTAACATTGCGAAGTTTGTAAAGTTATTAGTATGTATGTTAATTTGAATAAAATACAATTATTCATTCACTTCCGTTTCCCGCCTGTGAGAGTGTATGGTCAGTTCCAGTTAAAACAACATGGAGGTGACATGCAATGAACAATATGCTGCTTTGAAATTCTGCTTTCTTCCCAACAAATATTTAGCCGAGGCTCATGCACTATTACAAGAGGCCTATTGTTTGTTCTTCCCTACATCACAGCTTGAAGATGGTTAAAATGTTTAAGGAGGGAAGGTAATTTCAAAGTAAGCTGAACCCGGGGCTCGTTTGTGCTCTAACGGAAGAAAACATAAACACCGCTGCTGTCATTGTGAGAGAGAATAATCGAATAACGCTTTCAGAAATTCTTAAATTTTCACAGATTGCCACCCAACATGTGCATGTAGTTGAAGACAATGTTACAGAAATTTGCAGAGTTTCTTTTAAAGAAAAAGCACTGGTGATGAAACTTGACTACATCATTTTGATCCTGAAAACAAACAGCAAAGTCCTATGTGGAAATCACCATCATCAACCCCCCCCCCCCGATTATTTCTGCTGGGAAAGTTATGGTCATGTCCTTTTTCGATATTCAAGGAATGTCACACACAATTGTAACTGGGCAATATTACAGAGATATCCTGAAAACTATGTAAGACCATGTCAAAAGGCCAGAGTCCACGCTTCCGTACAATAAGCTGGATCCTACACCAAGATATGCATGGCCGCACAAATATTGTTGCTGAATATGTCACAGAAATCAATGTGACGTGTGTACCTACCCCTCCCTATAGTCAGATTTAGTGCTGTGTGACATTTTCATTTTCCCCAAATCGAAGGAACGCTTAAGTTGGAGACATTTTTCATCATTAGAAGCTGTGATAAAGGCTGCGGTGGGATTGAAGGACCTAACAAAAATGGTTTTCAGCAATAGCTTGAAGACTGGCATAAACTTGCATTGCATCCAACGGAGACTAGTTTGAGAGAGTTCGTCAAAATTATGAAAAGGAGTGTTTTGGGGGGGGGGGGGAATGATAATTGTTTATTGAACAGTCCTTGTAGAAGCAGTATTCAGGATTCATGGCAAACAATCTAATTTCAAGTGTGCTGCTGGTGTAACATATTAAATTGCACCAACCGAAATCTTCACGTCTTATAAATGAATGGTGATGATGCGCAATTCCAACTCATCTGCCTGTTCTGTATTCAAATTTCACATTTAGGGGAGAGATGGAATTGCGTAGATGTCATTTACATCGTTTACATAAGGGAACGAGTAGAAGTAATCCAATCTGATCGTTTATTTTCACCGTGCGCTTGATCTGATACCTTTAAGCCCGTTTTCAGCTGATCTGGCAACATTCGCGAATCCCTACGGGCTAAGCTGGTGGAGCAGGATGCTGTTATGTAGGTCGTTACCGACCACCAACTACAGAAGACTAAGAGATATCAGATATCAGATAAATACAGGGCAACAAACACGTTACCTAATTTGGCTGCCAGCATCTTATTAAATCCAAAATGGTCTTCTAATTATCACAATTTCGTAATCCAATTACCGCCACAACAGAATTAGTACGCTATGTTGTTTTCGGTTTCCGCAACAATAATGCACTATTTATTATTATTTTATTTTGTGGTTATCCTAGAGCACAGGGAATGAAGGCTATAGCAGAATTTCTTAAAGTATACTAACCTCTATTCCTCTTTTTGATAATTAAATTTACACATTCTCTACCTCTCAAAATAAAGACGAAAGTATGCGTTTTGCAACAAAAGATAATAAGAAAAGCAGTTCGCATTTAATTCTCGGGATTTGAAGAAATTATGAGGAGATTGGTTTTTATTGTTAGCACTGGAAAGAACACGTCCTAGCGAAATTTGCAGCTGCAGCAAAATGTTAATTGCGGTCCTGCGTTCGCTATCTGGTGGTCTAAGATGGAGATTATTCAAGAATCATTTTATGCAGTGATGTTTTTACGACTATAAAAGCAGAGTCAATAAAAATGTAAATTAATCTTGTTTCTGATATTACCGGAATGGGGCTCAAAATTTATTGCTAAATTAACAAGACCGTTCTTCACATAGACCAGTTATTTTTTGACAAGGAATCGCAGTATTACTATTCCTAAATTTGTATAACAAGAAGACATTACAGTTGGTGAATATTCCTGATTATCAATTTTTGAGAATATTTTATATCACATAAGATGTAATTATTTTCATTAAAGTCGTGTGTTAGGCTAAGGTTTGGAATTAGAATCACAGGACAAATTCAGAGTCACGACAGATTCGAACCATAGCATCTTCGGCGTTTTTTTTTTTATTTTTTTATTTTTGTTGTTTAACGCCTGTTTTAACCACTGAGGCATCACAGTCAGTGGGCACCATTAATACATGAAGTGAAATGATAAACTGGGAAAGGAATCTTTTTTTCAAAGGAAGGAAACGTTTCAGGAAAACTTCCCTGCGTTTGCCATGTATTTGAATTGAGAAAAATCTGGAAAAACCCTCAGTCAGGTAGGACGGTCCTGGTGAGAATCGAACCAGATCTTCCGCTTATGATCTGCGCCTTAACAACCTCGGACATCCGTGGCGGTTTCGGCGTATGGTGCCAATGCTCTTAACAATATGAGATATCGTGACCTGTCCAACCATAGCCGTTACTCTTTCTCATCTGAGTCTTTATACTTGAGAAGTTTAAGGTTATCTTGATGCTGAAATTGTATTCCTAATAGATGCCTCAAAAACTTTGAGTACACATGGCTCAGGCTTCATAGTTAACCACATCTCTTCTTTTATAGCACTGCAACCTGAGATCGGGCCTGCCGCAGCGACCTCTGCTTCCTCTACCTCCTTCTTATGACTTCATTGATTGAGGACAGTATTGCAGAGAGGCTGATCATATACCGGCACCCCACGGGCCACCTTTACGTCAGGCTTCTCCCCGATTATCCCCACGAGGCTGGTGGATCCCGTTCCAGACCTCCTTAACTTGGAAATTTTTCACCCTTAGAAAAATAGTTAACCAAAATGTTAGGGTTTATTTTTAAGAAATGTGATTTTATTGACACGAGCTATAAGCTAAACTGTGGTTTAGAATCAGAGTCAAAAAGAAAAAAAAATGTTAGTTTTTCACACTGGTTATTATTTATAGATTAAACGCGCGACACAAAGCTTTGGACTGTAAGATTATATTTGCTGTTTCTGTTAGCTATCGCTTGTGATTAGAAATGTTTTTTTTTATTATTATTATTTTCCTGAGTGGTAGAAGTTCCTGTTCACGTAAAGCCGTAGTTCGCTTCATCATCTTATTTTATTACCAAAACAAACAGTTGCCGGTCGCAGGACGTGACCAGCAGCGCTAAAAGCTTTCCGATAAACTGCGGCTTCTTCAGCGTCTTCACTCAGATAAAAGCAGGATTAGGAGATCGGGAATGTTTCTCTCTTTTTCTTTCTCTTTACTACTTTGTATCTCTAAAAGTACAATTTAAAAGACAAAAATGTATATTAGCTGGGCAGATACGTACATGTTGTGGTTTAAGAACAAGGCGACTTAGTACATGTCCTTGCTAAATAGAAACTCATATTTGATGTTATATTAGAAAGGACGATATTTTCCCCGGGGTTTTTCCTCATTCTGAACAGGCGAAAGGCAACGTTCTGATGCTTCACTTATGAGGGAAAAGAACGATTGTATCTGTTCTTACATAGTGCAGGGTGGGAGCCCGGATAACACAATGCGAATCTTTGCGTGCGAAGAACATATTTGCCTAGACGTACATAGAATTTTGTTTATGTATCCTTTGTATGACTTTGAAAAGCGGAATTTTTACCTATGGAATAAGAAGTGAAGAAACATGTGTACGAGGGCTGGAAAGAAAATAATAGCAATACTGTTGCCACGCTGTTAATGTGACGGCGTTGTTTTTCTCAGCATGTCTAGAGGAATAGCATAGTTGTTCAACACACTCAGTGTTACTACTGCACTATCTATAAGTGGACGAACACACGAAGTTGTCGAGTAATGGTGTACATTTGGACAGCACTAAAGCGATGCTTTCTAAATGTGAGCAGTGTTCATGGATTAACAATAGGGTGGCACGTGTTATGGAAGTGAGGGAATGTCAGGCAGGTTCTGCGAGAATCCTGTAGAAATGAAACTTAGCCATATCGAATGGTGGTCCATGGGGTGTCATACTTTCGACAAGGACACAATAGAGTGGAAGAGTGGAAGATGCACCATGTGTAGGTCGTCTTATTCTTGAGGCGCGTTACGGTTTTTAATTCAATCACTGCTGGAGGTGGGTCTTTGACGGACAGTGAGGGACTTAGCCATGGAACTCAGAAAAGTCAGTAGGGTGTTGTAGTAGGGTATTCTATCTCAAGCATGAACAGAAACGGCTTAGCTATGGAAGTCCAGTATCTTCCAGAAGATTGACAGCGGGATTATATTAAAGGAATGTAAAAGTCTCCAGTTTCTAGAATCAATGGTTTACCACATTTGAATATGTTGCCAGTTCTTTCTTTATAACCCTCCTCTATAATTGCTTCAGAGCATAACAAGTGAAGTGACTTATGTCCATAAAACACTTGACTTGAGCGTGACAACGTACCATCTTTCAAACGAACAGAGTACGTCTTTTGTGTGTTTACAGAGTTTCCTTCTTGGGATTGCAAATGAAACTATCTAATTCATTCATACGGAATTGACTTGTTTTTGGTCAAATGCCTATATTTTACTCCAATATTAAACAACAATTGTGAGATGTGTTAAAATAAACCTGTAACTGACCTAGTAATGACACATTTTTAATTGAGAAACACTTTACTTTTACAATTGTTGCACAAAATTATTGCTATATCGCTTCACTTTCCAATAGACGATGTACTAGTTCTGTAAAAATCTATTGGCAGCAATACAATTATTAGTATTGGAGAACTTGCCGATTCTGGCGTGCGAGGGCTTTTTAAACCGCCGCAAACTTGAGACGGGTCGCTCTCTCATGGGATTCTCCTCTCTTCTTCTTCGTCTTTTTTCTCCCCTTGTCAGAGTGGTTGACACACACAAAGTGGGCCAGCACCTTAGAAAAGAAGTAATACCAGTTAAATGGATGTCCAATGTGAGCGGTGTTTTTGTAACGAATAGTCGACGTAGTGTTCTCGAGAGGTCTCAACGGAATTTCAAGAGTGTGAGTCAATAATAGTTCGAACTAAATTTTCATAATTTATTTCAAAAGTAGAAAACGTATAATTACATTCATTTTAACACCCTTTTCTTCCTTTTCAATGCTCTTAGCATAATCCATCCATCCATCCATCCATCCATCCATCCATCCATCCATCCATCCATCCATTTTTTTTTTTTGTTCAATCAACAATGAATGTAACACTTCTAGTCTGTCATATCTTAGGTCATCTCTAAGGCTACCAAACGGACGGTAATCAAAGAAAACTGATCGGATCTATACTCAGGATACTTTAATGTTTTAATTCTTGATTTATGAAGTGTAAGGACAAAAACACATTTCGACAACAAGATGTTTAGTTAAAAATGCAGGCTTCAGTTTGTTGCAAAGCATCACGCTGCAACTTTCACTGTTTGCTGTTGGCCCCCATCCCAAATAGTATTCCAGCAGTGATCCTTTTGAGTCTCAAAACAACCTTTGGTAATACATGCTCGAGTGCAATTGGAAATATTGTTTCTTGTGCCAACTCTGGACTAAAATTGATGCTGTGACGTAGTCGCATGCATGAAAATATACGACGGTCATCTCAAAGTTGAAGGTTAAGCTTGAATATTGGCAAATACTTAATAAAGGATTTAAATTGCAATTATTTCTATGAAAAGTATTACACCATATAGCAGGAATGATAAAAGGCTGTCTTGTACATTAAAATTACGAACTTTTTTTACTAAGGAGTGGTCATTTCATAATTAATGGTATTAGGTCCTATTCCAGGAATAGAACAAAACAAACAATTTAACACAATGAGTCCCTTATTTCCCACAAAAGCACGTATGTTGTAATTATGCAAATTGTGTTATTCCATATGTATTATTAGTTATAAGCAGTAATAAAACATGTACAGCTTTATTATTAACATAATAAAATTAGTACAATCATTATTTAGAATGCTTCTCCTGAAAAGTTAGTAAAGTGTGGAGGAGAAACTTCTCCTTATATCCTTCATTTCTTTTATTATTGTCCAGGCTCATTACCTTCGTACTCTACAATAGCACAGCGCATCGGGTGGAACTTTAAAAGAAAAAGTTAATTATTTGAATTAAACAAAAGAACTTATAAGCACACAAACGTTCTGTTAATGGTTTATAATCTGTGACGAAATCGCGTGGAAAGCGTATTTCATTTAATTCAGAGAACCACATAATTGTGTGTTTGTGGGTGCGAGCCCTAGAGCAGGGAGAGAGAGCGAGTAAGCTATTAAATTAACTAATTACGTCACACTTATTGTTTCAGCAGCAATGCCAATTTATAAATCAGATATTTCAATTACATCCCAAAATCGCATTGGTTTATGCTTATCAAACATATGTAAAAATGTACTGGTGCCATTTTTTAGTAAAATTTGCTGGAACATTTGGCAAGCGCGAGTGCAGTATTTTAGTGATTTAAGTCTCTAACGCTTCAGAGGCAACTAAAAGCGATTCTTCAGGGCCACAGAATATTTAAATTGATGGCTGATTGCTGTGTATTTATTCTCTATCCTCTAACGGGATTTTTTTCCTTTTTGGCGCTGCATTTATCAGTGATTGCCTCGTAGGGATTTTCCGTGCCAATGGTCACGTTAAAACTCATCCTAGCCTCAGACCGGAACCAAAATGCGACTTTCAAGTCACCAACACTTAATTGATAAACAGCCCAGTAGAATTAGCTTCGTGGTTTGTGCCATCCAAATATTAAAGGACGGTGGGGAAATATTTACGATATAAGTAAAGTGATATTATATTTTGTGAATAGGATGTTTGTGAAACGAGGCCGAATACACTTCTAATATGCGTATCGTGTACTATTTTTGGCACCAATTATTTGTAAATAAATTAAGGATTTTAACCGCATATTACAATATTAGTTTATATTCTTATACTTTATTGTATTAGTAAATGATAAAGTGACGAGAGAAGTGAAATTCGTAATGTTTACGAATGCAATATCGTATAACATTTTAAACGAATTTCACACATTTATTTTGTATATCATAATTATGAAGGCATGCTAATAAAATAAAATTAATATAAATGTCGATTTTCTAACTAATTACTCTGTAGTTAATGACTTCTTTTATTATACACATTACTCGTTTAGACGCATGGCCGGTTCTTTGCACCGGGAAACACGGTGTTTGCCGGCGGATTCGGATATTCACAGTCCCTTAAATTCAAGCGCATAGATTTCTGTAAACATTCATAGCACACAAAACACCATTTTTTTTTTTTTTTTGGTCATCCAATGCCATTTCGTGTATAAGATCGGGTTTTCTGCACTCCAGTATCTATTGTTTTGTGTCACTACATGGCCATGCAAATCAAAGCATGCTTCGTCCTTAAAAAAACTAAACTGGGTCAATAGAGCGAACATTAACATTATCCAACACTCATTTGCAGAAATTAACTCCACTCATATTATCACGTGGTTGTAATTCCTGAACTACAGTTATCTTAGAGGGTTTTAATTTTAAAAGTTTAGTGGCATTCCAAGCGAGTTTTGCAAAATTCCTGGTTCCTTTGCAAGCTTTCTCAGAGATTTCTTTGGACTTCGATGTAACTTTTACCCGACATCATTGAGTTTTTCTTGTGTAAAGAACACGGCGTTTTACTTTCGGTTTCTTATCAAGAACAGATTCCGTTTCCATAAATCCATTCACAAGATTATGAACCGTTTCTCTGTGAGGCGCACAAACATCAGGGAATCAGTATATAAATTGCCGTCTCAATTATCTACAAGAGTTTATTGTCACATAGGAACCATACATGAAGATTCTGTGTGCTAAAATATTCATATGGTGTATATGGTGTTTTTTGGCATTATAACAGTATTAACACACTATAACTCTGAAACGACACACGCTGAGGCGGGAAATTGAAGGGTGGAACAGAATCGGTTAGAAACAGGGCATGTAATGCTCCGTTAGGCGGCCACACGTCCAAACGAAAGCTCTGTACTTATGTCATTGTATCGATGGACACCGAGAGACGCTTTTGATATTTATCAGAAAGAATACAACAGAGTCATTCACTGGGTGAACAGTAAAAATATTCAAAATGTTTCAGAAACTTTAGCGTTGGTACGTATTTCAGAGCACATGAGTATTATTACATTATTCTAATTCATTTTAGCTAATTAATTTATTAATTTTTTATCAATTATGTAATTCTGCATTCTGCATAAAGATGAAAGATTAATTCTTATTTGAGTATCATATAAATTGTTTCCTTAATATTTTGTAACGCAATACTCATTTGATGACATTTTAGCGATGAAAACAATTTAATGACTTAGTTGTTACCGTGTTAATTATATATAATTAGTGCCATAATAAAACATTTTATTTACGATTTTGATCTACAATAAAGACTGTTTATGATTCAATGCAAAAAATTAAATTCATATTCCACTCATCCCAAAACATTCGTTCTTTCAAAGAAATAGTTCACGCATTTCTCACAAGGAGCATGGAAGAAACTTCATGGCAAAATCTTTGGGTAATGTTACTAATATCGCAGAGGTTGTAATGGACTTTTAAACGTACTTTATAGGGGAAAAATTACAAATTGAAATTATAGTTTTTATTACTATTAATATATTTTCTTCTACAATAGTTTTATTACTGTTAAAACTATTGTATTACTATTATTATTAATAATACATTAATACACCAATACATTTTCTTTTGCAATACACCGCATTTAAACGTGGAATTTTCTCGACCAAAAGAAGCTGTAATCTGCACTTGAGCATGCGCAATGATGGGATCGATGTTGTTGTTCCACCCTGATATACTTTCAGGGTTACCAACATGGTTATAATGCAAATATTTAAAAAGTCAAGTTAATAGTTATATGTAGTATTTACTAATTGCACTATGATCTGATTGCAAAACCGCCTTCAGAAGTGTGAAAACTAAAATAAGACGCAAAACATTACTGAATATGTGAATTTTATTTTCATGTATATATTAATAGTCAGCATATTCTGTATTAAACCAAAATTAATAATATTGGAGTATTATAAACAGTTTATAGCCTGGGCATTACGAAATGCAATTTCTATTTTGAGTACCTTGTGTAAAAATGGATATTTTCAGTTTTCTAAAAATATTGTTAAAGTATTTCATTGCCTACTTTCCCAACAATTTTCCTGTATGCTTAAGCGCGCATATCATCTATTGGTGACCTGCACGGAAAAATCCACGTGAAATCGGTTAGAATGCTAGAAAAATTGACTTCACATTGTTTAATTTTTAATATCTTTTATACTATTACAAAATAAAATGTAACATCCTTAAACCTGATAGTTTTTATGCAAAAATTTATCAAAGTTACAATTTTTTTTAAAATTAAATTGTATTTTTTACACCGTCAAGCACCTTGAATTTAAATAATAACTCATTTTAAAACTCATTTCATTATTAATTCACAAAAATATAATAAAAGCTGATTAGTGCATATTTAAATGATTTCCCAGAGACAATTAAAAATAAAAACATGTGATTTATTAGGACAAATAAATATAGTATTCATGTATGTATTCCAAGATTAAAAGGAAAAAAAAAATTAAACATTTCCTACCTGGGAGAGGAATATTATAGAGATGCCACACAGCCCAGCATTCTGAAGTCGAAGTACTATAGCTATTTCTCGCTCGGCTAAATTGTTTGGTAAACACCCGTAGTTGCCCAACACTATTAAAAAGTGAACAGAAGGCTGCAAAACCTAGATAAAATGGTAGCAGAAGTCATCAGGAGAAGGTAGCAGGAAGCTATTAACCCACCCAACATTAAAAAAGCGATTTAATTTATAGCAGATTTTAGCACAAGGAAGAAAAAATGGCGTTTGAGAGGTGGGGAATTGGTAGCGACGTCACTGTTGTTGCCAACACAAGATATGTGCTGTTGAAATAGTGCGAAAGGACTAAATGGGTCGGATACCTCTCAAAAATAGATATAAAGCAGTTTTGTTACACCACACTAAGCGAACACAACCTAACATAATCTAACCTAAGCGGACATTCTCGTAAAACTTAAACCTAACCTAGCGGTTACGTTTTAAGATTTTTGTGCATGTGTGCGAACGCAACAATCTTAAAATTTAACTCCTAAGTTTAAATTAGCTTTCAGCAAGTTTTATTTGCAAGCCTCGCTTGAATGGGTTGGCGCGAAGGAATGCTCTTGTTCCTCCCTGAAGTGATATAATAATAATAATAATAATAATAATAATAATAATAATAATAATAATAATAATAATAATAATAATAATAATGAGTTGACTAAACTCATTACAGAATCCACATTTTGAAGTTATATGTATATTTGTACCTGTCTCCTTTGGATTGACCGAGTTGTTGCTGGTAATTGAAGGTCACATCTCAGGTATCCATAAATATTTCTTCCGCCATTACATACTAGAATACAAGGCTGAAGTAAGTTGTCCTCGAGAGGCGAGTGCTTTATTTAGGAAAGTAACTTTAACGTTTTCAATGCTTTCTATGTTGTGTTCTGTCAAGAATTTCCTTATCAGCGTCAATCCATTTGCGACAATAGGTATGCTCTTTAAATGGAGCAATTTCATGGCCGTTTCCAGTGATAGGTGTGGGAGGTTATTTATGTCGTTCATGGGCAGTATGACGTGTGATTATTTCTTTGAGGTGTATCGCAAAGGTTTCTCCTTATGGTTGCAGAGTTATACCCAAGTATTTGCAAGCTAGATGTTCTCCATTATGTTTCCTTGTCATGGAGTCCTAGTTTTCCACCACTTATGAATACCATGGATATAGTTTTGAACTTGTTCATACATACACTATTTTATGAGATTGTTCAGTGTCTCTAGTAGATATTCCCGGTATTAAGATATAATGGCCATGTCATCGTCGTAAAAATATATTTTTACATTTTTATTGCTCCCTTTTATTGCTTTGATCAAGTTCTATGTCGCTATGTAAAACAAGAGAGATCACCTTGAAGAACTCTATTCCATTGGCCTATCTCTATATCAAAATATAATAAAACCTTGCCAGAGCCTACAAGGATTGCCAGAAACATGACCACTCCTTTATAAGCCTTCTTACGGTTCGTGATGATAACATTGTACAATATACTAATTTTGATATCATGAAAAGAAGAGCACACATCAACTTCCAAAGAGAAATGGATTGTACAGCTACAAATCCTACAGAACTTATTGATTCTTTTGATCGTTCTTTTCCTCATAGTTGTCAAAAAAGACAGGCATGCAAATGGTTTGGAATTACACAACACAGATGACACTGGCATGATTATACTGAAAGCAGCTTTCAGCTACAAAAGAATTTCTGTTTTTTTACTGCAGTGTATCAGATTTGATGATGTGACTAACAGAAATGATCGCCTAAAAACAGATAATAATATAGCTGTAGGGAATTTGACACAAACTTTGTTGAGAACTGTAAGCAAAATTAGGGAGAGTTTGTGACTATTGATGAGAGATTACACCCCTTTCGAGGTCAGTACCATTTGTTTCAGTATATACCGAAAAAAAAAAAAAACCGGTCAAATATGGCGTAAAATTGTACGCAATATTTGACAGCCACAATTTCTATACCTACACTTTTGAGATCTACTGTGGCAAAGAGAAGGCTCTCCCTTGATGTCGAACAAGCCGTTTGATGTGGTGAAAAGACTTGACACGGGTAACATATAAATATTGCACAAACAAACTGTTACATGCTGTAACACTGTATTTTGTTTCTATTCATTTTTTCTTTGAAATGAATCATTAGCGAGTAAATACATACAATACATTTGTGCCATTCTTTTAATTAGTGCTTACCTACAGTATTTATAAAAAAGCTCAAACTATAACATTTATAGTCTTTATTTTCGTTATTAATTAATCCCATCTATTTTTAATAAGTTACACGTTCAAAAAACAAGAAATAAAAACTGCCGCGCGCGCCCTCATTCGGAAAAAGGATAAACGTTCCCGCTTAAAAGTTAAGCACCTAATAATGAATTGCTTTACTGCAGATTTATTTATAGCCATATAGGATTAGGCATCACTTCGTGAATCACTCTGCTATTTTCTGACTATAAATAAATGAACAGTAATAGAAATCAGCTGCATTCAAACCGGTAACAAAGCAGCTTCAAGGTTACAACTGACGGACCGAAACAGTTACTTTTCTAATTGGCTCAGAAGGTGTAACGGGTAGCATTTCTCATTTTAAACTGAAAAGGTAGCTGTCAAGCGCAAAGTTTCAGCGGCCGGGATATAGTGCTTGTTTTGGACTCCTCAGCTATAGTCCTTCCTGGTGGTGTAGTGGTAACCATACTTGCCTTCTAAAAGGTCGGGGTTTCAAACCTAGCCAGGATCGATGGATTTTTTCTGGCGAAAAATCCTAAGTATGGCTTCCTTCGCAAGGGAAGTAAAGCCATGGGTCCCGTGTCGTACATTTACGGCACGAAAAAGAACCTCAAGCCTGAAAGAGAGGCCTCTGAGCAAAATTTGTCGGCCGTTTCACGCCCGGATTTGTATGGGGTGCTGATGGCCTGAGACGTTAATAATAATAATAATAATAATAATAATAATAATAATAATAATAATAATAATAATAATAATAATAATAAACGAATCGTCTATACTGCAGATGAGTATGCTATCTAGTATTTGCATTAAAGACAGTGTTGAATAACCCAGGCTTTAGCATAGAAGCTCTACCGTTTTTTTTTAATTCAGTAAAAAGTATACTAATTAGTCCTTGCTATGATCTTATGTAATATATATTAACTGAGCTCCTCATTGCGGGTTATCAAGTTTTTCATCTTTCAGTAGTGAAGGACTTTGCTTATGGATATAGAACGTGGTATGTTGAACTTTTTGGTAGTATACGCTAGCATTCATACAGAATGAAGTTGCAATAGCACATGGATGATACTGAAAATGCAAACAGCTATTTTTATAATATGAATGTACTAGCCAATGACTAGTGTTGCTGCCGTCGTATGCTGAGTAATGTAACGTCAAGAGAGGAGCAGGTAAGGCAAGAGAGATAGAAAATTCCTCGCGAACGTACCGGAATGTTAGGAACAGCCATAGGTATTGTCGTTGCTGTTAGGTTGAATGGAAGTGTTGAGACCGAAACGGGAATGTCAGTGCCTCCCGAGGGCTTTGGCGTATGTTCCCACGGGACTCCCTCTGGTACAGACAACTCAAAGATTATTACCGCATGGCTGCAAACTGTCGCTTGTTGACAACCACGACAAGTACTATCAGGTACTCAACTAAAGTTGCAAAAATCTTGAATTCTAATAATTGCTGATGTAACAAGTATTTATAGAACTATTAATGAGTAAAATATTCTTCATAAAATGCACTAACAACTTATATCTACAACATGAATTCTTCAAATAGTCAATCTTTTTATGAATATTTGACGTTCAAAGACTTTATGAGCTTTGCTTATGTGTTTGGTGACTAGAAGATAATCAATATATATTTTTTTTTCTGAATTTATGTTGTCTACATATTTATTGCAATCAATGCGTCATGGTTTGGAGACAGAACTATTAAATTCTGAATAACTTAGTTATTTTTCCTTGCTGCCATTTACTTACATAAATAAAATAAAAATATCAACAAACTAAACATTTCTTTGGTGCTATATTGACTTGTCCCTGCTTATAGTTGATATTCAGAGGAAACACAACATTCATATATATATATATATATATATATATATATATATAATTGTTGATTTGGTTTGTTTACGGACGTTCTTTAATATCTCAGGTCATCAGCGTCCCATTCTAATAAGGACATGAAACGGTCGACAAAGTTTACTCAGAGGCCTCTTCTTTCAGGTATGAGACTCTTTTTCCTACCACACATGATCCACGGCTTTACTTCCCTTCCGAAGGAAGCCATTACGCCCGAAAAAATCCATCGATCCTGGTCGGGTTTGAACCCGTGATCTTGGGTTTACGAGGCACGTATGGTTACCACTACACCACGAGGATCACATAATAAATATATTTGAATCCCTTTAAGGGGTAATATTTATATTACGTAAAAATTGATCTTCAAGATTATATTCATACAGTGCCATGATTAACGAAGAACAATTAGCACACAATTTACACGCATTTACAGTACCGAATAACACATGAATGCGGACTAAGTCACCCTCAAACTAATTACAAGCTGTAGGCTGCACATGCATTATGTGACCTTGACGACTGGCTTCAAATATATATACATACTACATTTAGAGAGCTGAAAAATACTACTTTATTGAATTGAAATTGATATTTTTATTAAGGACAATAAGGCTTCTGACATCTATATTAATACCAAAAACTTAGCAACCTCATGAACTTGGGATAAATCATTTCGAACTTAGGAAGGTAGAAGTATTTAATCGTTTTGATTGTAATTTCATTGTGATAAAAAACATTGATTTTTTTAATGTTTACCATTTTGCAAAGACAACTAGGAGGAGAAGTACACATGTGCTAAAGGCGGTAACTCAAAGTGGAATTGCCCTTACGATGTGGATGCGCAATTTACTGTTGGCGTTGAGAAGTGTTCAGTTGCAATTGTTGGATTTTGCGGCTTAAGTTAGAAGTTTTGAGTATGATAATAACTGCTTCCTCCTTTGATGTTCTCATCTTCACACAACGCGTCGGCCTCTGTGGTCTAGTGGTCTGTGTATCTGGCATACTGAACCGGAAGCCCCGAAATCGATTCTTGGCAGATGCCGAGGTTAATGCCGTTGACCCTGTGGCTCCTCTGTGGCTACTACTGACTCGGTAGATTTTTGTATTTCGCAGTTGTTTTATCGCCGATTCTATGATGAAAGGATAAAAGAAAGAAAGAAAGAAAGAAAAGGAAAGGAAAAAGGAAAGCAAAGAAAGAAACGTTGATAAAGAAACGACAAGACGCTTAATTTAATTTCTTTTAAAACTTTCCGCAGGAGAATACAGTGAGGTTATTTGAGTTATGGGCAGGTAGAGCGTAGCTGCGTACTGGGATAAGCCAGTCAAGACCGCATACTATATGTGCAAGAACAGCTTGAAGGAGGCTTTGTTTGTGAGTGGTGT
The DNA here is from genome assembly GCA_030762175.1 of Metallyticus violacea. Lineage (NCBI taxonomy): Eukaryota > Metazoa > Arthropoda > Insecta > Mantodea > Metallyticidae > Metallyticus > Metallyticus violacea. The sequence goes on from CM060838.1 coordinate 33,731,650, forward strand.
ACATTTGCGTATTACTCGGTGCTTTCAGTGTGTACATTGTGTTTCTTCGATGACAATGCCACTACATAAATGTGGTCTTGAGAACAGAGTTTTAGATACGGTACGTATTCTTGCAGAGAAGTAATAAGGCGATTCGCCAGAAAATACCCTGGCAATTATTTTCCAGGTAATGAAATGTTTGTCAAATTGCTAAAATATTATGAGAGGCAGAATCTCTCAAGGACTAAAAGCGAGTTACGAACCACCATGCTCTTACTGAAGAAAAGGTAGATAAAATACAGGAACATACTACGCGCATGTCAACAGCATATATCTGCTGAGAGGCATCTTTTTCAACATCTCTTATAACACAAGTTAATGTTTATTATTATCAGTTTTAAATACATTACCCTTTTTTGCTTTCAATAAAATATACCAGAATAAAAGTACTAACTCTACGCGCGGCAGCTCTATCTCCCTTTTTTCGGTTGCGGAGGCTGCAATAAGCAGTAAGCTTACCTCACTGTGCCCTTAATATCATTGACAGCCCTTGGATAGAGCGACGGTAATGAACCGCGTATAGTGTGGCCAACATTAAACTCCTGTTTTAAACCCTGCAGGTTAGTTTATACGTAGAAACCCTAGGCACTCATTTGGATAGCAAGTTGGGTGAACCCGGGTCGGTCAATTCTAGTCATGAGAAAGCGGAGAAAAAATTAACTCGAACAGTCCAGTCTCTAGTCAGGCCCCTTACTATTTGGTTACTCCAGCAATTAAATGTTCTATAACTTTCTGTTAATTACCCTTCTTTTTTCCCTCTTCCCCTCTTATTCTATTATTCCTCGTATGTAGATGCTCGCAAGGAGTTTGGGGTTCTCATTATGGCAAACCCGAAAAAATGAAACTACAATCTTTTATAGTTAAATATAATAATTTCGCCAAGCACTAAAATAATATATATAATATAATATAAGAATAATTTTAATTAAACATAGGCTGATTTATATTAGTAAAATGTCTACTAACAAGAATTAAACTAAAGAGTATTGAAGTACTTTATGAACGATTTTATTTATTTATTTATTTATTTTTGTTTTGTTACAGATGTCAAAGAGAAAAGTGGTCAATGATACTAAGGCATTATTGGAAATGAAATGGTCTACAAAATTTTATAAGATATTTCTTTTTAGGTATAACTTTCTTTAAGGGGCCATGCATCTATTACGAATTTGCGCTCAATTTTTTTATTTGCAAAAAAAACTACCGACCTTGGTCGGATTTGAACCCGTGAAACTTGGGGTTTAAAGGAGAGCGCGTTACTTAATTACCGATGAACAGAATATATTAGAGATATTATTAATTAACCCATATACTTGTAGCGGTGTATAATCATGCGCCATTTGTCTAAGTTTGTGTGCGCTCTTGCTCTTCTAGGAGTCTAGCCATCCTCTCGAATCTTCGAGATTGTCCTTTCTGTTACGTTAAGTAGCGCATGGTTTCATACCACTTTCCTCTCTACTAAAATGTAGGTGAGCTCTCATCTTTGATATAGACAAGTACTTGTGAACTCCGGGCTTGTTCTTGCTCGAGGCTATCATCTGGCTGAATGGGAACTCGTGATATACAATTCTGCGACGATACCCTTCATTTATCCACAAAACTCTACCTTGGACTTGGATAAATTTGTAGCCTGATTCATTTTCTGTGATCTGGATAATCAATTAATACTTTATTGTACATATATTTTTCTTTACATTGATCTTTTCATTGTCTTGCAGAAAAAAATTCATTGTAATTATGCAAGCCTCTAGACTGGTTTATTGTTGTTATGCTCCATTTTCTCAACGAATTCTTTCATCATGCTTTAATCATATGGGAAAGATTTGTAAGAGAATTTTGTATATTCAATATTCGTTACGACAGTAATACTTTTTAATTGCTTGTAATAGTTGTAGTATACATAAAATTAAATTAATGTGTCAACAGTTTGCAATTACAATAAAAATATATTTTTCAAATTCATATTTTGGAATAATGAATATTTTATATAAGCACATTATTTATCTTGAAGCTGAAGATTAGTAACATTCCATTAAATTTGTATATATTTAGTGATTGATAAAATTATATTAATATATTAAAATTACACTTAGCGCGTGAAGTTGTCTGTCATACTTTGTATTTAAAATCAACCTAACAAGAACCACCCACAGCCTATATACTGAATTCCTGATCCAGTTCCTTCCCCACTAAGCAGCTTGTCTATATGCGCTCTTGACAAGTTTAAAAAATAAAATCATTCGTTACTTTGTTACTGCAATTAGCTTTGCTTTAAACAAAGGCAATCTTATTTTTACTAAAAGTAAAACTTCTTTAATTATGGCTTTGCTGTACATGTATGATTACTCAAAACTGCAGGCGACACATACTATGGTGAATATCCTACAATGTTTTCGCTAGACATTTCTTAACTACCTTCATTTCTCATCAAGAGGTACTCATGAAGTAGAAAAGTGGTTGTGAGAATAACCAAAGAACTTCTTTGTGGTGGGTGCAGAACATTTTGGTTACCACTGGGACCACTCCTATACAGTAAACGTGACTACATTTAAGCTCTGTAGCTAAGTAACGGTGAATATACACTACTGGCCATTAAAATTGCAACGAATTCAGAAGCAATAAGTATATAACTATGTCTCGTCTAAGACTAAGATGTCAATGTTAATTTAGAAAACAAGTGCAAAATTTCACATCTTCATCTCGCAAAGTATATAAATGTGTGTACCTGTTTTGTGTTACTTCAGTAACATTATTTCTTGGAGGAGATGGAAAAACATTTGACTAATGTGTAATATTAGCATGTTTTTGTATTTGATCTGGGTGTTTGTTTTTCTTGATTCGTTCTGATATTCGCATCGCTATGTAGCATTTCGTCTAACACATGTACCAACATCTCAGTATCAGTATGCCAAACTTCTCCTACGATCAAATACAAAAATATGCTAATATTGACATCTTACTGTTAGACGAGAGACATAGCTATATACTTATTCTATTGTATGCATATAGTTTTGAATAGAGTTTATGGTTGTTTTTGTGACAAGATAAATCTGCACAAAAGGAAAGTTTGACCACAAGTATAGGAAGGATATGGCACGATAATTTCTCCTATTCTCATTTAATCATGCGACTCGGGGGGTTTGGCCTTACCGTGGAAAGTGAAGTGACCGTTGCGTTGCAATTTTAATGGCCAGTAGTGTATATTCATCCGTTACTTAGCTGCAGATCTTAAATGTAGTCAATTTTACTATATAGGAGTGGTTCCATTGCTAAGCAATAGATTAAACTCTTATGTGGGCTCCGTAAATACTGTTTCGGAATATAGAGTTACAAAATACCTATACACTTACAACATACACTGCTGACCATTAACAGTGCAACCCATGCGCAAAATGTCTGCCCACTCGTTCAGTTGTTTGTTGGAATCCTTCATATCTATGAAATGTTCTGCACCCACCACAAAGAAATTCTTTGGTTATTCTCACAACCATTTTTCTACTTCATGAGTACCTCTTGACGAGAAATGAAGGTAGTTAAGAACTGTCTAGCGAAAACATTGGAGGATATTCACCATAGTATGTGTCACCTGTATTAAATAAGCAAAATATCAGTCGACGCTCTTAGACGAGTGAATGACAATATTCTCGTGATATTGAACTAGTATAGAGCCGAAGGAATACACTGTCATCTTCTACTCTGAGGTAAGGTTCATGATCCATTTGTGCTGCCGACCTTGCGTGGAGCATTTTAGTGGCTGATGTTCGATTTGTTGCCCGGGAACATGCTAAGGCCGCCAAATATATTAATGATTATATTCACCAGGGCCGATTTGGCTAACACCTTTCCTACTACTGCATCTCCCACGTTTTTTTTTTTTTTTTTTTTTTTTTTAAATAAAGTTTTACGTTTTCAAGCTTCATTCAGCTTCTGGGGAACACGTATTCGATACCGCGATCACGCGCCAAATAATCATGCACAAGTAATCATACTTATTCAGTGTGTCAGCAAATTTATATACTGGAGTGAAACCTGCCGATACGCTTACTCCGGAGTGCCTCTATATCCGTTTTTGTAAATATGTAATAAAGTGAAGATTTATCCAATGCACAAAAATTAACTGTGTGCATACTGAAAAATCAATTATCAAAATTCACTTAAGGCATATTATCAACATATAGGAATAACACTTACTTTCACGACGGACGTCGATCAAGATGGCCATACCGAAGTAATTGGTGATATACCCTGGGAGCAGCTGGTGTAACATTCACTCTCCTCAGGGTCCAGCTCCCAATTCCTGAAAATCGTTGGGAAACTACAGATCGTTCTCCTACTACTGCTCAGATTTACGTTTCCTCACTAAAGATCCCAACCTCATTTTTAAAACGTTTAAAAGACTCAGTATTAGAATGCATGTACTGTTTTCCCATATTGTCATCCCTCATATGCCACGATACTCCATTCTTGATTAAAATTAGCATATTATTATAAGCATATTGTTATTTCTAAATATAAAAAAACTTAAACAACTAACAAATGTACATTTATAAAAGATATACATAAATATTGTGACAGTTTTAGAAAAAAATAACATTTATGTATCTAATGACACAATCCCATGCTTCTGGCCAGACATATGGTCATTCCCTTGCAATTTAAAAATGTCCCAAAAGTTCAATTCTATTGTTATTTTTGTGCAAGCTAAATATAAACGTTTCAGAGTATTGTAGTAATCATTGTTGGAATACAAATTATTATAAATTTTGAAATATTATAAGGTAAAAATTACAAAAATATATTATAATTAATTTCAAAATCATCATCAAGATGAAAATATAATACATAACCAGCAGTCATCCTGAAGCGATACCCGCTGCATAATTGATGATTTACAAGGATCGCTTCATTTTATTCCTATAAATCCGAATTTGATTTATTTGAATAGCCCGTAGATTTCCAGACGTTATTTGAAACAAACATAGGATCGACACTTCTTGGAAAAAAAAAAAATTCGATTGCAAAGCCTTAAAGCGTTCCATTTGCTTTCTTTTCTTTCTGCGCTACTTTCCTTCTTCCTGCTCACGTTCCCACTTCTTACACTTCTATTCCGTTTTGTTTCTTTTTGTCCTTTCTACTGAAACTACTTGTAGTTGTTGCTTTGCTCCTTCTTAGATTTTAACCATTGCGCTATTGTTGTATGGGAAACTTTTCTCAAAGCAAGAAGTTGTCCCTCAGACTTAGAAAGGAGTAAAAACTCTTTAGAATTTGTCTCGTAGAGGTTCTCGCTTCCTTTTCCTGGACGACTGCTCTCTCACCAAGCAAAACGACATTTCTGGTGTACACAAAGCATATTGCTCGCGTGCCCAGAAGTTTCGCTTTAAGGTCGCCATTTCAATATTTGCCAGCCATCAATCCGGGGATTTAGATATGCATCCCCAAGCGATAACATCAATATTGCAACATTCCATTTCCCGGAGCTTACCGGGCTTTACTCCCTCTCGGGTAAGCTACCCGGCATTCGACAGGGGCTCAATAAGCTACCTGCGAGCTTTTTGTTCTTTTAAGAAGGTAGATGCCACCGGATATCATGCTCATTGTTTCGAGAATAAGTGCCTCAGTAACGCTTTGTAGTGCCCGTTTCTTATCTGGAGAATCTTTCAAAAATTGTTCTAAAAATATAATTATGCATCGTTATGTTTTATCAATAAATTTCTGATATATATTCGGTATGCATTATTTCATTGTTGATATTATAGTTACTCTTTGTTCGTAATTTATACTTTGGAGATTTATATTTTCAGCATGGCGATTCTATGTGGAATCGAACACCAAGGAATATTAAAAATTGTATTGTTTGAAAAACAAATATACATAAAGAGGGCTATGATGATGTGAAGGCCATTTTTCTTAAAGTTCATTATTTATCATATTTTAGTGCTATAAATTTATTGAATATTTAGAAAATCAACACTTTTGAGGGACTTAAATCTGGAAAGTGTTATGCTCGACTTTTCAAAAAAAAAAAAAAATTGAAATTATTAAAGCTCACGTTCTACGAGGGTAAGTCATTAAATAAGTTAAAAAGTATATAGAAATTAAACAAATAAGAGTAGTGATTTGGAAACTATTTTTATTGCTCAATATAAACTCCCAGTAGATTGAAGCACTTGTCCTATCCTTTCACAGGCCCCTGAAATCCAGCAACATATATATATATTTCTTTGGAATGTTGATGGAAACAGGTGTGATTTCCCTTTCTACAGCTTCGATCGGTAAAATGCTCACACAAAAGATGATGTTTAAGAGATCCAAACAAATGAAATCGCTTGGAGCAAGATCTGGGCTATACGGAGGATGCTCAAGGACGTCTCACTTGAAATTTCACAGAGTCTTGTTGGCAGTAAGAGGACGCACGTTGTCATGGAAGAGCAACATGCTGTTGGCGAGGAGTCCTGGTCGCTTCCATTGAATGGATTTACGAAAATTTGTAAGTATTTTACAGAAAGGGTTAGCATGAGACTGGAATGCGGTGAGCAGTATGTCTTCGTGATTTCGGGAGACTGTGAGCGTCACTTTCCCGGCGAATGGTTTTACTTTTTTTTCGCAGACGACGGGATGTTTTCACTGTATGAACACACGCTTTGTCTCGGCTTTAATTAGTGAACCCGAAACTCATCGCTTGCACAATTTGAGCTAGAACATTATGTCCCTCATCGTGGTAGCGTTTCAGATGCTGTAATGCCAGACCAATTCTTTGCATTTTGTATTGTGGAGTCAGCATGAACGACACTAGTCGTGAAAATCTAATCTGCCATGCACTATGAGATAGGCAATGCCGTATGTGCAACTAACATCAGTGGCTATAGTGTCTAAAGTTACCCTTTTGTCTACTCGGATTACGTTTTCAAATCGTTGCAAATTCTCCTTTGGCCAACCTACGCTGTGTTTGCCTTTGATACTTATCCGGCCCTCAGAGAACTTCTACACCTAATTGTAAACAATTTTTTTTTTGACATTCTCACCGTATAGGGAAGCATTTCTTCATGAATCCTATTTGATTCCATACCGTTTGTCCACAAAATTTGCACAACTGAGCGCTGCTCGATGATTTACACTCTCTTACAGGCGACGCCATCTTGCAGCCGCCGTTTCGCTATTGAAAATATATATTATCTCTTGTCGAAAGTCAGTAAATGTCACCGGACTAATACTTCCATCTAGTGGCAATAATTTCAGGTGCCTCATTCAAACATCATTTTGTAACTTACTTAATTACTTACCCTAACATGAATTTGATTTTTTTGTAAGGTTTTCTAATTTTCTGTCTAATTTTACATGGAACATCCGTAAATGCATTAAAAAAAGACAATCGTGTACTAACAAGAACGTATAATCCACTCCATAACAGAAATGAAAGCACAAGATTATATTTTTGAATTCATAATATATTTTATCAGATATGACTGACTTCGGGCTTGAATGTAAGTTTACAGCTAATTATGAAGATATATTTAATGTTTACTTTTTCATTACATTATACATTTAATAATCACTATTGCATCATATTATGTGCTTTGACAGGTTATACGCTTCGGCATATTTTGTGTCTACAGTTCCGAAACGAGCACATAAATACCAGATTCATTGAGGTCAGTCAATAGGTAGTAATTACAATAATTGCTTGCCAATCAAGTATTGGAGTTCCGCACACAAGCGACAGTGGCCGAAGGCCTGGCCCAGTTTTAGATCGCCCTCGGTAATTTGGTTTCATTTGGGGAAAATTACGCTGGATTTGAACCCAGATAGAAGAAAAGTAGTTAAGCTTCTAACCATGGCCTCGGCGGTTTGTGGTTATTTGAAGATTCGAATTCAGCCATGTACAGTTGCGTATTTTTCAGTTATCTTTTTATTGTCTTTTGTTATACAGTATATGGTGGCCGTAGGGAGTTCTTACTACTCACATTATTATCACGTGACCAAGTACCCATAATTAGATCAAAGTATAAGAGAAAGTGGCAGTTATCGCTGATTGATAGCTAAATCATCCAACGGAACTAGTCTTAGTCAAGGGTATCCCGTGAATGTCCAATAGACAATAGCTAAACACGTTTAAGATGAATGACACAAGTGTGCATCTTTGCGTTCACTCACTACACAAGATGAAAAATAAAAAAGAAAAAGGATAAGTTATGATTCTTTATATTGAAGACCGAAGCGTTTGGTCAGCAGTCAAGCTATCACCATGGCAAAAGCTAAACGTAATTATACAGCAAGAAATTCATCAATGAAGACGAAATTCTTGCAGAATGTTTTCCTTGCACTTTATCTGACATTTCTTCTGATATTTTTTGCTAATGGTAAAATTGACGATTCTGTAATTAGAGTTAGAAAAAACAAAAGTGTGCATCCATTATCTAGTTACAGTTACAGTAAAGATGAAAGTGGCAATAATAATGATGCGGGGACGAAATCTATAACTCAAATGATGCTTATCATTTCATTTAGGAAACGCAGGAGTAAAACAGATTCTCCCTAACTTGACAAAAGTGTCGAAAACAACACCATTTTTTTTTCGAATATACCTTTGAAATGTTATGGGTGCAAAATGAATTATTATTTTCAGAATCAAGTATAATAATTGTTCTAAGGGGTTGAAATGATCAGGGGTCAATACAGAAGAAATGAAAATGATAATAAAATTAATGTGTTTTTCAAGTTTGTAGGTCAGCCTAGCGAATTGTAGAAACCCTGATGTTTCGCCAAAATCTGTTGATTCTCGTTAAGTTCTACTCGAGACAGCGCGCGGTTCACAAGGTATCCAGCAAAGCTGTGTAACCATTGCAGAAGTTGTGTTATATATCACTAAAGACGCTGAATAGTATGTGAGTGTGTGTGTTCCGTTAGCTGTGGGGTAGAATGTACAGTGATGCCATAGTCTCAGCATGTAACACTTAAACCTTTGTAAAATATTATGACAAATTAGTTTCGTAATATTGTTTCCTATACACAGCAAGCTTTAACTATTATAATGAGTAGTATATTTCATTCAGTATTTGTTCTATCTAAATGAAATATGCTGAACACGCATTCCCTGCACATGCACGAAAGACAAAAGATGGCTCATGGACACGAATTCAAGAAATCTGGGATGTTGTAACCTCTTGTCCACACCTGTAGAAATCTGACATCTATGCTCGAAGATTGAGGACAGTTATATATGTTGGGGTTCATAATCTGATATTAATTTCTGTTTATTTCTGTTCATGTATTTATTTAGTTATTGGTAAAGAATACTTTAGTTTTTGATTATATTTTTGTGTGTGCACAGATGCCATCTAACTTTAAAATATAATATGATATTAAGGCAACATGGTGTTCTAAATTATAAAACAATTTATCAAACAATAATAAAAATAAAACAATTGCGTGGGATTTTAACCCAGGAGTTTACGCAGAAGAGCAATGCCTTCTATATCGCTCGGCCAACGCCACTGTGCTCTAATATCCTGTTTTCAGATGCTTATGATTTTGATCATTACGTTTACAGGCAAAGCGCCCGCTAGTGTGCCAGTCGCTGCATGCGCGTTGTGAATACAGCGTTTACGGGCGTCCCCAAAGTTCTCCGATCACAGGTAGAATCTGGGAATGACTATTTTTTTTTTCTCTAGAGTGTACATCTGGAATTTTTCAGGGCGTGTCAACTCTTCTTCCATTCACTAGTCAGCAGATGACAGGGTCTACAAGCTCGAAAGACAAATCAATTTTTTTTTTTCAAAACGCCGGCCCTGAAAGCCTTAGAGTTTGGAAATGAAACGGTTTTTATTAATTATTGTAATAAAGACTAATAAACAAGGCAAAGTAAAAGATTAGGTATATGGAAAGTGTTCTTTCACATTAGCTCTGTGTAGGACATTAGTAGGAAAAGAAGAGTCAAACTTGAAAAATTCGGGTTAAGGTCGGGATTTGAACCAGAGATCTTCACTTTCAGTGCTAACTCCTAATCACTAAGTTACCGTATCCTTCTGCAAACACAAAACTACGAACCACTCTCATCTAATTTTACGAATATTTGTCCCGGAGACATCCCTAAGGCTTTCCCAACTGTGAGAGATTTATTCCTTAAGAAGCGACTCGTATGTTACAAGTACATAGGTACTTTTAACCCAGTTTAACTCCTACTATATAGGGATTAATTTACATATGAAAATTGTTATTTCACACTAGCCGAATGTAAGACATTGTTGGAAAGGAAGAATTAGAGTCGCCTCTTATGGAATAAATCTCTCACAGTGGAGCAAACTTTAGGGACGTCTCCGGGGTATGTAGAACTAGATGAGATTCGTGCTTCTGTGCTTGGAGAAAACACGGTAACTCAAATTGGAAGATGTTTACATTTCAGTAATAATGCACTTCGACAACAGTCAACGAACATGCTTTTCAAAATTTAGCCCTTATACAAAAGCTTTAGACACTTTTTAAGCCAAATCAACAATTTTCTTTGAATGAAACTATAATTCCTTGGAGATAAGTCTTTCGGGTAATATGCATTCCAGAAAATTATTAAAAATGAACAGTGGGAGAATGTTCTGCTAGGAGGTGCTTTGCAAGTTCTGTATGGTGACTCTCCACAAAGGGGAATGATTCTAGAGATTTCACACCATTTTGCATTACTAGGGTTATGGTAAGTGTTTTCTCAAAATTCCAATTCAGGAAAATAGCTAGGAGATTTTTTATAAATGTTTTAAAGCTGATAGTACAGATGAACTATATAATGCATTTAAATGAATTAAGTATCTGGTTCTCAATGTTGCGTGGAATTTTTCTGTTGAATTTATTTAGCGCTTAATTAATACTAGTACATCCAACCTCGCTTCCAGTGTTCTTGAAGCAGTGGTTACAGACTCTCTTATTTGCAATGAGTTACGGGGAGTGTTCATTAAATGATATACTACTGCAGCTATGCTATTTCTCAATTAATTGACTTTAAACTCATATTTTCGCACACCTCTGCTTGCAAATGTATGTCTTTGTGTAACCTAGATGTCAGAACGTGTATTGGTACCAAACGACAAGTTTGTCTCTCACAAGGGTGTGCTAATCATAGAAAACATATAAACAATTTATATAATAGTCAAATGAGAATAAGCCAATGGGTTTAAAATTCAAATGACATGCACTGAAATGCATATAACTCAGTTATAAGGCGTTTAAAATCTGCTGGTGGAAGTCCGCAGCATCCAAGCGGAACGCTCAAAGTTTGCATGCTGAAGCGCATGGAGTAATCATTTGTACACCTTTACATACCTTGAGCTGTGCTTTTTTGTCATTGTGAAGCAAGTTTACGCATAGCGATGAACAATTCGAGCCTATTTAATAGCTTTAACTCTTTACTTTCCAGTTTAACAACCATTTTTTCTCATTATTTTATACATATTGTAATGTGTTTAAAATTCATCCTTCCATTCCACGCGAACACAATAGAACGCATTGCTCTATAATGCCTTTAGAAGTACTTAATATTGAATATGTTATATTTAATATAATATAATCTTAGAAGGTTCATTGCTACATGCTTTCCATACTTTGCTTCTTAGCGTTGAGCGACACCAGCAGTCTAAATGGACAGGAATCTCACTGGGCCACTTACCCCTTAAACACTTTATAATTCAATCATGCATGCATCGCAATACTAGGGGGTATCGTAAATTTTTAAAACATGTTATGGTATTTTAATGAAATTTTGCCAATGTCATCATTGGTTCCAATTATATTTTTTACAGTCTATGCCAGAAATGATTAAGTGTAAGATGAAGAAGATTGAGGCTTGCAGCGTGATAAAGTTCTTGCATTTGAAGGGAAATGGTGCCAGGCAAATTCATGATGAGATAGTGGCAGTTTGTGGAAACGATTGCCCATCCCATGACACTATTGTGAGATGGAAAGGCAGTTTCTAAAGTTGTCCCATCTCCCGCGCAGACATTTCAAAACCTGGAAGACCACCATATACAGCGGATGAATCATCACTAATGGACGATGCAGTCACAGCGAAGAAAGTAGAGTGTTTAATCCTGGAAGACAGACGATCACCCATCCAAAAGATCATAAATGAAAATGATCTCAGTTATGGTAGTGGGCGAAAAATGATTCATGACGAACTGCAGATAGGGTGCCTGTACGCTGGATTCTACCTTTCCCAACCACTTTCCAGAAGCAAACACGGCGCGACCTTTCAAGAAATATGTTGACGCTGTTGGAACAGGATGAAGAGGATTTCTTTTTTGGTTGTCTGGTAACCATAGATGAATCTTGAATCTATCAGTAGGTCCAGAGACCAAAACCATGAGCATGGAGCGGAAGCATGCCGATTCCCCTCCCCCCAAAAAGGCAAAGGTGCAAAAGACAGCAGGGAAGGTCATGCTCTCAGTTTTTTTGAACTCTTGTGGAGTCATCCTCACAGATTACCTTGCAAAGGGACAAACCATCACTGGCACATACTACTACAACAACCTTCTGAACAAGTTGCGAGATGCTCTCCAGAGACATTGGTCTCCTGGCTGACATGTACCAGCTCACTCATCCCAAGTTGCAGTTAACAAGACAAGGGCATGTGACTTTGGGATCTCGCAGCATCCGCTTATTGTCTCGATCTTGCACCAAGTGACTTTTCTTGTTTCCAGAGATGAAAAATCCATCGCGGAGTCGCCGATTTGACAACACAATGACGTCATTAATGGGGTGGAACAGTGACTTAAGGTGCAATCTGCAGACTTAGCAATAACATTATTCTGAGGGTAAAAAAAAAAAAAACTAGGAAAAATGTGTAAATCTAGATGGTGGCTACATAGAGAAGAGTTGATAACTACAAATCAAAACAAAAATTTCAGGCAAATTTGCTGTATCCTGTATTACACATACCCCCTCGTAAGTATTCAAGTTTTAAATGTATTTCAGCATTATTTTTCAACTATTTAGAAGTTTTCTTAACATTAATTGATGTTCCATTCTTAGCGTTATGTATGTGACCGTTATACAAATATTTAGGTGCCATGATGTAACGGTATTGACAGTAGAGGGAGGAATAGGTGGAGTGGTGTATTTTCCCCCTATCTTAGCGCAGAGAGCAGAAGAGAGGTGTATGTTATGCTAGAGTAGATCACATGCTTGGTGCTATGGAAGTGAATTTCCATAGTTGGTTATTTTATTCAGTACGGTGTGATACAATGAGACAGGCCTCATAGTTAAAGTGTTGGTGGGTTACTTTGATATTTCGGAAGATGCACTTACAAGAGAGGAACGTATTGCTTTCGAAAAAATGAAGAAACAGCTTTTTGAAGAAGAAAATGTTATAGAAGGCACGTGTATTCGATGAGAAAAATGACAGTAGGGATGAAGGGATGTAACCAGTGGCAAATATTCAGGGAAACAACAGTTCATCTTATTGACCATCACCTTCAAGAAAAACAACTTTCCGGAAGAATATCTGGCTGATGCATACAAGATATGGACAAAAAACCTAGGGGGAAAAATGTAAATTTTCGTTCTCGCATCTGTGTCGTTCTTATTTAGCAATTTATGACATTTCGCCTGAAACTTACAACAGTCTTAGACTAAAAAAATAATAAAGAGTAGAATTTTGTTAAATGCTGCAAAGACATTATTTTAGTTGTAATATTTTTATTTACGAACAAGGACTATTTTGAAAAAAAAAATGGAAGTTTTGTATTGATCGCCTCCTCAGTATAGTGGGCGTTGCTAGCTGCTGCTTGGGAAGTCCTGAGTTCGCTTCGTACGGAAATGATCTGCGTTAATAGGGGAGGCGAGGTGCACATAATCTTGTGAGGATAATTGCGGAGTTGCCTGATGGAGAGATAGCGCTCTTTCATTTAGCATGATGAGCGATGACGGCTGGTGTGGTGCCGGTGTGCTAATCACTAGAAAGCGGAAAAATATGAAAAAATGTTTGATTAAATATGAAATCATTAAAATTATGAAAAAATTTGTTAATATATCCAAATCAAAAGTATACGGTTAACATACTTCAATATTTAATTATTATAATGTTACAGTATATTAATTAGAACCATACAGCACAGTGAATATAAATGCTTTCTGCAAGAGATTGTACCGTCTGACAAACAAAAGCTACGATCTACATCAAAATGTGGAGAAGCGAGCTTATATCATGAAAAATGTTATAGCTTTGTATTCCCTGGAAAAGATTTTACATCGTCTTCTAGTTATTAGAATGTATTTAGTTCCCAACTAGGTATAGAACTTAAAACATCCGATTACATTACACGCTTTTGTTGCCGCGTCTTTTAAGAAGCAAGTGCATGTTATAGCAGAAAAATTCTGCATAAATTATTTAGGCAATATCAAAATTATTTTCTTTAAAAAAACACAAATTATGTAGATAATGACGATGTATGGCACAGAGTGCATACTAGTAATGCGCATATATTTTTCATTGCCTTACACATAATAAATAACAACTAACTTCCTTATTATAGTATTTGCATACCACCATTTTCCCATTAATTGTGTAGCTCTTGAGCCACAGTAGATACTGAGTCACAGTATCTTAATATTTTCTTTAGGCATCTTAAAAAAAGAAAAAGAAAAAAGAACGCAGGATGCAAAATGAATATATATTGTACATTTAGCAGTACAGCATACAAGAATATTTGTGGTTTTATTTCTTGAAATTAATTTCTAGGCTGAGCTAAATTTTCCCCACAATTTTAAGAAATTAAACTCAGATGTTTGCGATTATTTTTTAAATAACGTAGAAGTGATTTTCAGTACATCTATTCAAACTACAATTAAACACATTTTAATACTATATTGACATTAAAAAGTATTGTACCTTCTACTTACTGTCTCCGAAACAAATCGTTAGGTGGAATGGAGGAATCAGTTGGTTACTTCTTGCAGCCGAGTGCTAAGAATGGCAGCAAGTGAATAAGAAGAATACAATACATGAGTTGGAACTCAAATAACTTATACCATTCGGTGTTTTTACAAATGTTCGTAATTTCCTAAGGATGTAAAATAAAACGTTGAAAAAACAGCAGCTTAATTTTCAACAAGTTTAAAAAATAAAATTGGAAATTATGAACAAACATTATACATTTTTACGAAATGTTATGAAATATAACAAAATTAATTGCTACTTATTGGATTTACACGTGCTAAAACATAAGAGAGTACCAAAAAATGTATACACACTTCAAACAAAGAAAAAACTGTGCTAACATAACAAAATTGAATTCACACAAACAGAAAATGATGAGCACTAAATCATCTTAGACTTTTACAGTTACAACAGTTACTCAAAATACCCACAATCGGCGTCGATACACTTCGGAGTACGTTGAACTACTGATTGAGCAACGTTTGCTAAAGTTCCTCAGTGATTGCAGCACATGCCGTTTCAATTTCTTCCCGAAGTGCTGCCAGTGTAGCTGGTTTTCTACGGTATACAACATCCTTAAGAGTTCTCCATAGGTAGAAGTTCAACGGAGTTAGATCCGGAGAACGCGATGGAAACTCAGTCGGACCACTTCGTCCTATCCAGTGTCTTGGGAGATTGTCATCAAGACACGCACGCACATCTCGGTGGTAATGTTGTGGTGCATCATTCTGTTGGAAGCAAAATTCCTTAATTCCATAGAGTGCATGAATGGCGGTTAAGACAAAATTGTTACTCGCGTTGGCAGTTCTGTTCTGTACAAATGTCTCCTTTGCCTTTGAACTTCAACAACATTCTCGGTTTTCCAATATCACTTCAAAATTGCATTCCGCTGTTCAAACGATAACCTTGGCTCCATTTTGTTGTAGCAACGCTAGCATAACGCAATGTGAGTCACATCTGTTTACAGAACATCATACTATACATCACTGTTGTTTTCCGATCCAACTTTGAAATATATTAAATATATATCTACTGTGAAAGTGTGTATACATTTTTTGGCACCCTCGGTATAAATTATGATTTTCAGTACTCTACGATTAATAGTTTGAAATAGGAACATGTTTTCCTGCTCTGTACTGATCTCATATCTTTGCGGTACTGCCCTCTATCAATGAAGTTGCAAGAAGGCGGCAAAGGACGTAGCAGTCGCCGCGGTCAACCTTGGTCCTTCGAGGACTGTCGCGCCCAGGAAGTACACAAGGAAGTAAAGAAGGCATATGTTGATTTCCAATGTTTCTATGAATATATCTAAACACGAAATCGAAATGTGCAGCCCTTGTTTGCTACTTTGCCATCCAACTGCGCACTTCACAAAACCCTTCCTAACCTAAATTGATATTTTTAAAATTAGGGAACCATAAAATTATAGGATAAACTTATATTTAAGCTACTTCAACGGCTTGCAGAATTTAACACTTTTCTGCTTGTAACATTACAAAGCTAAGAAATTCCTCGATGCAGTTGTTTGAAGGGCTACATATCGGTACATCGAAGATGTTCTATGGCATGCATGGAGTGATAGTTTCCTGTATTTCATATTATCTTTTGTTGATAGAGTTGTAAACATGGCATTTTATTTGACGTATCTGCTTTAAAGATAATTTAAAGGTAGCTTGAGCGAGATAACCATACAACAGGACCAGCACATCCAGTGGAATTTGTTGTTTAATAATTCACGTGTGCGCCATGCGAAATGTGGCGGTTTTTCACCGTGTGGTACCACATTATTTTCCCGTACACATATAGGAACATTTCCCGAGAGTGTAGGTAATTTTAGAATTTTAGTCTTATCCCTTCTTTACATTGGTTCTTTTTGGGATTCACAAACTGTATTAAAAGCTGTTTCAAGCGTACAATAACTTTCCAAGATGTAATTTTAAAAAATGCATTGAAATAACATTTGCTTAATTTGTTGAGGGCTTAAAATATATAAAAATTATACCATAATTGCATTTAAAATTCTAAAATTACCCCCCGAAGCTCCGTTTCAGCCATGGCGCTATTATGAAGGCTCCTTTCTAAAGAAACTTTAGAATAATTCAGTATTCGGTTGTATTGGTCCATTTTTATGGACCACTCTGTGTAATTGGACAAGAAAACTGGGATTAATCATGAATTCGGGTAAAACCCAAACAATTTTATCCAGTCAAAAAATTCTCAACAAGTACGTTGTTACTTTCAATTATACTTTAACAATTCTTGAACTTCAATATGAACTGACTTCCTGTAGAAATATAAAGAAATCCTAATATAGACTTTGGTGATGTCCACTTAGATTATTTCGAAGTTTATACAACGATTTAAGTGTGAAAACTTCAGGTGTTTGCTTTATTTTTAATATTCGTCACCACGCTCATATCTCTGAATATTTTCAACAACTTTCTTGGATTCATTTAAAGGATAGGCGATTACTGCACTCTTTCTGTTTGCCACATCCAATCATCAGTAAATTCACAAGTAAGCATTTAAATCTGTTTCTTAGACATTGATTTACTGAGCAAAAATAGGCTTCTAAGATAAATTTTGTTCATGTTAATTATTATTTCATAGTCATATTTACAGCCAGTTCTAGTGTTCTAGTGGTCACCATATTTGCTTCATAGATCCAGGGTCGATGAATTCTTTGGGGTGTAAAAATCCAAAGTATGACTTCCTTCGGAAGGGAAATAAAACCGTGAGTAGATTTACGGTACGTAAAAGAACGCAAAACCTGAAAGAAGAAGCCTCTGAGAAAAATTTAACGACCATGTCACAACCCTGCTATGAATGTGATGCTAATAACCAAAAATGTTAAAGAGGGGTTCATAAATAGCTTAATAATATTTTTTCGTGCTTAGAACGATAAAGAATGTTAAATCTCCGCATGTCTGTCATTCAAGCAATACTTAACACATTTATTTATTTATTTATTTATTTTATATTTCCCTATTTTCCATACGTAAATTATTTTACATAGTAATACCTTTTACATACATAGTAATACCTTTAGTCTTTTATTGTATTTCCTGTCATCTAATCTTACTTAGGTTCTGTCTTTATTATGTGTCTTATTAATTTATATTTGTACTCAATATTAGCTTGTCTCTTTTATTTATATATGTATATATATATATATATATAATCCATAGATTATATATATAAGTTATTTTTACCTGGTTGAGTGTAAGGGACGGCCTTAAATCTTAACTGTCAGACAAAATATACAATTATTATTATTATTATTATTATTATTAAATTACTATTGAGATTGCCGAAAGTAGTCCACTACCTGTGGAACTACAAGGTTCTAATATCATATCGATTGTAACGTAGCGGTATTTTTAGTGGGGCAGAGTGCCCGGATATAATTGTGCTCTGCTGCAAGGGTTTGAGAGGGCTAGAGGGTCCTCCTCGTCAGCCCTCCAGATAATTAGATGTCACAGAGACGACACTTCCCCCTCAACGTCTCGCCCTTCCCGTCTTCTGTACCGTCGACAACACGAGCAAGGGCGGACTGTTTTCAACTTCCATTCTAGTGGAGTGACCCACAGCACAAAACGAGAAACATTTGGAAAACTGGTTCATACATGTGTTGCTTTCGTTTCCCCTCTCTTTTTAAATACTTACAGGTTTAGCGCCAATGCCACCTGCAGTGACACGGAGGCAATAGGTAGGTGTTGGGCGAAATGAAATTTCTTGCGAGCACGTGACTTGGATATTGTCGGAGTGAAGAGAAGTCCAAGAAAACTTCAGAAAAATAACAAGTCCCGAAATCGACACCGGCTGACTGAACGTACATGTATCTGTAGCAAAATGATATGAAACCCCTCAGGAAAATAAAATTATACAATTTTTTCATGAAATGAAAACAATAATATCAATACATAACTAAATATTAGGGCATTCTCGCGGTCTCTGCTTTATTCTTCATCATACTTATCAATCAATACAAAATTCTACAATAGAATATTTTCTATATGAATTTGTTTTGCACCTTATAACTTCTTTTGTTCCTCTTCTTTTGTTGTCACCTCGAATATAAGATGAGAGCCAGTGGAACTGAGTGTAAACTTTTTTTATATAAGATAAAGTTATTAAATTAATAGGATAAAAAGAGTAATAATATTCGCCAAATTAGAGGAAAATTTTCTGTTTAATTTAGAGATGCCTTACTAAACATTCTCAATTTCATTTCTTGAGCATGATAACTTTTCATATAGATGAAATGGTTGATGAACGTTCCTTCTCAATAAGATAGTCTTTTATTGGTGCATAATAATACAAACCGAAGTTCAATCTAAGGGACAGTCAGAAAATCATCAAGTTCTTAATTAGTATTGAAATCCAAAAACTATATAAAATAACTGCTTATTAAGAAAAAGTTTAAGAAGCTAAAATAAGCTGCAAGTTTTGACGAGGCCCTGTCAAGGTTAAGGCACCAGAAGAAAGTGTGCTGGGATCTATTCTGCTTTAAGAATTTTGTAAAAATAGAAAATTTCCCATTTCTATGGACTCACACATATACTCGTTAATTTAAAAATGGACCTCTTCTTCTGCTGAAATGTTAGGCTATAAAGCCTGTTGCGACTCAAAGACAGGTTGATTTGATGTCCGCGAATAAAAGTGTATTTATAACAATGTCCCCTATCTTAAAATTTTTTCTTAGCTAATTTTGCTACTTATAAACATCAGCATCAGTATATATGCGTGTGTTTGTGTTACAGGCAATGAAGTAATTTGGGAAATAACAATATTGCCCGGAAATTAACATTATTCCCCATTACTACTGTTTACTTGCAACCAATAATGTTAACGACCGATAATTTATGTAACTGAGCAAAGAGCTTATACACTTCAGAGAAAATGAAACATTGTAACACATTACCCGGGCAATATTGATAAATAAAGACAATAAGCAAATCATCACCTCAAAATATGCCATTTATTTTCTCTTATGTTAAACAGAATATTTAAACAGTGTTTTCACAACACAAACTTCCATGGTACTTTGAATTACTAAAACGACACTCACACTTATTTATTTTGCATTTAGTTTTGCAGTGACACCCTATGCTTCTGATACACTGTTAGTTGAAACCGCTTCCTTGAGACTTATTTCTCTACCTTTTGGCAACTCCAGGCTTCTTACAGTTCCATGAAATGTTCAATACAAGGATTTATTTCTATCTGGTATATGTTTGCTTTAATATGCCTGAAGAATTACCTGAAAGAATTAAATCACAGCAAATAAGTTTCTCATACAAGGAGCCCTTTAATTATTAAATAGTCAGTATAGACGTAGGCCCGGACATATTTAGGCTAGATATATTTTACTGTAAATTAAAAGTGGGCTATTAAATGTTATATTTAAATATCTTCCTTATATATATTTTAAGCTAAAGCAATGGTATAGTTATGTAGTCTTTAGGTACATTTTTACGAAATGTGTACTAACAGAACTTATACATGCCATTATCAGCCTCCATCACCACTACCAGTACGTTTTGGGAAGAATCTCGAGTACGCATCTGGTATGAGTGAGAACATGTACAAAGGTATCCCCATTGCAGATTTCTCCACTAGTGGACATATGTTTGACGATAATGTCAACTTTTTAACTATTTTTTTCTGCGAGATTTTCCTTTTAACGTTCCTGATTCGGCAGGAGCAGTAGATTGAACTACTTGGTAGCTAAGAAGCGGATGAATGCATTTTATAAGATAATGGGCCATCAAACATCTGTTAAAGTTTTATTCCTATAAATCAGGCGATGTATGGCTATTATAAAATGCTCTGATCTATTTCCAAATTAAGTTAGTAAACATTTTAGATATAAAGCATAAAAGACATACAGACGAAATCTAAGGTGCCAAAGAGAAGACTCTTTGGAATGAATGTTGAAAAATGGGAGAGGAGCGCTTATTATAAATAATCAAAGAACCAAAAGACAGATTAATTGTAAAATATTCTTTTACCATTTTGCCACCTAAGAGTCACACATTAAAGGCATTCTCATTAAAGAAAAACCTCTGAAATGAAGAAAATACCTATTCGAAATTGTGCGTACATTATAAATGCGACACTGTTTGGTGTTTTTTGAATTTGTATCGACAAAAAGAAAACCACTACTAGAGACCAGAAGGTTATGGTGGGAATCAAGGAACAATGAAACTGAAATTAATATATAATTAATATTTTATAAATTGACATAAATACCTCGTGGATAGTAAACCAAGAAAAAAGACAAGGTTTTTCTTGGTTAACACGATGGCGATAAAAATCCAATAGAAAAGTCGAAGCATTATTTGCAAAAACCTGTTCATTGTCTTAAACTTAAATGAAAGATAAAATAATATCACGTTTTAAGTTATTAACAACATGTATAACACATATTTAAGTGTTATACAGCGAGGGCAGTTTAAAAGTTCCATACATAGTTGAGTCGATTTCGGTTAGATCCCGAGTTACCGCCGATATTTTCTTGCAGAATCAAGTCGCCGAAGTGCTTCATCAATTCAGAACTTAAGGACAACATATTAAATTACAGAATTTGAGTGAAAAAAACAAGGGCGTATGCTCTCACCCAACTAGTATTAGAAAATGACAGAAAACACAACAGGGATTTACAAATGAGAAATGATTAATAACCCCACTTGGTGAACATGATGGCGATGAAAACCCGATAGAAATATTTACAAACATATGCTCATTTTCTTAAACTTATTCCAGAAGTTGGGGCAGAAAGTTATCCAAAAGCGCAAGCCACCATCACACCGCGCCAGCCCACCTCGCCAGAACCTCGCGCCAGAACCTCGGTCTGGCACTTTCCACTCTGTAACAGACAACGGAATGAAATGCTATGTAATGGGAGAACGGAACTTTCGTGGAAAGGAAAAACACGTCTAAGGGACCAGGAGAAAAAACGAAGAAATCCGAGGTTAGAATGGCAGCCCCAGTATTTTCCGAATGCAAATTCCAAGCGTTACCATCTGACCCACCCGCCTCGGTGAATACTAAAGACGCCAAGGAAATTCTCCTCTCACTGTTGATATAGCGTATGTTTCTTTAGTTCTTTGTAGCTTAATTTATAATATAATTGAGCAGATTAGGTTTGTCGCTATTAATATGCACTACAACAATACAGAAAACCGTTTTACATATTTGCAAACAAAAAAGAAGCGAAATTTCAGCTTGTATGAAACAAATGAACAAGAGTAGCCGTTACACAAATATGTGTTTCTAGGTTAATTGGAGGTTGCCATATACATTTGTAACTCGTGTAGAAACATATGTTTACCACTGTAACACAATAAAAGGATGACAGGAAGCTTTTGGTTTAACATGGCTGCGAGTCGGTACACACAGCCATTGTTTATTCATAACTCACCCACACCAGCCGTTTCGTTCTCTTTCTAAATCATAGGCTAGCATTCTCAAAGGGGCATGCTGAAACAACGCGTACAACAAGAAAGAGTGAGTGAGACGATTATGTTACAAGGGTCAAAGGTCTTGTTTTGTGTTGCAACACGATGCCTCTTGTGCTCTAAAACTAAACAATGCTACACCAATAATAACCCCAAAATAAGTTAGCCTACTAGGAAATAATAAACGCGCTAAAGGCTCTTTAGGAAACTAATGAAGTTGATAATGCTGCAACAAAAAAAATCAAGGTATGTCCCTTTTGTGTCAAATGTTTATGTATATGACTTCTTTTCTGTATATGAGCAATTCATATGAAATCGGATATCATGGTTACATATTAGCAGATCATGGAAGTTAGGCAAAATGCCTTTTCTATCTGGGTGGATATATTTAGGAGTCAGATAGAAATGAACCTCTTTCCATACATATGGAGCAAGTATTTTTTTTATTTTGGATATTATTCTGTTGGCTATTTTAAGGTTTACCTGTTTTGAATTGTTATGAAATTTTCTGCATTGTAAAAAACATAAAGAATTTCAATATACGAAATCAAAAAGTTATAAAAATTAAATGGCATGTTCACCTCACAGAATTCTCTATTGAGAAACTTGTTATTCATTTATTTCTTTTCAAGCAGTCTAAAACTTCCTCCTCAACTCATTCACTTAAGCTCTTTAAATATCAGAAGCTTCATTAGTGTAAGGAATGCACGGTTACCTTGGGCATACGAATACCAGGAAATAGGATGAGGGAAGTATGTAATTTTGAATAGTCCTGGCGAATGGTCCTGTACCGATCTGCGTGAGACATTCTAGGAAAATTATGTTGGGAATAACTTCTCAGCTGCATAAATGTAACAAACAATTGTAAGCGAGAAAGATGAGAGCGGTACAGTTGTGCAATAAACCGTCCCTACAATGTGTTCAATGCGGAAGTAAGAGAAATACTAACCTGATTTCTCTATAAATGCATATACAGAAAATGAACTTGATCAGAAACCACTGCGAATTTTTTGCTCATTCGTGAGGACTATCCAAAATTTCTTTACTTTGTCTTGATAAATATTTTCATGATGCCCTGAAAGATGAATTTTCTATTGTCAATCACTTCAGTGGAAGTAGAATGTTCATTTTGCACGATGAAAAATGTTCTTTCTGTCAAGCGGCTGACTATGACAGTTGACACCTTGAAAAAACAGTTTGTTGTTGTTTGTAACCAAGAAAAGTAAATTTAAGTACTTTATGTGATAAAGCTATTATTAAGCATTTTAAATACCAATGGTCATTGATAATGAGTGATATTACTCTCTGTTTTCACTTTTAATAAGTGCTTACTTGTATTATATTACTGCCTATTTTCAGTGTTTTAAGTGCCATTTTACCAGCCTATTTTAATAAAAATAAATGCCTGAACTTCTGCATATTGGCATTGCCTTGAAAAAAGGTACAGAATGTTAATGAATAATATATAAATGTTTATACCTTATGCAAAGGGATCTTACAATTAGACAAGTAATTTAAGATAGAGAATCCAGAGTTAAAGCTTTCAAACTTCATATTAGGGCTTTAAGTTTCAAAAGAGTATGTACGCCCCTGTCTTTGTTGACTTTAAAGCAGTTTCTGAACCTACGGGTCCCGATCCAGTAGTGAGTCCTGAGCAGAGATATGGTGAGTCGCGAAGCCCCTCAATTTAATAAAGGGTGCACAAAATGTTATACTCAAAGGTTTAAATGCAATATAAATGCGTTGTAGATCTATTTCTGTTTTAGTATGCTCTTTTCAGTTTTACTTCCTTACACTTCTAATAATCACATTGATTCAATAATGAATACAGAACACATTGTTGTTTCTTACCTTCGTGTTAACTTCATAGGCACACTCGACTCACTTTGTCCTTGCCTGGCGGGAACTCAAATACGTGCAATTAAAACAACGATAGTAAAAATTACAAACACTTCTAACTGACCTTATAGGAGATGATAAATTAATTAAAATTCAGTACTAAAGCTTCAATTGAAGCGTTAAGGATTTTATATAAATTATTTGCGGTTTTCGTAACAAAACAAAACTAATCTATTATAGGGCCGCTATTGTGGCCTAAAGGTGGCGTGACGCTTATAGGTTCTGACGACAGTAAGATTGTGAAACCGTTAATAATATCGGCCAGATAACTAACATACACGTTTTGCCATTATTCGCACTCTGTCTTCAGTCAGTCTTCATTAGAGATTGAGCGTATTTCTGCTTTAATATTTAACGATGGCTGCATTAGAAAGAAAAGTAACAATCTCAGGAGTAATAGTAAATCAAGTGTCCCTAGTTCATGTTCGAGCTCTGACATAGTGCGGTTATATCTCCTTTATTTCATTAGGTATGAATATCAGGGTACCATAAACAAAGACTTTCTTTTCTGTGAAAATGTATCCACATATACAACAGCGGAATATATTTTTGAAGTTCTTAATTTATATGCAATTAAGCATGGCATTGATTGGAAAAAAACTTCCGATGACTGTCGAGTGATGTGTGAGTGATGTTTGTAAGGTGGCACCAGATGTGATTAGAGTACAATGCTTTATCCCCAGAGAAGCATTGCCTGCTAAGACCATGCCGAATAGTATTAAAACAGTTTCCGACACTGCAGTTTGATACAGTTCTTGGTACTCCTTCAATCCCGAGAAATTGATTAGAATGTATCTTTTATTTCAGCTAGCTTTAAGTGAAGGGTTCTGTTTGTAGGAATGTCAAGAAGCGCAGGAATTTTGCTGGAACAGCAGAGAGATCGTTTTGGCAGACAATGGAGCAAAGTCCCTCTATTGTTCATTAGGAGGACAGGTCTTCGCCCCGGCCAGGTATGCTGGGAAAGAACAACGCTATAACGCCGCTAAGGCCGTTGATCTGTAACGTTCAGTAAAACTTGAAATTAGACGCTGGACGAATCAACGAGTGGTTAAGCTCAAATAATCAAACTGGCCAATAATATGAGAGTGGCATGAAGTCACAGCTAACCTATGAGGATGTCTAAAGTCATAGTGGCGGGGAAATAGAGCGTCCCTGCATCACGTGGTAAAGCGTGTTATATCGGGTATTTAAGGATGTGAAATCGCCCTTTTCGAGGTCTTTAGGTCTTTTGGTTCGTCTACTCCGAGCAGTTCTCGTCAGCATTCAGATGTCAAAGGAAGACCAATGTTCGATTGTCACTTCAGCTTGACAAGTCTTCCGAGTGGTCAGCAAACACACTGCTAGTCAAACATTACAGCTCAACGTGTCTGCCCGACGTCTCGTTACTGAGGTCCGAACAGAAACGCCACGAGATGCACTCTTTGTTAAATAAACTACGTCAACCTGCAAATAATGTGTTTCTCTGATCGATATAATACTTTAATTCCCTTCACTCAACCCGGCACTACCAGGTCCCGAAAACCAGCTACATCCCTGAGATCGACGAGAAGAGTTATTGAGTGGTGAGCTGGATCATAAAGAATCAAACTCCTATCACCATTCTCCCCGCCACCTATAACCCCTTCAAACCTTGACCTTCCAACGCGGGGCAATTATCAAAATTACTCCCCCGCATCTTCCCACCAATAACTACTTCAAGTTAAAAATGATAAGCTTTATAAAAGCTCTTCCATTAAATGTGATGGCTTGCGATGAACTCTTTTCTCAACTGAATGAACTCAATTTGTCACTTCAAGGGCTAACATCACAATGTTCTAAGTTTATGATAAAATCAACGTATTCCTGAAATAGATCAATCTGTGATCAGAGTATGTAAAAAGTAATACTTTTTTCTGTCTTCAAAACCTTAGAATGTTTTCTAAGTGGGAATGGTGTTTTCTTCTCTTCTGATTTTTGTGATTCTGTAATATTTCATCTCTCTGCTCTTAATAATGGCATTCAAAACCAATTTCCAGAAAATCAGAGAATTGAATTGGATTCGAAATTTGAAAGTTCAAACTTGTTGCCAGTGAAACTAACAGGACAGTTGTGTAATATTAACTGTGATTCTGACATTGAAACTACATTAATAATAATAATAATAATAATAATAATAATAATAATAATAATTTATTAAAACATATTTCATTATACAAAATACATTTTACAGACCGTAATCTATAAAAAGATATTATAATGTAATAGTAAACCAAATAGAATATAGAATGAAACAATTCTTTAAGTAATTTAATAATTTACATGCTACTTGGAACCAGTAGTTACCATTAGCTGGTAACCAGTTAACTACAAGAACTAAATTGACTATTGGCAACCGCAGGCTACCTTATCCTAGCTATCTAAAAGAAATTTAATTCCTATTTTAGCTTTGGTTCCACATTCTGTATTCATTTCTTATTTAAGTTATCATTTATCTTTAGATTTTAATGTTTATGTGTTCTTAAACTTATAATATTAATACATGCTTTGAACTCTATCTTTCCTAACTTTATATTGAGCTTTCACTTTATGTTTTTACTCTTGCTATTCACACCACTATTGTACATGTAATAGTACAATAATTTTTATTCGCTACTCTTTAATTTACTATTTATCACTCAATTTACGCACTCATCAAACACTTAAACACTTTTACTATCCCCTTTTAATTACCACCATTTCCTTCTTCTTGTGCCGCTTACCCGTGGTTCTTTCTTCTCTGTGACCCTTACCTCTTCTCCTCCTTTTGTAGTATGTTGTTTACTATAATAAACATCATGTCTACTCTGGGTCTTCTTTCTTTTTCATTAGTTGTATGGTTGTTGGTGATATGTTCATGATATATTTGTGATCGATTATCACTCCCTTCTTCTATCTCTACTCTTCACTCGATCTTCTTTCCTCTTCTCCTTGCCACACTTTCTTTCTCTCTAATTGTTATGCTGTTAGTTATTGTTATTATAATTATCACCAACTTGTTCTTTTACTCTTCGCTCCACTTTCTCCTACCTCTTCTTTAGTTCTTTTCTTCTCCGCCTTACTTTCTGCCCTCGTTATCTTCACTATTCCTTTCATTCTCTCCTTCTGAGTTTGCTGAGTTTAATATTTGCAGGCTGGCTAATCTTCTAATTTCATCTTTAGCTTGTACAATAGCTGTTACTACATTTTTACCCTCAGATTTAATTTCTTTTTGATTTCATTAAGGCGTAAATATCCTGAACTTTCGGATGCAAAATTAAAGTTGCTCATGCCATTCGCCAATTCATATCTGTGTGAAAAGGGATTTTCCTTTTTGGTTCAAGTGAAATGTAAGTATAGAAATAGGCGCTCTAATTTACCACTCAAGTTAATTGCACATGAATCAAACATATTTTAACATTTCAGCATATGCTCAACTAGAGTAATTTAATTTTTTTTAATAATGCTAAGTATATCACGAATAAAATAATCAAAGTGTATTGTTTTATGGGTCGCATGAAGTTTAACACCCTCAAGGTAGGTCCGGGACTTGAAAAGGTTGAGAGTCAGCCTTAAAATATTTCGGTTCACTCCAGCCCTATCAAGAGATCGAAATATAGTCTGATGTGGATGGCTTATATTAGGGATTCTTTCTTTGTAGATACCAACAGCTTTCGCTTGGCGATAAATCAGATACTTGTCTGCAAGTCCAGAAACACTGTAACCATTTTTCACTTATTATTAATGTGTAATTTATTTGCGAAGCTATTTTGTCTTAAATCTTTTTTGCATACAAAACTGTTGCATGACACAATTGGCAAATATCATACACCATTAGGAAAAAAGTAATATCACAATTTTGTTTCATACAAACAATTTCTATTGGAACGCCCATGCAGTGGCATGATATCATGTGTTTATTTTAAAATTTCGCTATTTTAACGCTAAATTGTGAAATTGTGTCCATTGGTCATTAACAGTCAGATTTATTTCGATAATTAAGAAGGCATGAAGCCTTTATGATACAATTTTAAACGCTATTTATCTTTAGTATGAATTTTTAGTACATTTCAGTTGCTTCAATAGGCCATATCTTCGACATTTTTTGTTTATGACCCTAGGTCCCTATCTAAAATCACTTATCTAAGATTTCTATATACATTGAAAAAAATTGATATTATTCATTAACATCCTGTATATAAAGAAGAGTCTGGTTGTTTGAAAGCTGTTTATATTTAATTCTATTTATTTTCTTGTTTTGATGCAAAAAAATATACATATATTTGTGAAAATTAACAATTTCGAAAGACTCAAATCCGAAGACTATCAATTAATATATAATCAAGTATTAACTTGTTGGTAGAAGAAATATTGGCAAACCAAAAAACCGGTGGGTACTTAAAAATTGAACCCGTCACAAGGCTTATGCCGCAGAGCAGATGAAAATGCTCGCAGCGGTATTTAAAAAAAGAAAGATTTTAATTAAAATATATAATGGGAGAGAAAGATTTTGGGATGATTTTATTATGGATTCTCATGGATAATAATTCTTTCTTCCTCTCCGACGATGGTTTCCGCCGACTTACAGTTTTGCCACGGCTGTTGAGACTCTGATGCTGGATACTTTTATGGTCCTGTGACCATAGGGTAAGGAGTATATGGAGATTAATAATGCTTCTTCGTTGTGGAAGGTGGAACACAATTTATTGTTCTTACACTATTGTACATAAACTATTGCACTTAACTAATAAAGATCGTCCACTTAATTCTCGCAATACTGTCTCTTTCCACTATTAGATCGCAAATGAAAAAAGCCCTTCCACAGATCTTGCCTCGCTGAATACTCTTGCCAGACTGACTGCGGGCCTCATAATTGCAAGATTAAGTAAATATGTGACTTTTCCATGTAGTGGATGGCTTCTTTCCTTGAAGAGGTTAAAGGCCTATCTTTTCATCTCTATAGTTGCCAAAAGTTTTGTGGTATCTACCCCACTTAAGAAATTTTCTAACAGAATATCAGTAAACATCTGGCTCCAGGATTCTTTACAAATATGGTTACAAAATGTTACAAAAATTCCCAGGTCAGATTTTATGGCTATGGGTAGCTTTCTAGACCTTGGAAAGAAAATAACATTTTAGACACAATAGTCAACACTTGTACAGGAAAATGACATTATACATGGTTACATAAAAGTATTTGTTACAATCCATCTAATTAAATTTGGGAGAGGTAGCTCATAAATACTGCCTTATGCTGGTACTTGATCATTTTGCACAAACAAATCAATGCAGACCTCGACTCTTATGAAGCCGAATGCGTACTTAAGTACATTTAGGAATCTCCAAAATGCAATGTATCGCGAGTTAAAGTGGTTTGCATTCCTCCCAGAGCTCAATTAGAAGCCATCATCTACTAAGTGCTGTATTTCAGCAGCATAATACGACGACGGATCCTGTATTCACTAGTTGCTCAATTGCACTGTGCATTATTGAATTTCTCTCGGGCTTTCTCGCACTAATTCGTTCACCATTCTCTCTGCATCTGTATCAAAGGGCCACTGAGAAGAATCGCATTACCTTCATTTGGTAATATTTCTCATTCTTAACGCCTACCTTCCCCCGTGCTTATATTACTTTCGCATTGTCGCTAAGACAAGAGTATTCAAATCAAATGTCTTATAGATTGTGAAATATATGAAAATATTTATATCAGAATTTTCATTAACTTTGTAGATTAGCTTGAATGCATTTACTGAAGGCGGGGTAATAAACCCTTTGGTATTGTGGCCTGTTGTTTCATCTCACATAACTGAAGGTAAATTGAGGGAACCCGATGGTGACTTTCGGATCTAATGTGTTCCCTCACCACCTCTGACCCATTTTCCAACCTTTTCAATGTCCCTCATATGCATCAAAACATGTAGATCACGTCATAGCAATCAGTGGGCCTTATTTGCTTGAATAGGTCTGACAATATTTAAGGGCCGTGCTGGTGGAACAACTTCTGGATCATTCAATATGAACTACTCAGAGTATAAAATAGTCATTTGATTAAGCTCTACTATATTTCTATACTATATATACTATATATACTATACTTCTATACTATATACTATATACTATACTATATACTATATACTATAGCTTTACTATATTTCTGTATACTATTAAACAATGAAATTATATTAAAATAATTTCTTATTTTGAACAGTTAACAGATTTTTTTAAAATTATTTTTAGATAACTTAGTGCATGGATTTCTTTAAAATATGTCTTAAACCGAAGTATATATCTTTCATAGTCCAAGGAAAAGCGTATAATTATATAATTGTGGAAGCAGGTTACGGAAAATTGCCTCTCCTGGCATAGACAACAGCAGCACAACGCCTGTGAGACGCCTTATTTCACTAGAGCAGATATCTCCATCGTTCACAAATAATTCTTCAAGGCCTGAAGCGTTTGAAAAGGTCGATCTCGCTTTCAAATGCGTTTTTTCAGTTAGTCCTGCCTTGTACAATCATGACTTCTGCATGAATTCGTTGAGGAATACACGTGACATAATGATCTCATGAATATACGTAAAATCACGCAGTTAGGTTCCATTTCAAATGATAACGAAATAAGGTTTTATATCCAAGCATGTGCCTATCCAGACTATAATAGGTCCTTCTGAAAAAGCTGAATTATCCTGGGATAACGTCTTTCTCCTTGTCGACGAGCTTCTAAACCATGCAAGGACAATAAAAATTTGTCAGAGAATAACAATGGATGCAAATGTCTTAACTGCTAATGAATGCGGTATCTTATCAATTGTGAGGCTTTAGCCAGTCTTCAAGATTTTAAAGCACTCTCTCTTGAACTGTTTCTGACAGTATGGTTAAGCTGAGGCTAGCCTGTAGTTGTATGGAAATTCCGTAATGCTACAGTAGGAGAAAGCGGTTCTGTGTTTTCTTTGTCGATCTGTTGCAGGGCGTATGTCAACATTTCCACGCTCTTGAATGTCTCTATAATTTCTGTTCTGTTCTGTGAACAATTCAAAGCATTTCTGACACATTTGGTGAGAATGCCCCTCTTGAATCAACGCAACTGCAAGAATGACTTCATTTGATGCCTAGGACGCCAGCCCCACGATCACAATGCCATCTATTCAAAGTGTATTTACAAATGACAATCGAGTGACAGTAAATATTCATTTAGAGCATGTATTAAAGTTGTCCGTTACTGTATATAAAATGAAAAGAATACTTAATCTATATAAAAGATTTTAATTTTAAACACCGTTGCTAAAAGTAGTTCTTTACAAGAGGTAATGAAATGTTATAGGGAAGCATGACCAGTCCCAAAAGTAAACAATATTCAACTGTTCAGATAACGATACTGGTTGGTTATATAGTTATTTAGTTAGGGAAAGAAGAAGCTTAAACATATACTCATAAATATTAGACGAAGAATATCTGGTAAGTTAATCAGTTTTCTTAACTATTTAATTAATGAATCAATATTATAAATAATGACTGCTGATAATGAAAACACCTATTGTGACGCTCTTCAATTTTGAGAAAAGCATACGGCTGCTGGTATGAAAATAAATTCCAGGCACGAATGAATATCATTCTTTCACAAACCGAAAACACACCTAAGAAAAATACTCGAGGGCACAGTGCCCAGTCACCTTTGGGAGAAATTTATTTCTGTATGTGCCTCGCACAAAGAAAAAAGTACCAGAGGCGAGAAGAGGAGTAGTTTAAATTGTGGCTGATACATCAAACTGATTGGCAAAGGTTTAATGAGCAAGGCTTCTATAGTTTGCATACCCTTGTTTATGGCTATTGATTGGTGAAATAGCTAAAAATGTGTGCATATTATCTCCCGCTGCTATGGCAACCTACAAATTGGCAAAGGGAACAAATTCTTTTCATCATTTATGCACCTGTTTTGACTGCATCAGTGGTAATTCCTAATACAGCCTGGAATCCCAAACCAAGGTTATTAAAATGATTTTAATTAGTTGTCGGTAGTCACTGAGATAAATATTATTTACAAATAACTAGATTAACAAACATGAAGTAAAATCATTTATCATATGACGGATCGCCACGGGTGCCCGAGGTCGTTAAGGCGTGAGCGGAGGTTTGGAGTTCGATTCTGAGGTTTTTTTTTCTGGATTTCCTCAGTCCTCGTAAATGGTAAATACCGGGGAAATACCCTAAACTTAGGCCTGGAACGCTTCCTTGTTTAAAACAAAAATCCTTTCCTAGTTTATAATTTCATCTCGTGTATCATCAGTGTCCATCGCCTATGATGCCTCAGAAGTAAAAACGGGCGTTAAGCATTATTAAAAAATCATATGGCTGGACCGTTGCTGCTCACTTGGCCGCTTTCTCGAGGCGATTCGTGTTCGATCCCAGAAGCCATAAATGAAACATGTTTGAGACGAAGTAACATTTGAACAGTTTTACCCCAGACTTCATTCACTAAGTGTCCCGTTATCTGGAAACTAAATTGAAACAATTTATTACTGTTAATATTCTACAAATTTAACCGTAATTATAACGGCGTTTTATTTAATATTTTCTGCTGTTCTTAATTACTTTGCATGTCTTAAGGTGTAATTTATATATAAAGTGATTCTTTCATTTTATTCTGTACGTTGCAATTGTCAGTATCTCTGTTAATGGTTAGGGTATTTAAAATTATTTTGCAAAAGATTTAGTTATAAAGTGTTTAATTTACATTTTTATCAAAATTATTGTATTATTTTGTGTGTAAATATATTGTAAGTATAATGGCAGTGAGGAAGAGAAGACCTGGTGGTCTTAGCATTATCAGTTTAAATAAATTAATAATCTCCTTTAATCTAATTATTAATTTAGTGTTCAGTGAAACTAGGCACACTGCTTGAAAATAACTACCCCAAGGTTCCTTGCCATCCTTACCGTAGCAAGTGAGCTGGTGTTAGAAATAATAATTATAAATCTTATCTCTTTCAGTTTTGTTCAAATTTATTTTTAAATTTCTGCAGCGTTTTCTCTCTCTGTTTATTTACCCTTTTCCCGTTGTTCTATTTGTTCGTTTATTCTTCAACTGCTTTCTGTTTTTTTTTTCCTGTTTTTTCTTTCTATATATTTTTTCGCATTTATTTGCAGTGTTCTTCACTCAAGGACCATGGATTCCTAATTTCATTTTTACACTTCTCGTTACTATTTTTCTATTACTCAATAGGGTAATTCTAGTTTTCGACCTTTTATTTTCTTGTTCCATTTTTTTGCACATGTTGCTCATTTTTATCTTTATTTTTCTTTGTTCCTTTCAGTACGCAGTGTACTTTCTGCACACTATTTTCTTTTTTAAGTTTTCTCTTTTGGTGACACATTTTCTTTTCTATTCACTACTCATTGCATTCCTCCTTATGGAGCCTTATGTTTTAATTTTATTTTCGCCCTCTTTCCTCCCTACTTCTACTTATTATTTACTCATTACTTGATTTTTACGTTTTTATTATTTCTCTTTTTTGTTTCTTTCTAATTTTATTTTTTATTTCTCTCCTTGTTTAGGTTTTACTTTATTTTTCTCTGCTTTTCCTGTCTTTATAATACATTTCTTTGTTTTTTTTCCTTTCTTTATTTACAGCCTTTTCTTTTGCCCCCATTGCTTTATTTTAGTTTTATTTTCTGTATTTTACTTTCCTTCTTCATCTACATTTATTTTGTTTTATCTTTCTCTTTTCTATCTTCTTCTTTCTGCTCTTACTTATTTTACTTCATCTTCTTCATTTTTCCTGCTCCTCTTCCGTCTTCTTGCTCTCCTATTTGTTTCCTTCCTTATTCTTTTTATTATTCCTTCTTTTTCTTTATTTTTCTTGTTTTATTTTTGTTTTGATTTTTATCTTCCTTCTTCAGTTTTCTTTTTCTACATTTCTTTCTCTATTTTATAAATTATCTTACTGCCTTTTACTTTTGTTTCGTGTTTCTTTTCGCCCTTTCTTCATCTCCTTTCTTTTTTTCTCCTTTCTTCCTTTGTCTCCCAGTGTTTGGCGTTGCAGTCCACCGCAGGCACTGCCGTGGTGACGTGCTCCGGAGAAAGTCATGCTATGTCCGTATTGATCGAGATGTAGACCAGTCCACCGAGTAGAGTTACATTGCGCCCGGCCGGCCCCACGACGCCTGCAACAGTGCCACATCTCCTTTTCAACTTATTTATTTATTAATAATTTAATGGTACTGTACTAACTTTGCTTAGTTTGAAGTGACAATTAGCAAATTTTGATGCTACTTACTGATTCTATTAATAGGTATTTAGTGTTCCTTTTAACAAGAAGACAATAAGAAGGCTCACGGAGAGAAAACAAACCCTTTGAATCCAGCGTATAAACTCGTTAAGTCCAAAGGCTAAGAGTATCAGGGTAACGCGTTCGTATCTTAGGTAACTTTTGACTGTTATTCTATTGTCTACTGTATAGAGAACCTAGGAGATATAAATTCCCATTGCATGTAGTCTTGCCTTAACTAATATGAATTAAATTAAGTAAGTAACCTTCCACATCTTTGCTGTAGGAGGATGTTGATAGAGCCTTTCTTTCAGAAGCTTTTGACAGTACAACACGCTTTCTTCACAGTGATATACCTCTTTGTGTTACAGAGTTGTGTTATTAGAATGTAAATGTGAGGTAACACAATGTTTAATTAATTAAGTGCACAGGAATTACCACACCAAGGGCAACATCGCTTCACATTTCACAGCGCAATTGAAAATTGAACTGAAACGCTTGTTTGTTTACATAATGCAAAGGTTTATTGAAAATGTCTACTGCATTATTAGCTTAATATATCAACTTCTCTCTGAAACGTGATCAGTAAAATTAAACTAATTGCTGTTTTCTATACAGCCACAGTTATGTTTTAGTATTTTTGAAGAAGTGAATATGAGTTTTGTTTCAATTATTTACACTTTGTGTAAACTTCAGGCTCATTTTCACTACAACTATCCTAAAGATGCTGACAAACGATCTAAAAATAGACACTTGAGGACGGGAGTCGAGATGAAAATTTCGAGGTTACCACCAATATTTCCACAACGATCTTAATGCTTCTTCGCATTTTATCAACATACATGCTACGCGAAAACCACACTAAACACAAATTAACTCTTATACTTAACTATACCTGAGCCACAAAAGTTCTCGAATCTCTTTCATAAGACACTGTATGTCTAGGGAAGAAGTTCTCGGGTACCAATTTCAACTCCTAGCCAACACATGTTGTTAATGTGGAAACATAAATAATATAGAAATGTGAATGTGCATTAACAAATTTATGACATGTACAACCAAGCGAGTTGGCTCAGCAGTAACATCTGAAACTAGCTTTTTTGAGGTACTGGGTTCAATTAATCATACAGTGTATTAAATTGAGCAATGCTTCTGCTTTTTAATAGTGTTTAACGCCCGTTTTAACTGCTGAGGTATCACAGGCGGTGAACACTGATGATAAATGAGATTATTATAAACTGGGAAAGGATTTTTGTTTAAAGAAAGGAAGCGTTCCAGGCCTAAGTTTAGGATACCTCCCCGGCATTTGCCATTTGTGAGCAATGAGGAAAATCTGGAAAAAAACCTCAGTCAAGGAGGATATCCTTTTGGGAATCGAACCCCAGGCCTCCCGCTCACAAGTACGCGCCTTAACACCACTGCCATCCATGGCAGTAATACTACCGATGTTCAAAGGGTGTTTATAACACAAAAAAGAGCACTAAGTGACAACTGTCTCACAATTTTTAGAATTTCACCGTTTTGGGTAATGAATAAAATAGTTGTCCCTACTTGTACATTCCTAGAAAGTATGTTTGCCTTACCTCGCTGAAGATCCGCAAGGAAACAAATTTCCTAATTTTGTAATTAATAATTTGTTAAAATTCATTCCTTTTTTAATCTTAGGCCTAGGGACACGTGAAGAAGATTTTAGGGAATATACATTCTTGCTTTAATTGTTTTATTGATATTTTTGTAAGAAGAATTCAAATTTGTTTATATTAACATGACAAAGAAATAATGTACACATTTGTAACTATAGTAATGTTAAATTTTCTAAGCTACCCATGTGTCTTACAAATAAAATTGACAACAAACTTCCTACTGATTTTTTAAATGTAACAAATTTCAATGTTATTAAAAGAGTTTTAAGATAATGTTTAACTGAATCGAATGTTTAAAAATTTAACTAATTATTCTAATTTTTATTTTTACGATCAATGAGCACTATGTAATAAAAAGGCAATAAATATCCATCCACCTAACAGTTACAGATGTTTCGATAAAAATACAGACAAATAGTACTGAATAATTTTAAAATAATAATTTAGCTTTGTTTGCCAACTTTAAAACCCAAAATTGAAATAATAGTAATTGCTAGGAAACATTTCATCACCATATAATTTGTTACCTTGATTGGCAATTTCCATTTATTGTTTCTCTTAGTTTATCCCCTTTTTATTCAAAATAAGATTATGTTTTTTTTTTTTTTTGTATCAGGCCTTTAATTTAATTGGTACCTTGCAAATTTCCTTCCCAGATAAAATGCCGTATTAGGCAACTAATCACAATGGATGTCGAACAGAGGTTCATAACCATATTGCCACAGTGCTGAAGGAAGTATAAAATATAGTTGTACATACTATCATTTCAGCGTTTCATACTAAAGAAGCAAAGATCTTCTAGTTGCTTGATCCTGGGGAAAAATAGAAAAAAGAAAAAGAAAGGATTTACTGTCTCATCCCGCTTGCTAATTTCCATAACAACACCTGTTGCGTTTTGTCTCACCTTTTATTATCATATCAAATGAAACTGCTCTGCTTTAAATATACAACAGAAGAAATGTCGCTTTTGTAGCGCTTTAAAAAGAAATTGAGATGTTTTTATGGCTCTAGAGCTGTGGTATTTAATTTAACCAACACTGGGCAGAATACATTGGCTTAAAGCAATAAAAATACGAAGCAAAGAGGCTGGCGAAAGAGAAAGCCATCGAAAGTTATTGAGGGATTTTAATTTTCATTTGGGGCGAAATAAATCCCATCAGTGAACCGCGACGGCCTCAGGCAGCCGAAGAAATCCGCATTAGTTCTCTCTCTGACATCTGTTAGACTTAGGGCCAGTTGTATAAAAGTTGCTGACTGGAGATTACTTTTAACTTTAATTTAAAAAGTAACTGGAGGTCAGTCATCATTTCTGTTGCATAAAAATCTATGGCAACATCGCGAAATAAAGGGGCAAATGATGTTTAAAGCGAGTTGAAGCTCAATGTTCAACCTAAGAAAAGCAATAATTAATCAATTTTACCGTTTTTTTTTCCCCTTAACATTCTTCAAACATGGGTAAGGAAATATCAAACCGAATGCGAGTGATAAATTTTAGCAAACTTGTGAAGGATCTGGTGCTAAAATATCAAGGAATAATTCAAAATAAAGAAAATATAATTTCAAATAAGGATAAAGAACGTACATGGGGGAAACCGCCAAAGAGTATAATAATTATATTCTAAAGACTTTTGTATCATAATCCAGGCGATATAATGACTATATGTGTGCACTCTATAGTACCTAAAACTTGAAGAAAGTTGCGAATGTTATAGAAGTCTAGCATAAATTTCTTTACATGACCCTCTTCGGTTGGTATTTTAATGAACTGAGATCTCAGAACTGCCATTGTTCTAGTAACTTTATGGATGGTTTCCTTTACTTTCTCTATTATGAACATACCTGCAATAATTATTTGTAAGCCCTATCGCATAGAACCTTAAAGTTAATAGTATCATGAGCATCGAATTCAAAGCATGATGTCGCTTAGTTTGTGATTGTAATTGGGGGACATAACATCTGTTCCAATTCTGCGACATCTTTAGCTAAGGGAAATCGCATTTTGAATTTTTGTCATTCAGTTCTAGGAAAGGATTATTTCTTTCCTAGAAAGAAATACATTAGTGCACGGTGAAATTCAACTTCGGATGAAACGCCGGAAATCAGAATTATGTACAATATGTCGCTTACAAGGTTAACCTAACATAACTTACAATTGAACACAACTCAATTGTTATTACACGGAAATGAAAAGTAAAAATTTGAACAAACTTTATCCACATGAAATTAAAATAAACGTAACTAACCATCTTATTTATAAATGAAGTTGTTATGTTTCTGTACTCTGAGAAATGTTTTATTTAACAATTACTAAACTGTAGTTAGTGCTTTGACTTGAGTAATTTCGCGAGTTAGATTTAATATGAGATTAAGACGAAACAATCTTAAACTCGTGTTTATATAACCAAAATTTCCAAGTTAAGCATGATCGATGGTTAATTTTATGCACTAAACTCATGTTAACTCTTTATACAACTTAACAATGCAGTGCTTACAAGGTTACATTATTTGTAACAGGCTAATTGCAGCTCGAGGATAACCATGAAGGATCGAGATAAAGTAGTAAACAAATGCTACACATCCAAAGTCCCTTAAACACAATATACCATAGTCACATATTATACAGAACTTTCATTTCAAAACTTGTCAGTTTGAATAAATACTTATTCATTTAAAAGACTCGTAAATTTAGATCTTGAGGGAGGATTTTGAAACCAATGTTGATTACATTTTAGATTTCCCCCGAGTCCCTTCCACTCAATTATGAAACAGTTCCTAAAATTTTAAAGGAATACACTGTTATCGCATTTATTGTTTTCTATCGTTACCTGCAAACTGGATTATTACTATTATTTATTTAATTTGGACAGACATTAAACTACAAAAAAATTGAGCTTAAATTAACCAGTTGAATTTTGCTAATAGAGTTTCAAAATGTGATAGAATGTAAGCGAATTAGGGAACAGTTGCAAAACAGGCTGAATTATTGTAATATAAATAATTGTAATATTACACAAATTGCAATTTGTTTATTGCTACAACTAACTGGTTTATTTTTTATTCTGTCCAAATTCAAACAATCTAGTTTGCAGGCAACGATAGGAAACAAAATATGCGATAATAATCACATCTTCTTTAAAATTGAAGAATCATAAGGTAGTATTGTCGTTTTAACTTTCAAAATGGGGTAGCCAAGGGAGTAAAAGTTGAATCAGCTCTTAATATCTAAATTTACGTTTTTTTGTTTAAATAAAATTTATTTTAAAAATACAGTTATTCAGACACTGGCGAGTTTTTAAATGATAGATTCATTTGGGTTATATACACATATATCACACAGCGATGTGGTCTGTAGTACATATTTTATATTACTACTACTACTACTGCTACTACTACTACTACTACTACTACTATTACTACTACTACTACTACTACTACTACTACTACTACTACTACTACTATTACTACTACTACTACTACTACTACTACTACTACTACTACTTCTACTGCTATTACTACTACTACTATTACTACTACTACTACTACTACTATTACTACTACTACTACTACTACTACTACTACTACTTCTACTGCTATTACTGCTACTACTATTACTACTACTATTACTACTACTACTACTACTACTACTATTACTACTACTATTACTACTACTACTATTACTACTACTACTACTACTACTACTACTATTACTACTACTACTACTACTACTACTACTACTACTATTACTACTACTACTACTACTACTACTACTACTTCTACTGCTATTACTACTACTACTATTATTACTTCTACTGCTATTACTACTACTACTACTACTATTACTACTACTACTACTACTACTACTACTACTACTGCTACTACTACTACTACTACTACTACTACTACTACTACTACTACTACTGCTGCTGCTGCTGCTGCTGGTATTGTTATAGTTGTCGTTACTCTATTGTTTACTAGTATTCTTCTTTTTCTTGTTTACCCATAACGGATTAGGTCTTGTCTGTTTCGACCTCACAATTGTTTCCTTGTCTTACTTTCGGGTTATATGTCAACATAATTTTTGGTATTCTATCTTCTGTGATTCCTTTTAAGTGTTATATCATTTATTGTCTATGCTTTCCTAATTGCTGTAATATTGGTTGCGCTTCTAATTATTTTCTTATATGCTCACTTCTTATATGAACTACTTCTGTGCAACTTTTGATAGGCCGCAAAAAGCGCATTTCTGGTGATTGAATTTTATTCTCTTCATTTTTTAAATTCCAAACCTCACAATAATATGTAATATATTATTTAATAATATATTAGATATTAATATTTTAATATATATGTTTGATATTTAATACTTCTAACAGGAGTTAAAATTGTAGTACTCCGATCTTGAAATATATTATACTACATAATATGATAGAAGATAATGCGGCCCAATGAGTTCAAGGAAAAAACTTCTGATAAACTTGGTAAATAAACTAAGAACCCAAGCCCACCGCATGGGTAGCACGAACGCTACCTCTAGGCTACAGTAGTGGGTAAGAATAACGAATTACAAGCGAGCAGTAGCATTTCAAAGCGCTCTTTGAGCGTTCTAGCCACTCACAGAAGCAAATTGCTGGCAGTGTGAACGAAACATAAGCATGTACTTGACAGCACAGTTGAACAATATAACTTCCTAATCTAGCACGCAAGGGAAAGAGTGCCAGATAAACTACTGTTATACTCTCTGCAAATGTACGCAGATATTGATATGCGTGCAACTACAGAATATGGGGATAAATCAAAAATTACAAACGATCTTCTGAGCGCAAGCTTGCCTTGTTTTGGGAAAGGAAAGAGAAACCTGATGGTACGTTGTAAGTACATAAAACACCGACAGACATAAGACATGGATACCAGAGGTTGAAATGACAAAAGAAAGATCGCGACATGCTGAGGAGTGGAATATGGCAAGTAATCCCAAACGTTTTGTGGCTCAGTTATTGTTCTGAATAAATATTAACACACGATAATACTTTTTTCAGAAGGAATCGTATTTGTGAAAAGGAGTTTTCTGTTACAAAATGTGTTGTCAGCCATCAGCTGCTTTCTCGCAAAGTTTTTCACTACGATCTGGCCCGTTAGGAATAACATTTTTATTTTAACATGACAAGAAAATGTTTCCAACTTCCTGTCAGAGAAGAAATTCCGCGGGCCTGAATGCGCTTCTAAAAGTTTGACAACCTGTTAAGCTGGAATGGGATAAAGAAATACTTACATACAGAGCAGATCACGTGAAAGCTGCTGTAACATCTCAGAGAGTAGGAAATACATTACCGGAATGTGCTAGTAAGTGTTAAGGCTGTGATAGATTCAAAACGCTTACATTTTAGTTGGTACACTATGTTTATGACTATCAAACACAT
The DNA here is from genome assembly GCA_030762175.1 of Metallyticus violacea. Taxonomy (NCBI): domain Eukaryota; kingdom Metazoa; phylum Arthropoda; class Insecta; order Mantodea; family Metallyticidae; genus Metallyticus; species Metallyticus violacea. Next base: position 33,773,286 of record CM060838.1, read on the forward strand.
TCTTTTTACAATGCTTTTCAGATATCTGGACCCCCTATCTGACGATGGCGTAAATGTAGTTCACTTCAGAGCCTTGGGCACTGATAGAGTGGAGTTACGAAAGACGGGAAAATACTGGAAAACAGTTGGTTGGTAGGAATGGAGGAGGATATTTCGGTACTTCAGCCTTACTCAAGGAAGAGACGATGTAAGGGAGACACATGGAGGCCAGGATTCAAGAGCGGTGAAAACTGAACATAGATGAGGTCCCTAACAATGTTATAAAAATCTTAATGCAGACAGAGATCCCCTCCCCTTCAAGATATTTGAGCTCTTCGAGAGGGCAGCTTCCATAACTGACGCCAGAAAAATTCTTTCTAAAAAGCAAGCCACCGTCACACCGCACTTACCCATATCGCCTGCCATTTTCAACTCGAAAACAGAATCAATGGAATAAAATCGGATAGCGAAAAATTCGTAGAAAGGAAAGTTCTATCTCAGCATTCGCCTAAGCGATTATGGGAAACTGCTAAACAACCCACTTCAACTCCAAGGGATTTGAACCCAGGACATCCCAAGCTTTACCGTCCGAGCCACCCCCTTCAGTCACAAATTATTATTCTTGTATTAATTTGGCCACACAATGCAATTGTAATACAAAACATTCCAAATTCAATTAAAATTGTTACAGAAATTTTATTTCGCTTTTACAAATATAATTTCTCTTTGAGAGAATTTCTCTTAGAGTAGATAGTATATGGACATCTGACCTTTCGTGATCAAATGTTACATACGTTTTGATATCACAGTACGCATATATATATATATACAAACTGTATTCACATAATATATAATGATTCCGGTGTTTATTGTTACTCAGTACATAGTAATTATGATAATATAATTCACAATATATACTAACCACAATCGTCAGCACTGCCACAAAATAAAAAAGAAATGCAATATGAAAAATTAAGAATAGTAATTGTGATATTATTTTTATTACTGTATATTATGTGCATATAATTGAACACTTTTTCGTTTTTAAATCATTCATTGATTCTGTACGCTTACTTTCTATATCAACCAAAACCCCACACCAGTTCCTCGGCAACCACATTCCTCGCCTCCCCCAGCATCTCTATGGAGCAATTAGATTAGATAGATTATTTACTAAAGGCGCAGAGCGAACAACCGATTTGGCACTGAATTCGTGGGCCTATTGCACCACTTTTATGTTATGCGACTGATGAAAGAAAAGAAAAAAATATATGTATACTTTGTCCCAGAATCGCCGTATAATTTTCCGGAATAGGCAATCCAAATTAGGTCTTAAGAATTGGGTAAAAGTAACAGCTGATTTAAAAATCGTCAATGCCTGTATCCTGAAAATGTGCTGCATATATTTCTTAGTTCCCTTTGTTCCAGTAACTGTCATTGCATAAATACTTTACTTACTTGAACTGACACTAAATTCAGCAGTAAGATAAAAAAATTATACTTAATATAAATTGAGGATAGAATAAACATATATTAATAACTGTGCATTGATTAAATGCTAGTTTTATGTTTTATTCGCCAATGGAATATTAAAGAAAACGAAAGAAAAGAAACGTACGTAGGGACTAATTTTGTCCATCCCTAAAACCCCTGCAAGAGGCAACCAATGTGACATGCGTGACACGAAAGTGCATCTTAATAAAACAAATAAAAGTACAGAGATACAGGAACAATTTTTTTAACAGTGTGTTTTGCAATTGTTGAAATTGTGGGGGAAAAATGCTCAGATATTTTTGAAGTACGACGCCTAATTTTGAGCCTTATAGTCTAAAAATTCAAGCCAATATATTGACTTTCTTTAAAATGAGCATTTAATACATGATGTTCATATTTTCCATTTTGCACAATGCTTCTTTAATGTAATAAAGAGAAAACAAATGACTACAGCTCAGTACATTTGCTTGTTTTTAACGTTTTAATTACAGCTGGTAATTAGAGACATATTAAATAGTTATTTATGTAATTGTGTATAATCTTGGAAATCGTGACACGAGTGAATGTTTAGCGTGTGAGTGGAAGTAAAAACGCTAATTTTCACGAGTGCTCAGAATGAATTATACACATGTTGCATACAATGTTTTATGCAATTTTAGCATTGAAACATGTTTAAAAAGTATTAAAAATTTGCAAAATGTGATGTTATGACGTAGTATATGTTACATATTGCATGGTTTCTTATACTCGTTTCTATGACGATGTTATTTTGTTTTTGTTTAGAAGAGTTCAAATGGAAATGGAAGCTAATTTCGCAATGTTTGTTATTTAAAATATAGATATCGTCCCAGAATGAAATATAAAGGAAGCTGAGGTAGCGAGAGTTTGTTAATTGCTCAAAAATCGAAAAGTGTATACGAAAAGGAATATGACAAGTTCTGTACATGGAGAAAAGAGAAACATGTTAGTTCAACTAATGAAAAAAAAATCTTGTTAGCCTATTTTTCAGAACTAGTATGTATATATGTCCTCTATTGATTATTAGTATGGTAAATAATTTACATTTATATTCTTAGATTTTTTTATTCGTTCCAGTCGAAGATTCGTATGCCTTCGACGCTCTAGTCTATGTGTTTGTTCGAAAGTAAAATCAAAATAGTAAGGTTAAGGAAGTTTTCTATTAGTGTAATAGAGATTACTAATGGATCAAGATTAACTTTTTGAAACAAAATAAATTGTAATGTGATTAATTAATTGAATGTTTAGTGTTTCCAAGATAATGCAGTTAATTTATAATCATTCATAGCTTTCATTGTTGTTGTAGGTTCAAAACATTTGTTTAATAAAGCGATTCTCCTGTTTGAATATTGGTACGCTTGTTAGGGCAACGATTTTAGCCATTTTTGCAAGTGCATTGTTTATCTAATACCAGTGCCAGAATTAGGCTAATTGTGCACGATTTATAGCGTCATAAGAAGTGTGTTTTAATGATAGGGTTACATAATGGTAATACGTCGTGTTTGTATATGTAAATTTAGGTACAATTACTTATGCTGCAAGGACATCAATGATTCTACAACCTTTAATATCAGAGATGAGGCATTGTTTACAGATTACTATTATAATAATATCATTACCGAAGTCTTAGGGCTATGTACAGCGAAGATAATTTTCCTTGTATATTTCTTATATACTCGTATGTATGTAATACTTTTAGTTATTTTGAACGCACGTCAGTTTAGAGATCGCACTTGTAGACCGTGACTTATTTCATTTGTGCCTTTAATTTCACAGAATGGGAAGGCCTTAGTGATTGCATTGTCCTTTTAGGTTGGCATTTGCAATGACCATTAATAAGTCACAAGATGAAACTTTCTGTATTTTGTCACACATGTCTACCTAAATATGTGTTCACGTACGAACAGTAAGAGTCGTAAATGTTCAGCAAAATATGTGAAGGTAAAAGTTCGTCACGCAGGAGCTGTGCAAACTAAACGAATTCATCGCTAAGTTGAATAACTTTAAAAATGAATATAAAATCGAAATTATGGCCTTATTAATTAACGAAATGAAATAATTTATGTCATTACTGTGTGGTATTTGAGGAACAAAATTAGGATTCTTGCAATCTAAAAATACTCCAAAAGAGAAACCAAAATGTAAAAATGATTATTATTATTATTATTATTATTATTGAAATTAAACCACAAAAATTAAATGGTATACTATTTATTAAATAAAATATATGATCACTGACAGACAAAGCTACACTGTGTGGGTATTTTTAAACATTTTTAAATCTAACATGTTTATGAGCTGACCCCTTGATATCATCTTTACATTCACTAAAACAGTTAGACTTATTTTGTGTATTTAAGAGAAGATGTTCATATGATTCAATAAAAAAGCACGTTTCTATTTAAAAACAATTATAATGTACTAAACAAATATACACAATTAACAATCGAATGTTTCATAGATTTTCAGTGGCTTTGAAATTTCAATAAATTTTATTATAGTAAAACATGTAATGCAAACATTTTATGAATGTTATTACAGAGCACTCTTTCGTGCAAATGTAATTCTCACACACATATTAGACTAATATTTCACATTTGTTATCTTCATGACAATATTTTTTTTTTTCAAATATAAAACCTTAAATGCTGAGTTAACTTTTCCTTTCAATTTAAAGCAATGGAGAGAAAATTAAACGCTAGAGCACTTTTTAAACTTCGGTTTTTAGGTATATCCTACTCTAATGGTCCGATTTCCCTAATTTTAGAAACTATTTTTCTTAGTTTATTTGAATGATATATGCCGAGTTTTGTTGTGAAAAAAAAAAACATATTGCAGCCGCTAAAGAGATTTTTAAATTTTGAGTTTCAGGTAAAACCCCACTCCTAATCTCCTGATTTTCCTGATTTTCAGAAACTATATTTTTTTATTTTATTTAAATGGTACATATAGAGTTTCCACGCTAAAAACAAAATATTAATGCCGCTAGGGCGATTTTTAATTTTTGGGTTTCAGTAACCTCCCTTATCTGATTTCACCGATTTTCAGAATACATTTTTTATTTTATTTCAGCAGCATATAAGGAATTTCTTTTAAGCAATTTAAAATTGCGGCCACTAGAGCGATTTTTAAGTTTCGCTTTAACCCCATTATTTAAATTTTGAAGGTATTCTCACACTACTAATAGTAAATTTTCCTGACTTTCAGAAACTATTTTTATTAATTTATTTCAATGGCACACACCGAGTTTCGTTGAGAAAAAACAAAAATTGCGGCCACTAGAGCAGATTTTAAAATTTTGCTTTAGGATAATCCCCAGCCCCAATGGTGAAATTTTTTCAGGTTAACTAACTCGTTTGTTAATTGATTGTTATATGCAGAGTTTCTTTGAGAAAAACAAAAATTGCAACCGCTAGAGTGTTAACAGACATATATACATAAACATAACTATAATAACTATAGCTAAAGAAACAGAAAAAGTGTAAAACACTTAGATACAGATTATCCCTTGCCATATTTTGAACTTCTGGAGTTTTTCTAAGGCAAGAAGACTAGAAATTGTCTATGTCTGTCTATTATTCTTGGTGATATTTTATTTTTTCACGTATATTATGTGTAAATATAATCTTTTTCATTGTCATTTTCGGTGCCTAATAGATAGGTTCGATTGAGGTTTGAAAAAAAAATACAAAAACCTTTTCATGTGTGCAACCTTTGCTAAAGCTTAATAATACAAATGGACAAAGAGAATTCTAAAGTAAATAGGGATTATTTACTAAAACGTTGTTTATAATGAGGTTTTTCTATAACTGCTTGTTTCGTAACTATAAAAACAAATAACTTTAAGAAAAAGCAAGTGTTCGTTTTGTTAAACTAATGTTAAAAATATTTCTTTTATGAATTTGCTATTAGTTTAGGAATTGTATTGATTAAATAATATTAAAATAGATTAATACGTAAAAGAATAAGCAAAGAACATAAAATAAATGTCAATAAAATGAAATATCTGCAGAGCCTCGTTCTCTTCCGGTCCTTCTGGCTCATTTCGCACGAGCATCCAAGCGACACCTGCCGCACTTCCGCAATCTAAACGAGATTCTGCAGTGGTTTTTCTCGCCAGGCTCGAGATTTCCGATCCAGTTTACTTTCTCCAAGGATTCAAGATTCGGTGAAATAGAGGGTGAAGAATTCATATATAATCCTGCTAGGCACATGAGGTGGTTGAATATTTTTGAGATAAAATGAAAGAATGAATAAATTAAGAGAGGGGAGAAGGGAAGGAATGAAACCTGGAAATCCTGGAAAATTCTAACTTTGTTCACCACTGCACCTCAGAAACATGTAATCAGAATTGCTTTAGCCAATTAAGCTTTAGGATGATGCCGTTGTTAGGAACTACAGTCTTAGTCGGCATTAAAAGAGAAGCAAGCATGTTCGAACGTTTCAGACAAAATTGGGCAAATCTGAGTGAAAACTTCCCCATTTTTGTATGGATTGTTCTGAAAACTTTACTCTGATTGCATTGCTGTTTAATTTAAACGCATACCAAATTTAATTCAATGTCGATAAATACTTTTGGGCTTTAATTATTTCTTAAAATTTATTATATAAACATGTCGCAAAATCAAAATGTCCCAACCTCTTGATTAGTGAATTGTGACATTTTTGTAATATAAAAACGTTTTAATATTTAATTAACCATTTTATAGGATTTTAAAATTATTATTGATGTTAATATGTATTTTGTATGGTAGAATATTATAATGGATACTTGTGCACACTCTAGGCAAATTTAATTGAATTTAAACAAAAACTGAGTACCCGTGGGACATTTTGAAAGCATGAAAACCTCATTTTTTTTTAAAAAAAAAAGCATATTGGGAAACAATGAATTGTGTACTTTACATATCAGAACTGTCCTTATTTATAGTTAAGTATGTCTATACTTCCCTTTATGCTCTTCTGTGCTGCTGATGTTGTGCTACTTTTGTCACCTGCAGGTCCTTTCCTGCTTGTGGCAACTGACCTCCTGCTCTCGTACAGTCGAGTCATGTCCCAGGTATTACTGATCTTTGAAGCAGCTGCCGAACATTCCTCCTTTCCCTTACAGATCTCGACTCCTGAGAAGCTTAATAGCCCATATTAAAAGCAGAAACACATTTAATGCTGCAGTTTATAGCCGTTTCTTAGAAATAAAACTATCTCTGGGACAGTTTTTCCAAATACGTGAGAGAAAGCTTTACTTTTAATTCTGCGTCCCTCTGCAGCATGTCAGTAGATCAGTGCAAGCCAGTCCCTGGTAGATGGGGAGAATTCTCCTAACTATACCATCATCAATCTGAACAGACATCTTGCAATGGCTCTGCGGAGACGATCGAAATTTATTCTCCTCTTTAAGAAACACCAACAGTCTGTACCTGTGGGTACTTCTGATGTTCTGGCTTCTGGTCTGTTGATCTGTAATGGTAAAGTGTAACAGATATGATATTTATCATGACATATGCTTCTGTGTGGCCAATCTGTAGTAGTTGCGTAGTATTTTTATAGTTTCTAATTTCAGCTTACCACGGCCACAGCCACCAAATCTAATGTCAGTAGTGTCATTCTTTAGTGTGGGGAAAGCTGTAGTTATCCTCTTTGCTACATGATTGACATAATCTTCCTTCACTATTTCCACATCAGCAGTGGAAAGCCACCTCCTTTAGGTGCTGGCGGGTTCTTGCGTCTCCATCAGACAGTACAGTTGTACATCTCACTTCAGACGTTCTGCGGGGGGAGGGGGGGGGTGAAGAAAGAAAGAAAGAAAAGGAAAAAAGAAAAGAAAACAAATTAACCGATTTTGGCCAAAAACTCACTCCCAGTGTCCCTTCTATTCGACACTAAAGAGCAAAGAACGAACGTTTAAGGCAGAGGTGGGCAACGCGATTGAAACTAAAAGTTTGCAACCCGCATCGCTTCATTACTAAGTGCCGATCAGCAATTGCCATTGATCGATAATGTGCTGGGATCCTGCTCAGCTATGCTTTGCGAGTCTAGTATAATGGATTTCACTCGCCGTGCCTACCTCTGGTTTAAGGAGTCAAGCAATCTGCTCGAGCGAGTGTTTAACCGATATATTTCTCCCACAGAAAAAATGTGGAATGTTTTAACGTTACTGATCCCTCAGTCCTTCCATCTCAGTAACTCTGGATATGATGCAAATATATGTAAGCAAATTACTACAAATAAATTTTACCAAATCCAAAGAAATTTGAAATAGACTTATAGTATTTAATTTTAAATATATTTTATACTATTGCAACATATAAGACGAATATTTTTGTGATATATGCTATCCCTTAATCCAATTGTTATCATGCAATAATTCGCCAAAGTTACCGCATTTTATTAAAAGTTTAAATTTTTATGGAGATAAAGGTATCGAGCCTCATAAACTGAAATCTTAGCAATACATAAATTTTAAATTATATCTTGCTGAACATAGCGATTTGTAAAACATACTCATTAAATTAAAAATTAGAATAAATATATTTTATCATATTTAGCAATTTCCTTACAAAGGCAATGAAAACTAAAAATATGGGAAAATTGCAAATTTTAAGGCAATAAAATATAGTTTTCATATTTGTGCTCAAAGGTAAAACAACAGTCATATCAAGAAGAATTCTTATATCTGTCTTATACGCCTAAAGAGCATCCAACCAACACTCTCAAATCAAAGTATTAAGCTTATTTTTCACTCGTCCTCCCAACAATATTTTCAATTAGAAAAGTGTGTTGTAGATATAATTTAGTGACTTTTAGAAGTTGTTTTTAAGGGAACTTCAAAATAATCTTAATGCACTTTTGTCAAAAAAGGAATAATGGGCCGGTGATTTTATTTTCACTGCTTTCCACGAAGAAGTTAGTCAAATATTGATTAACTTATATATGTTCCTTTTGAAATTTTATATTAAATATAGTACTCATATATTTATCGTTTATGTGCTATCAGCTATAATACCAACATTTTTCTTAATGACTAGTGTGCCATTTTGCGTGTATCCGTTATGTGATTAGTATTTGAAGCTATGTTTCTTCCCCTTAGCATTCCTCCTTTCTTCCTTGGGCTATTCTTAGCCACACTCTGATCTCGAGCCTGTTCGCATATTCATATATTTGCTCAGTAACAGAATTAAGTCTGGACGGCTGCGCTGAATAGTTAGTTCCTCAGACAGTTCTTTCATCTCTTCGCTTGAGACGCAGCCAAGAAGTGATGGGGGCTGGGGATCTGTAAGCTTTTTAATTGTCGTTGGAAGCTTCTTCACTGTATACACCCAGTGACCCAGGTATTTTTGATGAGCAAACGGTTGTTTTAATTCAAAGCTTTTTAATTGTAAAATTTTTCTAAATGTAAGGGTTGTGTTTTATTTGTTAGGTTGCTTCAGGTGAATTTTAATAATGTGTTATCAAGAAATGGGATTTTGGAAAGTCATGATACCCTTAACAAGGTTTATTAATTATATTTCCTTTAAAATGAAAGTATTTACTTAATTTTAGTGTATGTAATTTGTTTGCCCAAATGCTTATATATCTTGTTAGTTAAATGGGGCAGCTCTTTTACGATTGATTAAATGAGACATTGTTTTTTAAGACTTTATTTTGATAATTTTAATCAAATTGTTATTTCTCTCTATATTATCCGTATTGTACTCATAGGTTTTATTTTACTGTTTTATAAAAATGAATTTACTGCTTTTGCATTTTATTATTTTGAATTTCAAATATTTTATATGTTATATACATACTTAGGATTGTTTAGAAAGTTGCATCTAAATAAATATTGCTGAACCTTGCGAGCTATTCTTCTACTTCTCCCATATCGTCTATTTTGATGGACACACCTTAGCAGTTTCCCTACGGCATCAACCTAATAAGAAAAGTTGCAGACATCAATTTCACATTATTGATACACGGTGCACTAGCATTTATCTTTTCGCGTTAATGTCTATCGAAACAGTCGATTTTTACAAAACATAGGACACATTTACTGTATTTAAATCAACATTTATAATCGCAATGTAAATATTTTTTCAAGCAATGCTAATTTGTAATGTTCCTTTTCATGTAGATCCACCCATATGCTTTAATTCCATGAGGTATTAGTTAACGTTGCACGAACGCATTAGTGAGCGTATTCCTGCAGAGACTGTACTTTGGTGCGACGACAAAATGAGCGCTGAGGGCACGGAGCAGCGTCATTAAGGTCCCGGGTTTGTTTGGTTTTTTTTCTTGTGTCGCCTCGTCTCAGGCCATGTTGTGGGAAGCGGCGTGAAATGTTTTAATTCCCGCGTCCCCACGGGTCAATATATAGTGATAACAAGAAGTTACGGCGTCTGGGATTCCATGTTGTACTCCCTTGCCATGGATTTCGTACCAGGAGGTCCATGCATCATCGCAAAGTCCTGACCCCCAACTTAAACTCATAGGTTCCTGAGCTTTGCTACTGTTACACTTACCATGACCTCATTGAGTCATGCTTGGTATTTCTGATTGCGAAATTGCTTGCTGCAGAGTGACAGGACTAAAACATGAACCGTGTGCTTGAAACTAATAACAGTTGTCATTAAGAGAAGTGAAATATATTTAATGTTGCAACAAAGTAAGTAACCTAGAGACTGTGTAAGGAATGCTAGTAAATATACAATCATTCTCAAGTGGTCAACACAGTAGTTGTTGCGTTTCCAATATAGTTAACACAATCCAATTGAAAACGACCTATTCCTTCATTAATTTTATCCCCAAGTTCTCCAAACTTTGTTGTTTCATCTCGAGAATCTCTGATAACAGTGTGAAGGCACCTTATTTCTCGTGTTTACTATGAACAGCACAGCAGTCACAAGGTTCGACGATCTGGAAATCTATTTAAAAATCGTGTTTGGTAGACTAGTGTAGCATTTCGCTTCTTCATAAGTAAAAAATCTTATTAATGATGCTGTTATTTACTCTTACAAACCTGTCTTCAAAACATTTTTATTTTAATGAAATAGTTTTGCTAAACTCACCAGGTAAACGAATCCTTGATAATACGCCCAAGAAAAACCGCCCACCTTGTGGAAAATGGAAAAATGCGTCCAATCTAGCGCGCACTCATTGCCAATAGGACCAGATTAAGTATAGCTCGTATTACATCAGTAGTCGATCCTGGTGGTGTAGTGGTAACCATAGTTGCCTAAACCCAAGAATGCGGGTTTGCTCCCAGCCGTGATCGATGAATATTTTTGAATGTAAAACTCATGGCTTCCTTCGAAAGCAAAGTAAAGCCATGGGCCCCGTGTCGTAGTTTTATGGCACGAAAAACAACTCAAGCCTGAAAAAAGAGGCCTCTGAGCAAATTTGTCGGCCGTTTAAACCCCTGAATTGTTTGGGATGCTGATGACCTGAAATGTTACAGAGCGTTCATAAATAAACCAAATCAACAATTGTAACTAAATAACAATAATTAGAAAAACAGAAAAACAAAAAAGGATAAAACACTATGAAAAGTCACAGATTAGTAATAGCTATATTTCGAACTCCTTGAGTTCTTCTATGGCAAGAAGGCAAATCTTATATATGTATACACACACGAGTACAGTGTCCATCACCCCTTCTTGCTCTGACCTAACCTAACCTAATCTGCTCTTCAGAAGATGGAGTTTATGGGTTATCTTAAAAAATAAATATTTCCACAATTCTTCGAAACTCTGTTGTAGAATTTTTTCAGGTAGAAGTAATTTCTCTTCTGATCTGTTTTAACTTCTGTGAGAAGAGAAAATATGTATATATCCACTCTCACAGACAGTCAGCATTTAAATTTCAAGTACATTATAGATTATTAGCGGATTTTTTTTCGAGATTTCATTAATATTTCCAACAATTATAACTTTAATGGATGCCTGGGCATCAGAACATAGAAGGACAACGAGGTGGCAGATAAACTGGCAAGAAGGAACTAAGAACGATAACCTTTCTGCTATATTAGCAATACAACTGCTAAAACCGTTGCATATCAATAAACCAAGAAGGACTATCAGATAAGATGGAAATACTTTCTCAGTCAAGAATTGGGTATAAAATTCTTTAAAACATCGGATAGAACCCTGGCTAAGGACCTACTGAGTACCGATTGAAAAGATGTTAGCCAACACCTGTCTGGCTTGTAAATCCCGCATGAAGTCTTTGTGAACAGTCTGACGAGACTAC